>CM074718.1:219678642-220026142 GCA_037306005.1 Rhinophrynus dorsalis | reverse complement strand
TATTTACTCTTTAAATATTCTATTACCACAGGCTCAGTGAGTTTGACCTCTGTAGTGGGAAAACTGTTAGAAGGGATAATAAGGGACTATATTCAGGATTACGACACAAAAAATAAAATCATTAGCACGAATCAACATGGTTTTATGAAGAATAGATCATGCCAAACTAATCTTTTCAGCTTCTATGAGGAGGTAAGCAGCAACCTTGACAATGGCAAGGCAGTAGATGTAGTATATCTAGACTTTGCAAAGGCATTTGATACAGTACCACACAGAAGGCTGGTGTATAAAATAAGGAAATTGGGTCCAGGAGATAACCTTTACAATTGGATACAAAACTGGCTGAAGGAGAGGGAACAGTGTGTGGTTGTAAATGGAAAATTCTCCAGTAAAGTTAAAGTGTAGAGTGGAGTACCTCAGGGTTCAGTATTGGGTCCGCTGCTTTTTAACATGTTTATAAATTACCTGGAAATAGATTTTCTCTCTACAGAGGGCCTTACATACAATGTCAGATTGGGCAAACATGTGGAATATGAAGTTAATGTGGGGAAGTGTAAAGTCATGCATTTAGGAGGAAACAACCCCAAGGCTACTTATAAACTTAATGGAATGATTTTAGGTGACTCATTGCTAGAGAAAGACCTGGGTATCCTTGTCAACTACAAACTTGGAAACAGTGACCAGTGTCAAACAGCAGTAGCAAAGGCAAACAAAATCCTGTCTTGCATAAAAAGAGGTATCGAAGCAAGAGTGGATAACATCATTTTGCCATTATACAAATCATTGGTAAGACCTCACCTTGAGTATGCAGTGCAATTTTGGGCACCAGTTTTGAAAAAGGATATACTAGAACTAGAGAAGGTACAGAGAAGAGCAACAAAATTAATTAAGGGAATGGAGGACTTGACATATGAGGAACGACTAAACAAACTTGGTTTATTTACTCTAGAGAAAAGACGACTAAGAGGAGACCTTATCACATTGTACAAGTATATGAGAGGTCAATACAAGGATCTCTGCGGTGAGCTATGTGTTCCAAGGCCTGATCAGGTGACCAGGGGCCATCCCTTGAGATTAGAGGAAAGGAGGTTTAAACTTCAGCAGAGGAAGGGTTTTTTTACGGTAAGGTCTGTTAAATTGTGGAATTCATTGCCCAGGGAGGTAGTTATGGCAGATACAATGGATACATTTAAGAGAAGATTAGATACATTTCTTTCAAAGGGGAACATACAGAGTTATACAGTTTATCAGTAGGCTGATCAGGAAGTTCTGATAAAGACTAATTTAACTGGTAGCAGGAAAGCTATAAAATTCTCAGTTACTGGGGTATGAGGCAAAGGTTGAACTTGATGGAGTTGTGTATTTTTTCAACCTAATTTACTATGTTACTATGTTACTATGTAATCAGCATGGTGATTAGGCAGCTGAAAGGGAATGGGATCAACGATAGCAGTAACATGACTGATGGATGATGAAGGTTCCACTTGCCACAACTATCTCCAGTGATGCACCAGAGACAGTAGCAGCACAATGAGTAACCCCTGGTCTACATGGAGAATAGACTCCTCCAAAATCATGAGTGTGTTATTAGATAAAAATTTTTCCCTAGAGTGCAGTAACTGTGCCTCTCATCAGCAACTGCAATGTGCACAGTGTGTGCGGTAATAACATCTGGGAGCACAACTATATCCAAACACCATTTCACCAGAACCCAAGTACTGCCGCTGTCATTATATCCTTTGTCCAGAATCTGCTAAGGACACATGACAACTCGCTGACAGTTTAATAGTAATGATGAACCCTCCCTGCCAGCATCCTAGCATATTCTGCAGGATGGAATCTCCTCAGATGCTGCTTGATGACCTGGTATCAATTCTCCTCCACCACACTGGCATGTTTGGTCAGTATACCACACAGTGTGCAATGGGTAGACGAACTGCCACATCCTAACTTCAAAAGAGTGGCTATCATTTGGTGTGTAGGTAACGATGAACAAGGTGGACTGGCAGAAGATGCAGTTATTACCCTAGAGGAAGAAGGTGCTAGTTGTTTTGCTCATCATGGAACTTCCAGTCTCTGTCTGAGTTTCTCTATTCTCCCTCCTCTTTGATTTCCGCCTCTCCTCTTTTTGCCTTTTTGGAGAGTAAGGGGGTACAGTAACAGCGGTGCTTGATTTTTGTGATGGGTGGAACCTGTCCTAGTCCTGCATCACTTGGTGACCCCATTCCCACTGTGGCCACAGTGGTCTGTGGCACAATAGCCTGCTCCTTAGCATCCTGCTGCCCTTGCATCTCAGCAGCAGCAGGAATTAGAGCAGCTGCAAATTCCACAAGCTCATTGCTAGTGGTGGTGGTGGTGGTGATGCCGATCCTCATCCCTGTCTCCCATTCTTTCTCAGTTTCTGATAAAAAGACTATCAATGTATCTTCCACCCCAGCTTCTCTACCATCATCATCACCACCACCACTGGTCCCGCTCCCTACGTGCTGCTGCTGCTCTATTACCGACATCTCACTTGGAGGAGGTGACAAGCAATGTGACAGAGGGTCCCCTAATGTCACACTTGGCATTTCCTTTTAACCTGAAAAAGAAGGAACACTAGCAGCAATAGGAGCAGGCACAGCAGCTGATCTGTGCTCCTGCTGGTGGTGGTGGTATTAATTCTGAGCCTGCTCTCCCCCAGCACCAGTTCTGGCCTCTTCAGGATCATGTTCCACCCGGACACTGTAGTGAAGGGAAGGTATGAGGACTCCCAGAGCCAGAGGAATGGTGTGGGCTCCCTTGACCACTAGTCTGTACTCATCCCTTCCTCTATCCCGATCCTGTATCATCAGATTTCATCTCCTGAGCTACGCCCTTGCTGCACCAGATCCTCCTTCAGAGACTGTTCCACTGGGCTACGTTCCGCTGGGCTACGGTACGGCAAGCTTCATCACTGAACGTTTTGATCCAGCACCAGCCCTGCTTCGCTCTGGTCCTTCAAGGGATTTGCTACATTGTAATCCTTTTCAAATTCATCTGATCTCCAGTTCTGCTGGGCTACGGTATGGCAAACTTCATCACTGTACTTTTTGATCCAGCTCCAGCCCTGCTGCGGTCTGGTCCTGAAAGGGATTTGCTACATTGTAATCCTTTTCAAATTCATCTGGTCTCCAGCCCCGCTGGGCTACAAGACTGCAAGCTTCCACACTGAACTTTTGCTCCAGCTTCAGTCCTGCTGAGCTCCGATATATCAGGAAGTCTGCTACATTGGATTCCTTTTCAAAATCATCTGATCACCAGTCCCGCTGGGCTATGATACTGCAAGCTTCAATACTGAACTATTTGATCCAACGTCTGTCCTGCTGCTCTCTGGTCTCGCAAGTTATTTGCTACATTGTATTTCTTTGCAAATTCATGTGATCATCAGCCCCTGTTGGGCTACGAGACTGCAAGCTTCCACACTGAACTATTGCTCCATCCTCTTCCTTTTCTAGTCATCTATCACCAGCCCTGCTGAGCTTCAGTTCTTTTGGCAAGTAATAGTGTTCCTCAGTTCTGCTGACTTGCTGTATGCAGATCCTTGAACAAGCTTTATTTCTGATTTGCTTCCTCAATGCCTCATTTTGTGAGTGGACCCTGAACTGTCCTTCTGTGCAGCAGTTTTGGTGAGTGCCCGGTGGATCCCTCATTGTCCTTGACAAGAAACCTGTCCAGGAATCTCCCTTCTGAGAGGTTTGTACCTCACAACTCAGCTTGGTTGAGACCAGCCCTCAGCGTTTCCATATCGCTCCTCAGCTTCGCTCCCAGCTCCAGTTGTACAATAGGGGGTGCCCCTGGTGTGGCACTCCCTTCCCATTCCCTTTTCTCCCTCCCTTCCCATTAAATTCCCCAAGATCCCTTGGGGTGATTTAGGGGGACTGGACAGCATTGGTTCAGTAGTGCTCACTTCCTCCTTCACCTCAGACTCAGTGGTTACATAAGGGTCCTTCCATTTCCTCCATTTATTATTTTTAAACCTGCTCATACTGATAGCAGTCACTATGAGCTTCTCCTACCTCAATTTTGTAAAAAAATCACAGCATAACAGCACAGCACGTCTGCCTCGCTCTGTAGCTGCTTGTATTGTGTTTGATTTCTGCAAATCCATCACGTTTTTATAGCAAAAAGGCGAAAACAACGAAAATCAATGGGAGGAAACTTTCTAGCCATTGAAAAAATGGCAAATCATTTTGGTCAATGGGCAAAAAATTTGAAAATTTTAATCACTTGTTTTAAAGCAGATTTTCCCGTGAAAAAGAGGACAACAACTAGGTTTTTGTGGAATTTCTCACGGGAACACGGTGAGAGATTTCACCCGCCCCTACAAAGCATTAACATTATGAAATACTAGTAGACCAGTCTATGAATTAACTTATCATTTATCTGGACAAATTGATCCGATTTGTAACATCTCCTATACATGTATTGAGCTGTGTGATGTGAAGGAGACCTGCACAGTCTGAGTGATACAAGTAATGAGAGATTACAACCACTAAGGGGCGAGCACTGGGAAATGCATGCTATTGACATATTGTATCACTCTCAATGTTCCTACGAGTTATTTTGTTACTACACTCCCCTAGGGTTATAGTCAATACTTTCTTGAAATGAACAACATTACAATGTGCTACTCCTATGATCCTGGACAATTCTTGACTGTCTCTCTCATAAGTGTGACATAGTTTCAATTGAGTAATTCCTACTGCTTCTCATACCATGGGCAATTATTCTGAGAATCAGTACATACACAGCCCAATAGACACTATCTGTTATACATGACTAATGCACCATCATTAATGGTGATTTGAGTCCAGAAGTACAGATTGGGGCACACTATTGGATATATATTTTCCTCAGAAATTAATTCATGAATTAGCCATCATATTAGCTGGTTATCCGTGAAAGTCAGAAATGAGCTATTTTAATTATTTCTTTCAGTGTGGTGTTATTGGATTTTTTACATATATTTAATACATTTTTTTATTTATTTCGTTTTGCATTTTCTTTTCTTTGTTGGTCTCTAGTACATATTCATGTGTTGAGGGAGCACCTGAGGACATGTGTCAACCTATGTTTAACATAACAATGTGAACTTAGATCCCTCAAGAAGTAATTGGGTTACACTTAGCTCCCCGATATTGGTAATTAAGGGGACATTTATCCTTTTAAGAACTTAGATATATCAGACAGTGCAGTTCTTTTCTTTCTAGTATACAAATTTTGTTGAAAACAACTTTCTGAACTGTACTTCAACCATTTTTCTAGCAAGGTACACATTTTTCATCTAGTTCTATGACTTTTAAATTTTAAAGCACGTTTTTTATGTGGCACTTTATCATAATCCTTTGCATAGACGACATCCATTCTTGGAAACAGTTTCAGTACATCCAGGTATTGACAGCCTGAGGTGCTCAAGTTGTTGTTGCTTCTTCTGCCAGACACTGTATGACTGTGGATTGTGAGAACTGTAGTCCAAAAACAGAAGGAGGGCTTCAGGTTTCCCATACCTGGCTAAATACCTGGGAAAACTGTAGCCCTCCAACTGTTATTGGGCTATGGTTCTCATCATTTTCAGACATCCAGTGTATGACTGAAGATAATGGAGCTGTTGTCTAACAATACCAGGTGGGTCACAGATATTCTGAAGTAGAGGATGAAAAGCCCATTGATTGCTACTGCAAAAAGTATTTACAGTGCTGTGTGTTGTGCGGTTGATTTTGGTGTAGACCAAGACTCACATTATGAATATGTACCCCAGAGTTCTATATACTAGGGAAGAACTGCCCATTGACTACTGTGACAAAATGTTTTTTCTTGGTAACCATTATGGTGTAGATTAAATATATACTTTCTCAGCTCTGCTGGTGTCATGCTACATGTACAATGCATATTAGTTCTCCACAGCAAGTCGAGCACACTCTTCTTAAAATTTCACTTTTATTAAAATATGTTTTAATTGTCCCTGAGGAAAGTCCGAATATGGACTGAATTGTTGGGCATTTTTAAATGCTTTAATAAAAGTGAAATTTTAAGAAGAGTGTGCTCGACTTGCTGTGGAGAACTATCAATAGATATTTGGTCTGAAGCACCTCACGTTAAGTAGTAGTGTGTGCGGCAACAAAGGAGACAATACAGTGCATATTAGTGACATGTACATGAACAGGGGAAAAGTGTCCCTTGAAATGTTTATGAAATGTGTGCTTATGTGTGTTTGTGTATATGTATGTGTGCACATGTGTATATGTGAGATCTCCAATGTGTTGAAGATGTCACTAGGATTCCAGGGGTTAATTAAAAACCCACAAGGAAATATCTTCCTTTGATTACTTTTTAAATGTGATAATATACTGTGTGTTTTTCTTATTATTATTATTATTATTGTTATTTTTACTATTGTGCAGTGCTGGTTGCATGCCTTAATTTCCTCAGCTCATGTAGTATTAACAATAATGATAAAATAATGCACTGGGGTAATTAGATAATGTGACAAAACAAGTGTACCATAGGGAAGAAAGATTCCATTTATTTAAATGGGACTTTTAACCCTTGTATGCTAAAGAGGACTTCGACACATTGAAAGCTCTGTTTTGTAATTTCAGTATTATATGCAAGTTGGTCCACTGAACCCTTTGAGATCCAGATAGGTATCCAATACAATAAATACATATTTCTGTCTCACTCAAAGTGTTCATTTCTTTCTGCAGTGTAAGGATTAGCAATGAGGAGGATGCCTTTTCAGTCTTTGCATCAGATAGCATGATATTTAGAAACACCCCTGTAGAGAGGTCTCCAACACATTGCTTTACAATGCAGTGGAGACCTCTTTAGCACTGAAGAGATTAAAGCCTTGTCTCAAACTACTGGAGTTTTAACATTTTCCCTACAGTGCAGTTGGTTTGACTGGAAACCAATATAGCTCTACTTTGCCTTTATATATGAGGCCCATTGAGGGTGAAATACTAACCTTACTGAATCAGTTTGCTCATCCCTAGTCTCAAGTATTTGAAAAATCATATTTACATTGACATTTCTCAAATTGCCATAATGTATTAAACAAAGATGTTGAACATTTTTCTCCCAAATAAAAAGAATTGTAGTAGTCTGATGATTTTGTATAAGAGAGTTTATTCAGAGTGCATAATGGTTTAACAATACATCATACAGTTTCCAAGGCACTCTATGATAACTGAGGAAGAATAACAGGGTGAAGATGTCAACTTATTCTGCAAGAGACATATGGCTTGATTCTATTACCAACTCTAAAAAAACCAGGCGCTGTGTTTTTTTAAGCCGGGTTTTGGTATCCTATTACCCGACTTGTGAAAACAAAATCAGCGGTAATTACACATACCGCCAGTCAAAAAAAAGCCCATAGGAAACAATTAAAAACAATGTCCAAGTAGTATCGTATTGCCCACGCTCAGTATTACTTCCTGTTTTGTTTATACAATTTAAGTTGGAAATTCTGAGGAGTAGAAGCAACAACTACAGTTTCAAAACCATGTTGTTTGAACAAAAGCAGTGTAGAATACAGTATACATCTAAGAAATCTGACATAGAGTGTCCCACTTCGACATTTTAACCCACCCTTTTAAAATTCAACTTACAGTGCTTTCTTTCACCACTTTAATTCAACAAATATTATTCACATTTCACATTTTAACTCTTTCCCTTCAAAATTCAACTTACAATGCTTTTCTTCACCATTTTAATTTGACAAATACTGTTCACATTCAAATTTTAACCCTTCCCCTTTAAAATTCAACTTACAGTGCTTTTCTTCCCCATTTTTACTGGACAAATAATGTTCACATTAAAATTTTAACCCTTTCCCTTTAAAATTTGACTTAGAGTGCTCCCATGACCTTCTTTCTCCATTTTAATTTGAATAATATTGCTCCTATTCAACATTGTTTATTCTCCAATTTTACTGCAAAATACAGTGTGTATGTGTGTCACAGTGATCCCTATGCAACAATGTATAACTTGCTGTGCTAAGTGTGAAAGACCTCTCAATCATATTTGTTGGCTAAACCCATTTGATGTGTTAATGCTAGAGTAAGAAGTGATACTAACCCCTGCTTTACTGTTGTGAGGAAGGTTACTGAATAAGTGTGACCCAATTTACATAACAATAAGTGAAACTATTAGAAAAAGGAGAGAAGGGTTAAAATTTGAATGTGAGCAATATTTGTTGAATTAAAATGGTGAAGAAAAGCACTGTAAGTTGAATTTTAAAAGGGGGGTTAAAATGTCAAAGTGGGGCACTCTATGTCAGATTTTGATAATGTGGGGAACACATCTAACACTGAACTTTATCTTTCTGTCATCAAATGTACGCCTATTTCCTTTGAGTTTGACATTTTGCATGTTTTTTTAGGTGGTAGTCGAATAATAGCAGATAGCACCAGTTTTATTAGTACTCTGAAATGTGCTGTCTCTGCCAGTTTTGTTTTACTCTGGTTCTGCAATAGAATACCGATGTTGCTTGTTTTTCTTTTAAAGCCGGTTTTAGCACTGTAATAGAATCGAGGCCATACTGCATTAACAAATAACTCTCTTCATTGGGACAAATGTACAAACATGCAGCTCTATTGAAGCCAGTAGGTGCACTGCATGGTATGAACTACAACTTACGAGCAATTTCTTCCTTTGATAGGCCTTTAATCGCATCAAGCCCCATATGCCTGCCCCAAAGCATGTACAAGAGAATTGAGAGCATTCATGCAATTTCCTTTGTACCTTCTTTAGTACTACTGACTCCAACAAGATGTAGATGAAAAGAATGGTCCGCAATGTCCACCTTTTGATGCAAGCAGTATTAAGGGAATTTGGGTGTATGTATCTTAGTAAATTGACATCAGGCAGGAGTAGGGACTGAAAATTGATTCCATTTGACCCTTATAATTATTGTTATCAACCTCATTTACCTCATTTAGTAACATTTAAAGTCATTTTTTGTAGTTAACCATAACTGCTATACATGTATAGACTATAAAAATAATAAAAAATAATAATAATAATAATAATAATAAAAAAAAAAAAAAATATATATATATATATATATATATATATATATATATAGAGAGAGAGAGAGTACTGTGTAAAAGTTTTAGGCAGGTGTGAAAAAATGCTGTAAAGTGAGAATGCTATCAAAAATAAACATGTTATTAGCTTATTTTTATCAATTAACAAAAATGCAAAGTGAGTAAGCAGTGGAAAATTCTAAATCATATCAATATTTGGTGTGACTACCCTTTGTCTTCAAAACAGCATCTGTTCTTCTAGGTACACTTGCACACAGTTTTTTTAAGGAACTCAGCAGGTAGGTTGTTCCAAACATCTTGGAGAACTAACCACAGTTCTTCTGTGGATTTAGACAGCCTCAGTTGCTTCTCTCTCTTCATGTAATGCCAGACAGACTCAATGATGTTAAGGCTCTGTGGTGGCCATACTATCACTTCCAAGACTCCTTGTTCTTCTTTACGCAGAAGATAGTTCTTATTGACTTTGGCTGCATGTTTGGGGTCATTGCCATGCTGCAGAATGAATTTGGGGTCAATCAGATGGTATGGAGTGATGGTATCACAGTGCCCCGTGATTGCCTGTGACTGACATTGCCCTGGAGCGACATTGTTTACTATCTGGCTGTCGCTCTCACTGAGTCACTATTCTTATAGGGCACCACTCTGATGAGGTCACTTCTCCACCTACCCGTCAGGGTTTTTAAACTTCAGCCTGTGTCACTCCCAGTGCCCTTTCATGGTGTACCTGAGCTTTACTGTGTTGGTGCATTACCGTTCCTGTGTATTACCTGGCTACGTCTGACTACCCGTTCCGGTTCTGACTCCTGGCTCGTCTGACTACCCGTTCCGGTTTTGAATCCTGGCTCATCTGACTACCCGTTCCGGCTCTGACCTCTGGATGGACTGACTACCCGTTCTGGTTACGGCCACTGGTGACGTCTGACTATCCGATCCAGTTTTGACCTTTGGCTGCCTCCTGGTTTACCCTCTGTGTTGCGCTCCATGACCATTCCATTTTTCGGTTTGGTTCCCATGCTGCCCTGTGTCTTCCTCTTTGTGCTCGCTTCCGTTTAGCTATGCTTGTCGGTCACTCCGTGTGTCTGACCTCCCGTGGCAGTGCCGGTCTGTGCTGCCTAACCTATCTCCATCTGGCTACCTCCTAGTTTATCCCCTGTTGGGATACTAGTGTACTCCACTTATTTGCCGACTTTGTGTTTGGGAGTGCTCTGCACTGCCCTCACATCTAGCGTGTAGTCCCAGGGCCATTCCATTCTGACCACCTGTCCTGGGAAGGGTGAGGAAAGTACCTACACTGTTCCTCTCTGGTCTCATGAAGGTGTGCCATCCTATCCAGGTACGGGAGTGCTCTGCACTGCCCTCACATCTACCGTGTAGTCCCAGGGCCATTCCGTTCTGACCACCTGTCCTGTGAAGGGTGAGGAAAGTGCCTGCACTGTTCCTTTCTGGTCTTGTGAAGGTGTGCCATTCCATCTGTGTATGGGAGTGCTCTGCACTGCCCTCACATCTAACGTGTAGTCCCAGGGCCATTCCGTTTCTGACCACCTGTCCTGTGAAGGGTAAGGAAGTGCCTCCATTGTTCCTACCTGGTCTCGTGAAGATATGCCACTATCTACTGCCACTTGTGTCATCAATAAGGTGTGCCACTATCTACTGCCACTTGTCATTATCATAACTACTGTGTGTCATTTTTTGCCTTTTGCCTGTTGCCTTATCTCCTGCCTTTCAGATTACTTAATAAAGTTTTATATTAAGTTCATTTGTACTTGTCAGTGTGGTCAATTCCTAGTCACTCCATGACAGATGGATAATTATCTGCCTGTACTTCTCAGCATTGAGGATACCATTAATTCTGATCAAATCACTATCTCCATTTGCCGAAATGCAGCCCTAAACTTGCAAGGAACCTCCACCATGCTTCACTGTTGCCTGCAGACATTTCTTCTTGTACCACTTTCAAGCAAACTGCCTTCTGCTACAGCCAAATATTTAAAAATTTGACTCATCGGTCCAGAGCACCTGCTGCCATTTTTCTGCACCCCAGTTCCTGTGTTTTCTTACTTAGTTGAGTCACTTGGCCTTGTTTCCATATCAGAGGTATGGCTTTTTAGCCTCAAGTTTTCCATGAAGATCACTTCTGACCAGACTTCTCCAGACAGTAGATGGGTATTCCAGGGTCCCACTGTTTTCTGCCAATTCTAAGCTGAATGCACTGCTGGACATCTTCTGATTGTAAAGGAAAGTAAGCATGATGTGTCTTATCTGCTACACTAAGTTTCCTTAGCTGACCACTGCGTTTTATGGTCCTCAATGTTGCCCATTTCTTTGTGCTTCTTCAAAAGAGCTTGTACAGCACATCTGGAAATCCCTGTCTGCCTTGAAATTTTTGCCTGGGGGAGAGCTTGCTGATGGAGTATAAATACCTTGTGTCTTTTTGCTGTGCTCAGTCTTGCCAAGTTGTATGACTTTTGACATTAAACTTTCTTCAGCAATCTTACCTTGTTAGCTGAGTTTTGCTGAGCCTCATCCAGTTTTATTCCTCCTACACAACTTTTTCTGTTTCAGTTAATGATTGTGGTTCAACCCACATATTAAATTGATGATCATAGCACTTGTTTAATATAATTGTTTAATCATATACCTGACTGTATGCCTACAGAATCCATGACATTGTGCAAGTGTACCTAGAAGAATTGATGCTGTTTAGAAGGCAAATGGTACTCACACCAAATATTGATTTGATTTAGATTTTTCTTCTGTTCACTCTTATTTACCGTAGCATGAGGCAGAGCTGGTAGAGAGGTGCTAAAGCTCCATCTTGGACTTTAAACAACTCAGTCCAGTCCACACCTTTCTTGGGACATTATCCACCACAATAAGTATTGCCAGCAAGAATATGGCTACTTCTTTACCATCTTAAAGCATCTCATCAAGGAAAATCACCATTTACCAATGAATGCGGCTACTCTGGTAGCAGGATGTATCACGGTGCCCGTGCTTTGTGCAGCAGGCGGCAACATTCTGACTGCTAGTTTGCATTACTGGTTACTGATTGGCTAGCACCTTTTCTCGCCGCCCAGTGATGGCCTTTATATACCCTGTCATTTCCACTGTATGGTGCCCTTTCGTGGTGTATTTGTTCCTGCATTCTGCTCCGTTATTATATACCGTGTATGACCTGGCCTGCCTGACGACGTTCCTGATTTTGTTGTTCTTCGACTACTCCGTTGCTGACCGTATCCGGCTGAGGACCCGCTCCATTGCTGACCGTATCTGGCTGAGGACCCGTTCCCATTACCGACTGTATCCGGCTGAGAACCCTCTCCGTTGCTGACTTGGCCTGGCTGTGAACCTGCTTCTGTTACCGACTGTATCTGGCTGAGAACCCGCTTCCGTTTACTCTGTGCTGGTCTGTGTACCCATTCCGTGTCTGACTTCCTAGTTACCAGTTACTCTGTGGGCTGCCTTGTCTCAGAGTGCTGTGCGTTTCAAGCATACCACTTGCGGTCTCCGTTTTGCTCTCGCCTTACTTGGTGGTTGCTGTACGTTAGTCAGTTGCACCGTGTGGCACTATATCTCTGTCGACCGTTAGCTAGGCATTCGTGCCATAGCTTCTCTCCATACCGCCGTTGGTGGAGTGTACAAGCGAAATACCGGGGCAGTGTTCTATCACTGACTGTGTTACTCTGATCTCTCTGTGTCCTCCTCTCATACTTCGCTGGGCTCACTCCCTTTGGGAGTTGCAGTATATCTGGGCTTTACCGATTGACCCCTTGTGTACCTGGACATTCCAAGTAGGGTGTTGCATATCTCCATCTGCAGGAGCTTCGGGCTCAAGAGCCAGCGTTGTGTTGCACCATCCTCATTAGAGGGGATACTCGTTGCCTACATCTCTATACTTGCTGTGCTGCGATCCACCCCTAGCATTCTAGGGTTGTTTCAGTCAAGGTTTAGAGAACTATGTCACAGCAGCACATTGCAAAGCAGAAAAATAAACGAAAAGAAACAAATGAATATAATAATGTGCTGGTCATTGCTGTCAACTAATGGATACTGGATGGAAAAATAATTCAGGTAATTGAATAAACATTCATCCCATACAATATATAACAAAAGAAATTAGCTACATAAAGAACCAAGGAAATGTTCATGCTTAATGTGTCAATTCATGGAATCCAAAGGGAAACACCATATAATATAGATAGAATACTGATGTGATTGCTAAGGATCGGCACATCAAAGAACAGACTCCGCTGTCAAGTCAAGTAATCAGTGAATATGATGGGCTAGATGAAATAGTCATTGATAAAGGTGATGGCATAAACCAATCTACCCGCATCAGAGCAAAACAAATGCAATCACATATGCAAAACAAGTAAAGAACAGGGCACTATACTAAAGACTGTGGAATAAACCAAATCCCTATTTGCAAAAAATGTCCTCCAATGATGATACTAAGCTTGTAACAATTGAGCCAGATTTCTAACAGCTCATGTAGGTTGTCCAGACCACCTCTATGTGGTGTTCAAGACGGCTGTCAGACACGGGGAACAACTGGTCTAAATGGACAGCAGATACAATAAAATGTATACATGGATCAAGCTAATAGAAATACAATGGATAAGATATCTGACAGGTGCCCAACAACTCAATGTGTATAAAACAATTCAAAGTGAAAAGTTAATTTAGGCAAAGAGCATCCATTTAGAATGCTGACATATGGGTCTGGTCCCTGTTGTAAAAATGCCTCCAAAATTATACAAAGTCAGATCATGAATATTATCAATGTATTAAACCATCATGATTAGCATCCAATCAACACCAGTCAAATTAAATAATTGTGTAAAATGTAGCACTAATATTCACATATGCCAACTTACCAAGCCATCATTCCACATATAAAGCTTTACTATATGAATAGAAAATAAAAATGAAATAACATGGAATCATATATATTATAAATATTTTGTTTTGTAGAAAAGTCTTTTGATTATATAATTTCTACATTTAACCTTGCATTTTCATTTTTGAGCAGTATATTTGTGTCTGCTGATTTTTTTTCTCTGTGAGACATTTTTAATGTTTAGCAGCACTGACTTTTACCTTTAACAGCTGGTTAAAGCAGAACTATCACTGAAAATAAAGTGCCCCCCAAATCATTATGCATATAGCCATAAGCATATCTATATTAGTATTACCCTGAATAAATCTAGTGTTACTGATAAATCAAACTCGTTCCCAGATGCAAAGGCAGGCATCTTGCCAAAGAGACATCTGTGCATCTGCACTGTCCTTCCCGGTCTCTTCTAGGAGGAGTTGCATTGTAGCTTAGGGTACAGGTAGGGACTGACGGCACAGGAGCACAGATGCCGGTACAGCAAGATGACTCCTGTGCATCTGGGAACAATTTGGATTTATCAATAACGATAGACTTATTCAGGCTAATACTAGTATGGATATGTGTATTGCTATATGCATAATGATTTGGGGGGCACTTTATTTTCAGTGATAGTTACGCTTTAATAGTGAGGCTGATTAAGGAGAGTTGGACCAATTCCGGAGCAATTCCTCAAATACCCATAGATTTAAATTGGAACTAAAAGGGTAAGTATTAATTTGAATAAGGGAATTTCGATTGATGTACTATACTTGGATTTCATAAAAATCTTTGATACAGTGCCTCACAACATGTTACTGCATAAAAGAAATGGTTTTGACTTGGGTGGTGATATCTGTGCATAGACAGACAACTGGTTAAATCATAGTTGGCAAAGAGTTGTTGTAAATGGAAACTTCTCAAGTTGGCCGAAAGTTGTAAGTGGGGTGCCACAGGGTTCAGTACTGGACCTATGATTTCTAATTTGTTTATTGATGATCTAGAAATGGGAATTGAAAGTAATGTCTAAGTTTTACTGATGACACTGAACTGTGTAAAGAAATACATCCAGAGCAGGATAAACTGTGTTAATGGGCAGAAAAGTGGTAGATGACATTTATTGTAGATAAACGTCAGGTTATGCATTTAGGCTGTAGAAACAAACATGCTACATATACGCTAAATGGGAAACAACTTAGGGAATCCTCATTAGAGATATTTTTAGGAGCGCTGATAGACAATAGACTTCACAGCAGTGTGCAGGGTCCCTCAGTTGCTACAAGAACAAATAGAGTACCAGCCTGCATAAAAAGAGGTATAGAGGCAAAGAATAAAAATATAATTCTATATAAATCCTTTGTACGGCCTCATCTTTAATATGAAGTACAGTTTTGGGAGCCAGTTCTTAAAAAATACATTATTCAACTTGAAAAAGTGCAGAGACATGCAACACAACAGATAGGAGTATCTGACTTATAAAGAGAGACTAGCCAAACTGGGTTTGTTTACATTAGAGATGAGATATCTGAGAAGTGATATAATTACAATTTAGAAATATATTCAAGATCAATACAAAGAACTCTCCAAGGAACTATTTACTCAGAGAACTGAGCTAAGAACAAAAGGTCATCCTTTAAGACTAGTGTAAAGATATTTTTGACTAATACAAAGGCAGGGATTTTTTACAGTAATGGCAATAAAGTTATGCAATTCTTTACATCAATTTGCTGTGCTTGCAGATATTGTAACTATTTTCAAAAAGTAATGGATACCTATCGCGCACACACCAATATTTGGAATTATGACAGTTGGCTTCAAAAGCAGGTAGGATGTTGATCCAGGGAAATTTCTGACTGCCATTTTACCCATTTGGGGCTTAAATGAAAATGGCTTCAATGTGGACTGGACTTGTCAAACTAACTGTACCAGAAGTAAAAAAAAAAAAAATTCCCAAGATTTGCTTTGATTGGAATGGTGCATTTTAATTTCTTGGGGCTCGATTCTCATTAGTATCCAAAACAAACGGTAGTGGTTTTGACAGCACAGTTTACAGACTTTGCTATCCTATTCCATGTGGTGGCTTCACCGCAAGTAAAGGGCCATGAAAAGGAGACATACAGCCCCAAACACGTGGTGAAAACCACCGGTATGTGTTGGAAAAATTAGAAAAAGATTACCCTATGAGTGTCAGTAGGGTATGCAATTCATTATACTTTTTTTGTAGTGCAGAGTATTTAAGGGTCCACTTTCACATTATATGTAATCTTGATAAAGGCCCCTGTTTGGGCCAAAATGGCAATTCAAATAATTCAGACCATTGACTGATCTTCAGAAAAGTCTTGTGAGGGTGACTCATTTTGTCCATTTCTTTATGACTGTCACCCAGGCATGTTATCTGCTCTACAGATAGACTGTTTTTATATATATATATATATATATATATATATATATATATATATATATATATATATACACTAGTGTAAAAGCCCGTGTACATGGGCCAAGCGTTTGAGCAGTGTCTACTGCGCATGGCTACATTGGACAAACATACATCTTGCCTGCGTTCAGGCAGTCTTTACTACACATAACTGCATCATATATATATACGTGTGTGTACTGCAAAGATGCATCTATACATGGCAGGGATTCTTTACAATAAGGGTGGTAAAGCTATGGAATTCTTTGCCTCGGGATGTTGTGCTTGCAGATAACGTAACTGCTTTCAAAAAAGCAGTGGATGGCTATCTAGCACAGAACAATACAGAAAATTATGACAGATGGCTTCAAAGCAGATAGGATGTTGATCCAGGGAACTATCGGACTGCTATTTGGAGTCAGTAAGGAAACTTTTTTTTTTCTTTCCACTTGGGGCTAGACTGGAAATGGCTCCAAAGGGCTTTTTTTGCCTTCCTCTGGATCAAAAGGGGTGTTTTTGGCATGGGCTGGACTTGATAGACGCATGTCTTTTTTCAGCCTCTTCAACTTTGTTACTATGTTACTTACATCTAGTTTCTAAGCCAAAATATTGTGGCTTCACTTTTAAGGTGACATAAATGAAAATGTGAAACTGTGTTTGCGTTATTTTTTTTTCCAGGACAAATTGTATTTCTGTGAATTCAAAAAAACTAAAAGAAGTGCAATTTTGGAGCAAACAAACTGCACATTAGAAAACAAATTAAAATTCGGAAGATTCTCATTGGTTTGATTAACCCTTTAAGTGCCTGAAGGGAGCACAACACGTTGCAAAGCAATGCATTGCACACCCCTTCGGTCACTCAAATGAGGCTTTTTATCCCTTGAATGCATTTCCAATGTATTGCAAAGCAGTGAGTTGCAGACCACTCTAGGATTCACAGCATTAAAAGACCAGTTTAATTAAATTAAAATTTAACTTTGCCCCCTATGGTGCAAGTGGCTTGCCCAAGCATTTCACCTCTTTACCTCACTATTTACAGCCCAAAGATCTTGAAATATGGATGCAATGTGGCCACAAAGCTTTTTTGATGCAAAATGACACTCCACTCTTCAATTTTGCTGATCTGCTCCATTAAACCTTTCATTGCTAAATATGTTTCCAACACATTGCCAAGAGGTTAATACATGTGCCTCAGAATGTCTGGTAAAGTCTGTTTACCTTTTTCTTTAATAACATAAAAATACACATCAACAAACACAACACAAACCTAAAGCTAGTGTTGATAATATGACACCATAAGCCATAGCCGTAATAAGCGCATTCATTTCTCCAAAATTAAAAGCCTAGGGCAGCCCATTTGGAACATGAATTTCAGTTATCACAAACTTTACTTGTACAGCTAAAGAAATAAGAAAGTTAAGCCTTAAGCTATACAGATTTGGTAAAACGGTAAAGTGAAGACCATACTAATAAAATAGTCTATACTTCAATAAGGTAGTATACTGAATAAAGAAAAATCTAGGCAAAAAAAGCATATATTGTTAGTATTAAGTCCTGGAGTACAATATGTATTATTGCAAGAAAAGACCATTAAGTGATTCATCCTTAAAGTGATAGTAATGCTTAATATTGAAAAAATGTTTTATTTCAGGTTTTGTTCCTTTGAGTGAAACAAAGATACTCCCATTACTGACAGGTATTTTATTGTTAATGAAGCAGAAACATAAAAGTTTTGGATTTAGTACCTCCGTTACCTGAAATTTGACAGTGGTGCAGTTGCTACAGCATCTTTTGGAAGTCTATTGTCAACTGACCATAGCTGTCTATAGACAGCTGCAGCAACACTGGCACCATGTTTTTTTTAGGCTATAGTTGTGCTGTGTCCAAAATTGGAACTTTGGGAAGAAATTATTTTTGAATGCAACTTCTCTCAGAAGTGGGAGTACCCATATTTAACTCAGAAGGATAAAGCCTGCAATAGTTATTTTTGTCAACCACTGATATCCCTTTAATCTCATAGTGATTGTGTTAATACTACTGGATTTTATAGCTTTCTTAGATGCTTTTAAGCTGTTGATTTTCTACCGCCTCCCACCCTCAGAAAGCACAATCATAATCTTCACAATCATGCATCTACTGATTAACTGCTTTGTGCCGGCAATGTGATTTAAACGACTGGTGACTATTAGCTCATAAGAGGTATTTGTGCTAGGAAAAGCATTTCCCTGTTTCATAACAAGATTTGATAAAAGTATACAAAGTCTTTTAGACATAGTAATGGATAATATTAAATAATATCTATCTATCTATCTATCTATCTATCTATCTATCTATCTATCTATCTATCTATCTATCTATCTAACTGTCTGTCTGTCTGTCTGTCTGTCTGTCTGTCTATCTGTCTATCTATCTATCTATCTATCTATCTATCTATCTATCTATCTATCTATCTATCTATCTTTTTATGCTATAATTTCCACATCTCACCTTTCACTGCATTTTCATTCTTGAGAAGAATATTGGTGTCTGCTGATTTTTTTTTTTCTGTAAGACTTTTTAAACTTTTAGCTGCTCTAACTTTTACCACCAACAACTGGTTAAAATGGAACTATCACTGAAAATAAAGTGCACCCCAAATCATTATGCATATAGCAATGCACATATCCATACTAGTATTACCCTGAATAACTCCAGCGTTATTGATAAATCCAACTCATTCCCAGAAGCACAGGCAGGGATCAACACAGACATCTTTCCAAAGAGACATCTGTGCACCTGCGCTGTCCTTCACAGTCTCTTCTAGGAGGCGTTGCATTGTAGTTTAACGTACAGGAAGAGACTGACGGCGAAGGTGCACAGATGCCGGTACAGCAAGATGCCTGTCTGTGCATCTGGGAACGAGTTGGATTTATCAATAATGCCAGACTTATTCAGGGTAATACTAATGTGGATGTGCGTATCGCTATATGCATAATGATTTGGGGGGCACTTTATATTCAGTGATAATTCTGTTTTAATAGTGAGGCTGTTAAAGTATACTTGGATTTAATAAAAGCCTGTGATAACAGTGCCTCACAACAGGTTACGGCATAAAAGAAATGGCTTCGGGTTGGGGGGTGATATCTGTGCATAGATAGATAGAGAACTGGTTAAATGCTAGATGGCAAAGAGTTGTAAATGGAAACTTCTAGAGCTGCTCTAAAGTTTTAAGTGGGGTGTCACAGGGTTCAGTACTGGGCCCATGATTTCTAATTTGTTTATTTCTTGATCTAGAAATGAGAATTGAAAGTAATGTCTCAGAAGGATTTGGGTAAACTGGGTGAATGGACAGAAAAGTGGTAGATGGCATTTATTGTAGGTAAATGAAAGGTTATGCATTTAGGCTGTAGAAACAAATATGCTACATGTACACTAAATGGGAAACAACTTGATATAGATATACCCTACTGCTGTATGGTGGACTTCTTTCTTGGTAAGTCCTCCTGTTAAATATATTGAGAACTGCTTATTTCTGGGGATAGTTTCTTTTAAAAGTCCTTAGGTTTTTGAATTTCTATTGGGTTTGTTTAGAACCTTGCCTTTCATTTGCAAGAGCAACCAAATACATTAAATTTAACTATAAGGCATGTTTATTAACTGATGCTATCCTAACCAACCTGTGTAGCCAGCATCCTTTTCAGAACTTAAACATCCCTGTCTAACTAACCAAGCCCCACACCTGTTCAGCCATCACTCTTAGCTCTTTCTTTCATAATTTGCTCCATTACCCCCAAAAGTTTGCCATTTTCTGTGTTTCTCCAAATACTTGAATTTTCCTGTGTAGCCATCATCCTCCCTTCAACCCTTAACTTTGAAATGTATGTTCATCTCCCTCCACTAGACCTTGTACAATTGTTGTGCATCCCACCTTCTCACTTTGAACCTTGCTTATTGATTCTGCATTCATTACAAAGATGTGTTATTAATGTAGTAGTCCAAAAACTGACTGCAGCCATGGCTCCTGCAGCTTGTGCAATAAATGATTATGATCCTTCTCCTCCAGAGGAGGAGTTGTATAAAAAGTTCCACCACCACCAGTAATAGTAATAAATAATCTAAAAACACTGAAAATAACAATGTCACATTTTAGTATTGACAGCATAATGAAAAACGGTGTAGCACTTCAACCAGCTACTGCATATGACAGTGACATAAACAAGTACAACACTTATCCTAAAATTAGAAGCGACATTGTGAAAAAACCCTATAAGGGAACAGTAAAAAGAACTAATATAACACTATAAAAGTAGTGGGGAAGAAGCAGCTTGTGATGCTGAGGATGTCCTAAGTATTGATGATGATGTTGATTTACAAAATATCCCCCCTCCTCAACTTCAGCTGTATCTGAAGAAGAGGAGGATGACAAGGTCAGAAAAATAGCTGAAAGGCAAAAGCTCAATCTTCCACTATTGAAGAGGAACACTGTGACTTTATAAAATGAGAAATCAATTTAAAATTCTGACAGTGGACAAGTAAGATTCTATAAAGTACAAAATCACACTGTCAGTCATCATCAGCATCGTCACCACTTTCAAGTCTAACTCCCACCCAGCCTCACATACACACTAATGTTGAGTAACCAGCAACATAGGTCTTCAACATCTACAAACCTAGATGTGAGGTGTGCCTCTGCTGCTGTTGGAAGTACAGCACCTTTGACAGCTAGTAGTACAATTGCAACAACAGATAGCCTCAGCAGTAGTAGTAGTAGCCCTCAGGAACCTCTTAGTCTATGAAGGCCACAGTATAGAGATACTTCACTCATATTCCAAAAACTAAACATGTTGCTATCCGCTGTTATTGTAAGAAGTATGTGAGCAGGGGGAAAGCAGGATCACACCTAGGCCCATCTTCACTGAGATGCCACCTGAAGCACAACCATAGGTCTGATTGGGAGACACACCATAAATAACTACTAGCAGCAGAAACACATCCAAAAGTAATTGGGGGCTCTGGGGTACATAATTTAATTGATATGAATGTGTGAGAGAGTGTGCTAAGTTTTTGGCTCATGTTGTGAGGAGTATGACTCAGAGTTTGTTGTAGGAGATGACAAGAGTTATAGACTGCCCACACATGCAGACAACATCCTCCCTAACTCCACAAATCATGTTGTAAAGAAATAAATCTACAAAGTTCTTCTGCCATGTAATGCCAACCCACACTTTCTAAATTATTGGGAAGGAGTCAAAAACTTCACAAAATAATCCCAAAGTATCATGGCAAAGCTACCAAAATGTTGGCAGTCAACATGCTTCCTTTTTGTTTTGTAGAAAACAGAGATTTAAAGAACTAATGTCATGTAATGTATTGCACTCTGCTGTCATATTTCAAGCTTAAGTTATGTCTCCAGGATGGCTGTGTAAGAATTGTACAATCAGGGGGTTTGTATGGTGGGCAAAGGGCTGGAAACTTAATATGGAAAGAAATGTCACATTGCAACAGATATGTGGACAAGTGGGCAGAGTACAGACTGTATAAATGTCATTGATTATTGTTGTACCTTGCACTAGTGGGCAACAATAGCATGCAGCATCACGATCAAGTCACAACCAATAATACTGCTCTGGTTCTGACAGTATTATTATTAGAGGACATCAGCAGGGTATCCCATATCATCGGTACACCATTTCTGAGAGATAATTCCACAAAGCCATAGATGTGTTAAATAAAATAGAGACGGTCTGTTTTTTTATAATGGGGAGTTCTGAGCAAATTCCATGGCATTTGGGGGCCTGGTTGATGCATTTTGAACATGAACTCTCTCCTTAATAGGGTCCAATTATCCTGACTGGATAACAGCAAATAGTATAACATACCCATCATATGGGGCTATCACAAAAGTTACAAAAAAACATGCATACGTCAAGAAGTCAAAAGTTTACCCTCTGTGATCCCAGGCAAACAATAAAATATTCATTGCCCTCTTTAAAGCAATAATGCAAAATCCAATGTTATCTCAGCCTGTTGATAAATGAGGGTAACTAATATTGAAAACACTCTCATTATTATTTTTATTAAAATCATCCCTCAAACCCAGAAAAAAGATTTATTATATATAGGACATGTTATAATGATGTAATACAAACTTAGTTTTGAATTACATCATTATAACATGTCCTATATATAAGAAATCTTTTTTCTAGGTTTGAGGGATGATTTTAATTATGGTAATGAGAGTGTTATCAATATTTGTTACCCTGGATGATGAAGGTTCAACTTGCTATGACTAGCTCCAGTGATGCTCCTGAGCCAATAACAGCATTACTAGCCCCCTCCACAGGTATATGTGGAGAAAATAAGTTGGCCAATAATTATTCTAAACCTGCCCCTCCTCCAAAATCATGAGTGTGTTGTTAGTACCATAGAACATTTTCCCTTTAGAGCAGGGACTGCGCCTCTCAAGGAGGGGACAAGTGAGCCACAACACACGTTGCGTGTGGGATGCTGTAGCACCGATACAGTGCCTTGGGCGTGCTATGGCTATATTATTTATATTTTATAGCTTGTTGTCACATCGGGAGCACAGAGACCAAGGGGAGGCTGAAGGAAAGAACTCCCGCAGGGAAACGAAACATATGGCTGACACTACAGACTGGTCTCTAATAACAGATGCTGTCTGGCGAGACAGAGAGAGGCTGAAAGAACTGGGAAACTATCTGAGAGAATTTAGAGATGATCTGATGAGTGACATTCCTATTTTAACCTGCATGCACCTCTATTCTCACTCCTCCTCTCCTGTAATTCTAGTAAATTGCCTTGGCTTAATAAAAACACAAGCTTCATTCACACCTGTACCCATTCAACTGAATGACTTTGAAGGAAGTCAGGCTCACTGGCAGATATTCTCCACTACAAATTACTACTTTCCAGCTTTAACCCTGGCTAAAAACAATACTTTTTTTTTACAACAAATTCACATGCATAAATTCAAGTACAATTCAAGTTGGATTTCAAGTTCAAGATTTTTATTGTTATGTGTAATTCTAGACAATGACTCATGTCCTCATTATTCAAAGTTTGAGTCTTTGGTACTGAAGACACTTCTTAACTTTTAATCAGTGAAGATAGTCTTCAAAGTATAGAAAAGAGGATAGAACCACATGAGTATAATCATTTCTTAAAACTTCACTCACTATTTGTTAAGAGAACCAGGCAGAAACACTGGGTAAACAGAGCTATGTTCTGACCAGTACATGGAATACCCTTACTCTTGCCATAAATACATATCCAAAAAAAGCAAAGATATTTGCTCCCAAAGATTTTAAGAAAAGAGCACACGTCAAAGTACAGCACATCCTTATATAATGAGTACAGACAGGCAGGAGGAAAGAATTATACTCAAAACTGAGTATCGTTAATGATTACACCAATGTAGCAAATAATACCAGAGATCAAAGGCAAAGGTATCTAAAACAGATACTGGGGGTACATAAATGATCTGCTAATCCCTTTCAGTGGTTAGTGTCTGAAGACATTATGTCTTTCAGCCAGAAGATGGATCTAGTTATATGGAGACAGTTACCCGTAAGAATGATTGCATATAGAATTATATGACAATAGTTAGATGACTAGAGCAGGAAGTTCATCAAAGGAAACAAGAAACTGGTTACAGCTGTTCATGGTCATTACATAAAATGTTCATCTATTTCTTGCCTAAGCAAAATAATATTTTCTCTATGTCTACTCCCCTGCTTAAGCATGTTATTTATTCTTCTACGCCTTTTTTTTTTTTTTTTTTTTTAATGGTTATTCCTTTGCTTGCAGCCAGCGTTTTCCTCAGAATTTTCCCATGCTACTCAGATTATTGCTTCTGATCTTGGAAATTCATGACTACTCATCAGTGCAGATAACAGTACCTTCAAAGCACACTGGATCCAACCATTATTACAGCATCATACTAGTACTAGAAAATAGGGATAGGCGAAAATTTTTGCCTCAAACTGAAATTGGTGGATAATGGCACTTCCCACTTGGCGAATAATTTCCTGTCAAAAGTGTAGTTTTTCAGCTTTTTTCGCCTAGCTCATTCCATTGAAATCAATGGGAACATGGAATTTACACACAACACATAGCAAATATTTTATTTCCCAAAGGCATAGCATAAAAGGAGCATGAGGGTGCCTGTGTTGGTGGGCTGTGGAGAAAGAATCAGTTGAACAGGGAAATTATTTTTTGGGGGGTTGTTAACTGTGATTGGGGACAATTAATACAAAATAAATCCTAAATACAATTACCCCCCCCCCATAAAATATGGTATAAAAGGGGTGTGAGGAGAGTGCCTTTGTTGGTAGGTGGAGTGTGGAGAATGAATCAATTGAACAGGCAATTTGCTTTGTGGGGTTTCTGGACTGGTATTTGGGTGACATTTAATACAAAAATTAATAAAATAAGAAATGTGTATGTAAAGAGATAGATACAGGAAACCCCTGACATAAGCTTCCACTGGGGTGGACTGATAATTGACTTGATAGATTACTTTGTAGAGGATGATTTGTTAGATGTGCTGTTAGAGGACCAAGCCCTGAGGAAACATTGATTGCAGGACTTAAGAGGTTCTATTATTTTTTTAAAGCACAAGCACTGAGAAAAAAAAATGCCCTCCTGGCCTAGTGCCAGCAGGTCATGATGCGTTGGCCAGTGGCCACTGGCACATGTCAAATGCCCTGATGTAGATGCGTAATTTGTGACTGATGTTCTTGCTGCTGCTGCTTAAGTGTTTAAGAAGCAGGATGATTAGGCAACTGAAAGGGAATGGGATCAACAACAGCAGTAACATGGGTGATGGATGATGAAGGTTCCACTTGCCATTGACTAGCTCCAGTGATTCGTCTGATGCAGTAGCAGCATAATAAGTAGCCTCCAGTATATGTGGAGAAAAAATAAGTTGGCCATTAATTATTTTCCATTGCCCTTCCTCCAAAATCATGAGTGTGTTGTTACTAGAATAGAAATGTTTTCCCTTGAGAGCAGAAACTATGCCTTTCATCAACAACTGTATCCAAACACCATGACACCAGAAACAACTGCTGCTGTCGCCAAGTTCCCTTGAAAAATTTCAAGAAAACCACGTTGTTGTCTGCTTTTTCACGGGAAAATCTGCTTTCAAACCAGCGATCAAAATCTTTGCATTTTTCATCCATTAATTCGAATTGTTTGCCAATTTTTCAGTGGCTAACAATTTTTTGCCCATTGATTTATGTGGTTTTTGCCTTTTTACCTATTAAAAACATGACATATTTGCAGAAGTCAAGCAGAATTAAAGCAGCTAAAGAGCGAGGTAGACGTGCTTTGCTGTTCTGCTTGATCTTGAGGCAAAATTGGGTCAAGAGAGGCTCATAGTGACTGCTATCACTATCAGCAGGTTTAAAAATAATCAGAGGAGGAACTGGTAGGACCCCTATGTGTCCACTGAGTCTGAGGAGGAGGAGGAAGTGAGCACAACTAAACCAATACTGTCCAGTCCCCCAGATCACCCCTAGGGATCTTGGAGAATTTAATGGGAAGGGAGAGAGAAAAGGATAGTACTCGTGGGAGCAGGACAGGTCAGCTGCCTGTGCCTGCTGCCAGACATGCTGCCCCTGCTGCCACCATTGCTGTGCCTGCTGTCAATGCTGAACCTGCTGCAATCAATACTGTGCCTGCTGTTAGTGTGTCTTGTAATACTTAGGAGTGGGGGAAGGAGAAGATGATGCCAAGTGTGACAGCAGGGGACCCTAAGTCACACTTGCCATCCCCAAGCAGTGCTACCAGTGCTAGTACTACTACTACTAAGAAGGTCCAGCAGCTTGTTAGTGTCAGGAGTAAAGGAAGGGGTAATCATCATATTACTAGTGACTGTGAGGAGGAAGACTCTGGGGTTGAACGTGATGTGATTGATGTTAGTAGTAGAAGTAACAGTAATGGTGAAGCAGGCAGTGGGACTAGTGTTACGGGATTGGTAGGGGAAGCATATGAGAGCATCCAGACTAGTGGTCAAGGGTGGCCACACCATTCCTCTGGCTCTGGGATTCTCTGGGATTCCTCTCCTTCCCTTCACTGCAGTGTCCAAGTGGAACATGATTCTGAAGAGGTCAGAACTGGTGTTGGGGGAGAGCAGGAGCAGAATTAATACCACAAGCAGGAGCACAGATCAGCTGCCTCTGCCTGCTGCTACTGGTGCCGGTCTGCCTTCTTCAGGTCAAAAAGAGTTGCCAAATGTGAAATTTATACTATGCCTTTGGGAAATAAAGTTATATTTGCTCTGTGTTGTGTATAAATTCAATGTTCCCAATGTTCCCATTGAAATGTTCCCATTCGAATGAGCTAGGAAAAAAAAGAGGAAAATCTGCACTTTTCGCAGGAAATTATTCTCCAAGGGGGTAGTGCCATTAATCGTCGATTTCAGTTTGAGGCGAAAATTTTCACCCATCCCTAATGACAACTTGCTGACAGTTTAATAGCAATGATGAACCCTCACTGCCACCATCTTAGCATATTCTGCAGGATGGAATCTCCTCAGATGCAGCTTGATACCCTGCCTGCAATTCTCCTCCACCACACTGCCATGTGTGCTCAGTGCACCACATTGTATGCAATGGGTGGACATGAACTGCCTCTGCTATGTGGCAGAGACATGCCTCTACATTGGTAATTTATAACTGTTTACTTTGCCAATGCTTTAAAAGGTATTTTTTTTATAAAATATTAGTAAAATGTGATAGACACACCATATCTTTGCAACATACTGAATAGCTTCACAAGTTGATGACATTTTTGAAAAAATAAAATAAACATTATCTGCTTTCAGCTGGATTAAAATATGTATTTTTATGTAATAGTGACAGTTATTTTTCAAGAACCATGTCAGAATTTGTTTCATGTGGCATTTGTCTCCTTGTAATTATTAGAGAATAAACAGTGTTCAGTTTGATATTTCAAAGATAAAAAGCTGAAAAGATGCAGCATTTTAATATTTCATGCTAAAATCCTACATACACCAGGGTGTAGATTCCTTGTCAAAATACCCTGTCAGTACTATAAAAGGAAATGTGTCAATTATTTTGTCTATGTTCCATTATTTACATTAATGTGATCTTCCTATGTTTGTGCTATCATGTTATATAGCTTTGTAGTTTTTTTATATCCCATTTTTCATTTATGACAAGCATAAAAATAAAACTGTTTTATTGGACCTCCTTTAAAAAGTGCATTGATTCACATTACAATATTGTTCAGTGCTGGTTCAATTTCATGTTGTATATAAATGTCTTATTTTATCATTGAGCTATAGTATACTTTAGTTAAGGGACTACGTGGCTTTCAATTTTATCTCTCCACTTTTGCAGAAGGATTGGGTAGAATCTTATAGTTTATTAATTCTACTATATACAGTGCATTATAAGCTCTAGTGAGTAGGGGTGGGTGAATGTCTTCACCTCAAAAGTGAAAGAGAAGAAAAATGGCACTTGTTGTAGAGTGGCAAATTTTTCACAAACAGTGTAATTTTTCCTCTTTTTTGCCTAGCTCATTGCATTGAAATCAACAGGAAGTCTAAATTTCTACCCACAAGCATAGTATAAAAAGGATGTCACATTCCCACAGTATGCTATTTTGTGTTTGAGGAAAAGAGAGCAGCACATTTTCAAGCTAGAGCAGACAGGCTAATAAAAAGGAGTTCAAGCTTAGTTTAGGGAATCTTGTTGGAAGGCATTTGTTCTCTGTTTTAGGGTCTGGGGGCACTCTGGGGGACAGGAAGGGAGATAGGAGTTTAACCCCAAATACCTCAAAATTCTTTGTGACTGACTGGGGACAGACAGGCAGCCATGATCCAAGTTTCAGCCTGATCTGGCTGTTATTATCTTGGTGCTGGGGGGGAGTCTGGGGATGCGAGAAGGGAGCAAAGGAGATTTACCTCAAATACCCCAACATTCTGTGTGACTGATTTAAAAGACACAGGCAGCAGTGTCAGATGTACTTTCTGATCTGGTATTATCTCTGTTAGACTTGTCTGCGAGTGTGAGAAGGGAACAAAGGAGGTTTACCCAGATACCCCAACATTTTGTGTGACTGATTGGAAAGGGACAGGAAGCTGTGATCCAAGTTCCTTCTTGATCTGGCTTTATTACCTCTGTTTTAATTGTGTCTTGGCATGTGAAAAGGGAGAAAAGGAGGTTTATCCTAAATACCCCAACATTCTGTGTGTCTGATTGAAAAGACACAGACAGCTGTGATCCAAAGTTGCTTCCTGATCTGGCTGTTATTAGCTCTCTGTTAGACGTGTCTATAGATGTGAGAAGGGAGCAATGGAGATTGATGCCAAATGCCCCAACATTTTGTGTGACTGATTGTAAAGGGACAGGAAGTTGTGATTCAAGTTCCTTTCTGATATGGCTGTTATCTCTGTCCTAAGGGTGTCTGGGGGAGTAAGACAGGAGCAAAATGAGATGTATCCCAAATACCCCAACATTCTGTGTGACTGACTGGGAAGACACAGTCAGCTGTGATCCAAAGTTTCTTCCTGATCTGGCTGTTATTATCTCTGTGTTAGACGTATCTATGGATGTGAGAAGGGAGCAATGGAGGTTGACACCAAATGCCCCAACATTTCTGTGACTAATTGGAAAGACATAAGTAGCTGTGATCTGATCTGAGTTCTTTAATGATCTGGCTGTTATCATTATCTCTGTGCAGTTAAAAAAAGAAAAAAGCAAAAAGAAAAATTGGTATGTGAAAGGGACCCTGATATAAGCTGTATGACAGAGGCAGACTGTTACTAGATGAAATTGAATATTTTGTAGAGGGCCAAGACAAGACATCACGTTCCATCAGTTGTATTATATATTTTACAGTAAAAACACAATCACATAGTAGTGATGTCCAGCAAATAGCACAAGGGGGAAGTAGTAGGAGCATTGCAGGAATGTGTGAGTAAAGTGGTAGTCCAAAATCAGACTGCAATGTCTGCAATAAATGAAGATGATGATGTTTCTTCTCCTGGGGAGGCAGTTTGCCCCACCAAAAAGTTCTTCCACCACCTGTGCCAGTACAGTTAAAAAAAGCATGTAGGAAAAGTGAACAAGAGAATTAATCACTTTCTACTGATGGGATAATGGAAGAAGGTGAAACTCAACCAACTGCTGCATCTAACAGTGAGACAAACAAGCACAAAAATACATATCCTGAAAGTAGTAGTGAACGCTGTGAAAATAAAAGTAAAAATAAATTATTTGAGACCTCTAAATGTCTAGAGAAATAAAAGTAGTGGGCATGAAGTGGCAAGTGATGCAGTGGATGACCTAACTATTAGGGATGGGTAAAAAATTTTGCCTCAAACTGAAATCAGAGAAAAATTGCACTTTTCTGCTTGACAAAAAATTTCCAGTGAAAAGTGCAGTTTTTTTCCCCTTTTTCCTGCTTTTTTTGCCTAGCTCATTGCATTGAAATCAATGGGTAGAAAAATGTTTCTTCACTACACTACAGTTTTCTACAGCCATATAAAAGGCTGTCAGACTCTCACAGCAGCCATTCTGTGTTTGTGAGAGAGAGCAGCATGTTTTTGAGCTAGAGAAGATAGGAAAATAAGGGGTAATTGAAACTTAGTTTAGGTTGTCATTTAGGTAGGACATTTGTTCTCTGTAGTAGGGGAGTCTGGGAGCACAATGGAGGAGAAGAAGGGAGGAATGAGGGTAACACAAAATACCCTAAAATTTGTTGTGACTGACTGGCAATACAGATGCAGCTGGGGTCTAGATTGCTTGCTGATTTTACCTTTATTGTCTCTGTGCTGGGGAAGTCTGGGGAAAGAACTTGTTGATTTTGTTTTCTAATTTTAGATATATATATATATATATATATATATATATATATATTTTATTTTTTTTTTTTTTTGGGACTAACCGTGAAAAGATAGAGTGGACATCTTAAGAAAAAAAATAAAATAATTGTAAGACAGCAGATGGCAGTGATAATGTTTTTGAGGGCCAAGGCAAGACATCATACTCCATCAGTTGTGTACTGTAGAGAGTAAAAAAACACACAGTAGTTGAGTAATGTTTAACAAATGCACAAGCGGAAGGGGGAAAGGTGGGACATGGGAGTAAAGTGTTGGTGCAAAAACTGACTGCAGCAATTATTTCTACAGCATGTGTAGTAAATGATGATGATCCCTCTCCTCCCGGGATGGATGCAGTTTATCAAGGTCCCACCAATCACCATGCCAGTCCCCCACCACCACTACCATACACATCTGCCACATTGTAAGTTGTACTTTATTTTTCCTTAGTCACTTGACATCATCATGAATATGTGCCAGTGTCACTTAAGCAGGAAGTAAATGTTGTGGGCAAAGGACAAATGCACCCTGCATGCTAACACATTTTTTAACGTATATGCTGCTGCAGGACTCACAGCTTTCACTTGGAGTGGCCACGAGGGCGGCGGCAGCAGAGACACAAATGTCCCACGACGCTCCCCTTCAGCTGTGTATGGGCAGATGCCTGTAATATACTGAGGGCATTTGAATTGAGCCTGCCTTTATATATGGGCAGGCTCACTTCCATTGCCCTCACAGCCACTGGCTGGGATGTTCTTCACATCCAAGCCAATCATTTTCAAGAACAGCCGCTCGAATCTGATTGGCTGGGATGTCAGATAGCTGCTGGGAGCTTGATTTGAGTTCTGTGACTGAGGCAGACTTGAAAAACAGCACACGACATTGAGAATTTTTTTGAGGGCCAAGGCAAGACATCACAGTCCATCAGTTGTGTACTATAGAGATTAAAAACACACACAGTAGTTGAGTAATGTCTAGCAAATGCAAAAGAAGGAGTGGGGGACATGGAACAGTTCAGAGATGTGAGAGTAAAGTGGTAGTATAAAAACTGACTGCAGCAATGGTTGCAATAAATTATGATGATCCCTGGGTGGATGCAGTTTGTCAAGGTCCAACCAATCACACCACGCCAGTCCCCTACCACCACTACCATACACATCTGCCACATTGTAGGTTGTACTTTATTTTTTCAATCAGTTGACATCATCATGAATATGTGCCAGTGTCACAATAAAAGCAACTCCAATTAATTTTCATAGTATTTGGGCCATGGAGAGTTTTGTTTCAATACTGTCAGAGTTGTAGTTCAAGAGTAATTGAATGATAAAGTATCCCGCTCCTGCCCCTTTTACTGATTTAACAATGTTCACCTCAGAGCAGCAAGACTGTCCGGACAGATTGCAGAGAGATACAATCTTCAATGAATGTAAGGAAAAAACTGAAAAACCTATCAAGGGGGCAGGGTTTTCCTTATGTTCACAGTAAGAAGATGATCCTTTGCTGTGAGCTGTCTGGTCAAGGTGCCAGATTACACATCTGAGGAGAGGAGGCTTACACTAGGTAAAAGGGGCGGGAGGGGGATAATTTATTATTCAATTACTCTTGAACTACAACTCTGACAGTATTGAAATAACACTCTCTATGGCTCAAATACTATGAAGATGAACTGGAGCTGCTGTTTTTGTGAAACATTACTATACCTTTAAGCAGCAAGTAAGTCTTGTGGGCAAAAGACAAATGCACTCTGCATGCTAACATATTTTTTAAGGTATATATCTTGCTGTAGAACTCCCAACTTTGACATCCAGCTACTTATTTCTCCATTATAGCCCTCAGAAGAAGTAATAATTTGCGTGGAAAGGTTGCACCATATTAAACATAGGAGAAAAATATGTTGGAATAGGAAAAATGCATTGGAATAGGAGAAAAATGTGTTAGAATTGGAGAAAAATATGTTGTAATAGGAGAAAAATGTGTTGGAAAAGGTGAACAATTTGCTGAAATAGGCGTAAAGAAGGAACATTTTGCATTGGAGAAAAGGAGAAAACTTTTGCTGAAAAAAAAAAAAAGAAAAATCTTTTTTTCACAAAAACTCATACGGGAAATTTTTCTCACTTTTCGCCCCACCCCTATTTCTGAGGACAAAGTCCAAAAGAGACTGAAAAATGCTACAGCGAATAAAGCACTCAGACCTGATAGTATACACTGAAGGGTAGTTAAAGAACCTAGATTGGTAATAGCAAGACCATTATGCTTAATATTTATTGATTCACTTTCATCAAGCAGAGTGCCCTGTGATTGGAGGAAAGCTGATGTAGTACCATAGTTCAAAAAAGGGGGCAAGATCCAAACCAGGAAATATAGTCCTGTGAGCTTGCTAACTGACAATATTCAGAAATATGTGAAGGCAAACATTATTAATAGTAGGAGCCAGCAAGATTTTATGAAGAATTGATCATGTCAGACTAATTTACTTGCATTTTACGAAAGGGTAGGTAATAATTTGGAAAATGAATTGCTGTTGATGTAGTATACTTGGATACTGCCTACATTAAAAGGCTTCAGTTTGGGAGGTGATATCTGTACATGGATTTAGAGCTGGTTAAATGAGAGATGGCAAAGAGTTTGTATAAATGGATCCTTTTCAAGTTGGTCTAAAGTTGTAAGTAGGGTGCCACAGCCAGGGTTCAGTCCTGGGCCAAAACTTTTTAATTTGTTTACTAAAAATCTAGAAGTGGGAATAGAAAATAATGTCTCAATCATTGCTGATGACATTAACCTGTGTAAGGAAATACACATAGAGCTGGACATTTTTTTTTCTCCGCAGAAGGATTTAGATAAACTGAGTGAATGGGCAGAAAAGTGGCAGATGATGTTTAATGTTGATAAGTGTAAGGTTATTAATTTGGGTTGTAGAAACAAACATGCTACATATACACTAAATGGGAAATAACTTGGGGAATCCTCATTAGAAAAAGATTTAGAAGAGAAATGATAGACGATACACTCCACAGAAGTGGGCAGTCACTCTGCTCCTGCAAGAGCAAGTAGGGTACTATTCTTCATAAAAAGAGGTATAAATCCTTGGAAATACCTCATCTAAAATATGGAGTACAGTTTTGGGCAACAGTTCCTAAAGAAAGGCACTATTAACTGAAGAAAGGGCAGAGATGTTCAACAAAACTGATAAACAGATTGGAGGATTAGAGTTATAAAGAGAGACTAGCCAAACAGAGTTTGTTTACATTAGAGAAGAGGCATCTAAAGGGTGATACCATTTACAAATATATTAAAAGTTAATACAAAAACTCGCCAATTAATTATTTACTCAAAGATCTTAGCTAAGAATGAGAGGTTATCCATTAAGACTAGCGGAAAGTCTCTTTCAACTAAAACAGAGGAAGGTAATTTTTTTACAATACATGTGGTAAATGTATGGAATTATTTGCCTTGAGATGCTGTGCTTGCATAAACTGTAACTGTTTTAAAAAAGTAATGCAAATACCTATCTAGCACAGAACAATACTGAGAAGTATGACAGTTGGCTTCAAAGCAAATAGGTTTATTGATCGAGGGGACAATCTGACTGCCATTTAGAGTCAGGAAGGAATATTTTTACCCATTTGGTGCTTCAATGGGAATTTTCTTGACTTCCTCTGTATCAACATGGGTGATTTGGCTTTGGCTGGACTTGATGAACGCATGTCTTTTTTCAGCCTCATCAACTATGTTTCTATGTTACATGTTTTTTTTATCTCTTTTTGTAATGTTTAGAATTTGGCACTCAGTACTCTCTTTGTAAACTTAAGTTTGTTTGTCTTTGGCATTCAGTGTCCGTGTTTCACAGCATACGTAAGGACTAGGAGGACACAATGGTAAAAAGCTTTTGCTTGAGGCAGAGTAGTAAATTTGTCTTAAAGACAAGATTTCCAAATTCTTGCAATCTCTATTTTATTCGTCGCTCAATTTCCATCAAGGTGTTTCCATCTGATGACAATTCCTGTCCAAAGTAAACATACCTCTCAACCTCTTCTAGCTCTTGTCTAACTAATGTGATTTTCCTTGGTATGGTAAATTTGTTAAACATGACTTGTGTTTTGTTGATATTCAGACCAAAATTTTCTTTTCTGTTGTAGCTCCTCAATGCATTCTTGCAGTTCTTTAGGACCACTGGCAAGGAGTATGATATCATCTGCAAAATGTAAGTGATGTAGATAGTCTCTATTGATCTTAAGTCCTTTTTGTTCCAATTTAGTTTGTGGAAAATTTCTTCTACACAAGCAGAAAATAGTTTTGGGAAGATTGTGTCTCCTCTATTTTGATCTGGACTTTCTCATTGTTGAGACCTGCATTGATGCAGTTGCATTTTCATATACTGGTTGGAGGACATTGATGTAAGCTCTATCTAAAATCCTTCTTTTGTATTACTTTAGTTTATCACTGTGATGACCCTATATAAAGTTTTGGTAACCTGAAACAACATTTCTTCTACTTGAAAGTAGACATAAAGTTACTTTTATTTCATAGAAAACAAGAAATAAATCTACCAGACCTTTTCCAGATCCATCTACAGACAAAGAAAAATTGTTACATCACCTTGATGCCTGCAAATATTTGTGGATTAAACAGAACTATTTAGGAAAACGTCTTCGCTATTCATCAACTAGTGTGGATATTCCAAGGGTTCTAAAGCATCTACATATGCTGCCCCTAGATGTTTGAAAGCTGCCATTACATAATCCATTTAATACAAAAGAGGCAAACACCAGATATTTCCACTGAACAAATATGTAGAATAGCTCCCTGGAAGTCTAGTCAAATGTTTAACAAGTATTATAGCATCAACAAGCTTGCTTCAAGGAAGGCAACTTTTGGCAGACTCATTCTCCAGTCTGCTATGTCTTAACAAACCCTTTAGTTTTTTGTCTTTTATCTGTCGTTGATTGGTAGCTACCATAGACCTGAAGAAAAGGCATGGTTTCTTAACTGTCAAGTCTCTTCATGGTCTCCATGAGTAGCACGAAAGACTTCCCATTCTATGATATTTTTGATATATGATTACATTTTTCTAAGCATTATTCAGTGCTTGCTTTGTCTCTGTCCTCAAGTAGGGATATGTTCTGGGATATGGGGCCTCTCTCTTGTTGGTTGGACACCTTGAATGATTTGATAGGTAAGAAATATTGTTTATTTCAAATACAGCTAACTATTTTGTCAAACAGTTTTGGGTAATAGCACTGTTTTAAAGGAGTGTTGCTTATTATTAATTAATTAACTTTTAAGTAGGCTCATGCACTCTACCTGCTTGAGTTTGAAAATAAATTGTCAGCATCTGTCATATTTGCCACCATGGGCATGGCATACATGATTGACTGAAGAAGTTATCTCTAGAGAAAAGACAAAAGGCAAAATTAAGATACGTGGAAGTTTTTATTAAGATATGTTATTTCTCCTTTAGGTTTTAGATAAAATGTTTTTGAGCTTTTTTTTACCAAGTTGCAGGTTCATCCTGCTGAAGAAAAAGACACATAGAACATGTGAACAAGTCAGCTGAAATTCAAAGTGCATATGATATTAGAGCTTGAAAGTTGCAAAAAATCTATGGTATAAAAATGTTTATTGCCCATTTAGACAAGTATAAGGTTTTTCAAATTTTAATTATATATCTTATTCATTGAATCAGTTGAAATGAAACATACAATGGTGGTAATTTTTGAAGGACTTTGACTTATTGACTCAAAGGTTATAGGTTGGACAATAATAATAACTTTATTTAAGATATAACTTGAAACCATGAACTGAATAGTAAACATTTAATACTTCTATGTCACAATGACTTGAATTCAATGATGTTAACTTTATAGAAGATGCAAGATAGAAAGTGAAAGAATGATTTATGAAGTTTAGTTATGCATGACCAGATAAGAAAGCTTTAACTGATGCTTGCAGAATTCTATTTAATGAAGCAAGTTGCCAAGATAAGTTTAGGTAAATGAAGACTCTGTCACAATATGTTATAGATCCAAAAATGACAGACAGCGCACACCAGATGGAGGTTATTACAGAACTGTATGTCAAGCAATGTAGTCTCAGTAAATGCACAAAGAATGAGCAGATGCATTAGTGTTATTATTCTAAACAACTTCATAATGCCAACACACACTTATGAAATCAGCTCAAATTAAGCATAACAGGTCCTTTGTTTTCTTGTCACTTAGCCTTCAATGAAATATTTCTGTGCCATCAGTATCTATTGAATATATTTCTGTTTTTCATTTAACTCTTGTACAAATTAATAGCAAAGTTAACCTCTAAAACACAACTGTATTTTCATAATTTAACTTTTATGCCTTTTATAACAAATCAATTGTTTGACTAAGAATTAAAGAATACCCATAAGTAAGATCACTTAAGTACATAAAGAATTATATGGATTTTACATTTCACAAATATTTTCTGATCACTGAAATGAATATTATATAAAATCCCTCATTTGTTTCTCACTGGTGAGGAGATTGGAAAAAGATACACATTGATCAAGTAAGAATGTTGCTTCATCCAAAGGACTCCAGGATACCACATTTATTTAATCAAGATGGCAGCCATATTGCCACCTGAATTAACATCCTTCAATACCATTATTTATGTAAGGAATCTCAAACATCTCCAATGTTTCAAGTACCACAACAATTATAGATTAACAAACCAGTTGTGATTTATTTCACCGACCAAATCTATGAAACCATTTAATGGTTTAAGTTTAATTAAAATAGTTTGTCTTAATTCCTTATGAATCTTTAATTTGTTACAAATAAAGTAACAAAGCACTTTGATATAGTGCAGGAGATATGTTTCCCCATCCACTCCAATCTTAAAAACAAACAAAAAAAATAATAATAAAATAAAAGCTTGAATCACTTTGATTTAAAATTTCTGATATGTATAATCTTAAAACAAATTAACTCAGGCACAAATATTTTGGCTTAAACCAGTGAAACCACAAGTCACAAAACTTTAAATATAGTGCACATTCATATACATTATGATCTCATGAAAAGGGCCCTCATTAACATTTGTTTCTGTCTGTTATTATAAGTCACTATCCAGTCATCCATTCCCTGATTTGTACAGCTCTGTGGAATGTTATTAATCAATAAGTAAAGCATAATAATTCATCTGAATTTCTTACAGCCAGCTTGGATCACGCTAAAATGGCATGAGAAAAAGAAGTTTAAACTAATTTAGCGATGGGAGCTTTGGTCAATTTGGACTCCAGGGAGGTCAGACACATTTTCAACATTTTATAGTTAATCTGTTTATGCATAATTCCAGTGTGTAACTTTATAATTGCATAAGAAAAATATATTTTGTTTCTCCAGGGCAGCTTCAGTTTTTCATCAATGCCTAACTTGAATCCATTTTCATCATAAATACATTATTTTACAGTACATATTTTTCCAATTTTATGCATTTCAAACAAATGCAAGATCGTAGCTAAAAGTACAATTAATTTATTAAATTTACTTTCCCTGCAAAAAAGACCTGCACATCCATGGGAATTCCAGCAAAAAGCACAGTTATCCTACATTATTAAATTTAATGATAACATTGCAATTTATAGGGGTGGGTGAAAAGTTAAAAACATTTCTCTTGGGAATTTTCATGAAAAGCCAGTAATTATCACTGCCAATACATTCTCTGTGAGGACTTTGCCATTATTTGCCTATGCTTTGTATAACCATAAGATTTCCTGCCACAATACTACTGTTTCTAAGAGATGAAGTGAAAAAACTCAAGAGCTGAATGCAAAAATTGTGAACAGGCTGAGTCCTGCAGCAACATTTGCCTTGAAACAATTGTTAGCAGATTGAGACTCTTTGTCCTTTACCCAAAACACTAAGCACCTTCTTGTGTAACTCTGGTACAGACATCCTTAAAAAATAATTGATGCTTGGGATATGCCAGCAGTGTGCAACAAAACACGAGTTCTCTAAAACCTCTGTTTTCACCAAGCAAAATGTGAAGCATGTCAATCGCAAAAATATTGTCAAGTTCACAATTCCACATGTGTAATTTTTGATTATTTTTGTGCATATTCTTTATCTCTATGGCTGTAGGTTTCACTAAAATGTCTGTTTCCTTTTACCCTCCATCCTCTCCTCCCATCTCTGTTTACATTTCTCTCTCACTCCTATCATCCACCATCACCTCTACACACCAACGCCTCACTTTTCTCCTCTCCTGCACCACCCCACCCCATACAAACAGCAAACCAAATACACACAAATCACAATCTCATCTCCTGTCTCTCTCTTTACTTCTGTTACTGGCAGCTGGAGATATCTCACCAAAACCTTGCTCCATCTCCATTCACAAACACTCCAACTCCAGTCAACATAGGAACAGCTAAAGTTTAATCACCATTCTCTGCCTTCAACCTCAATTTCTTCCCTTTTCCTGTGCTCTATGGAATGCTCAATCTATTACTAACAAATACACTGTGCATGATCTCTTTTTCTCCCGCTTCCTCAATTTACTTGCTATAACCTAAACTTGGCTCTCTCAATTTGACTCTGCTTTAGAGGCAGCAATCTCCTATGGTTGTCTCTCCTTCTCTCACACTCCACACTCAGCTGGACGTGGGGGAGGTGTGGGATTGCTGCTCCCTAAACATTGCAGTTACAAACCAATTTCTCCCCCCACCTCACTCTGCTTCTCCTCTTTTGAGTCATATGCTGTCCGTATTTTTGCACCAGTCTCTACATGTTGCTGTTATCTATTGCCCACCTACCTCCACATATACACCTTCAGATTTCCTGTCTGACTTTGAATCATGGCTTTCATTCTTCCCTTCATCAGGCACACCTTCTCTTCTCTGGGGGACTTCAACTGCCATTTAGATGATACCTCTGTCTCCTGGGCATCCCGTTTTCTCTCTCTATCATCTGCATTTGAACTAAACCAGTGGACAAATGCTAATACTTACAGGGATGTTCACATCCTAGACCTTTTATTTACTAGAGTCTGCGCACTCTTGGATTTTAATATCTCTGCTCTTCCACTGTCCAATCACCATCTTCTAACATTCTGCACTGCTTCCACATCTTCTACAATACCCACTTCCTCTCCCCGCTTCACCTGTAACCTCAAATTCCTTAATTTCCCTTCTCTCCAGTCCTCCCTGGCTACCAGACTTTCATCTATCCCCATTAATCCTGACACTAACAGCCTTGTCAAAACATATTACTCAGTCCTATTCTCCTCTTTGAACCTGTATGTGCCTCTCTCTCTCTCTCTCCGATCCATCCGTAGAACTAACCCACGGCCATGGCTTAATAAAAACACTAGCTTCCTCTGCTCCTGTACCCATTCAGCTGAATGGCTGTGCAGAAAGTCTGGTTCTCTGGCAGAGTTTCTCCACTACAGGTTCCTCCTTTCCTGCTTTAACTCTTCTCTGTCCCTCGGTAAAAACTTAACTTGTGGTTGTGCCTAACTGTATAAGGAAGACAGGAACTTAGTGCCTTACCTGACCGTATTGGTAGGCCTATGAGATGGCCTATAGTATGACTGGTGTGTAAAGATAATAACTCGATAATTAGGGGATGGTGGGGTGGGTGAAAGCACCATGCCTGAGCTCACGAGCATGGAGATGATGTTATGGAGAGCATTTAAGACTGTGACCGGCCCTCCCACAATTCTAGGCTATCCAATAGCCTTAGACTTGTGGTCGTGCCTAACTGTATAAGGAAGTCAGGAACTTAGTGCCTTACCAGACCGTATTTGTAGGCCTATGAGAGGGCAAAAGAAGGACTAAACAACATGCTTCTTAACAACCTTTATTTAATGCTTCAATACAATTAACCTGAGAATAATTTGAAAGCCTGTCGCATCTCGACCACTGGTTTAGGTATGTATTTATTATAACATGAAGACTTCCATCTGCCCATTTTCTTAATTTTATGTACCGGGATCTGATGCCTGGAAGCAGCCGTGGCTGCCCCTATATGAAAAGAGTGACCTGAGAAATTAGCTGGATTCAGTCCTAGTCTGGTTAACAAAGATCTGATGTAGTACATAAAAAAATGTGTAGACAATGGAGCTTTGTTACACATGAGTAATGGGCTATTCCTGGGTCTATCTTGAATGAATTTTAGATAACCATCCAATACCGTAACCGAGCAATATTTATTGTCAGTTGGGTAGAAACTGATAATAGCAGCTGGACCTACTTGATTAGTTTTGGATCTAGACAGTATTAAATCATAGTGGTCATCCTTTTTAACTAAATCTGAGATTAGTAAAACTCTGCTTAGATTTGAAGTGACTGAGAATTCCCCCGGCCTGAGGAAACCAAAAAAGGCTAAATACATAGCTGCCTTTATGGTGAGGTGTACTGTTGTATTGAAAGGTTTTGTGTCGAGAACCTGTGTTAGTCATTTGAATAGTATATCATCTATAGGAAGTCTGGTAGGTTCCCTGGTTAGTGTAGATTTCTCTATACCTCTGGGTAACAATTTAATAATGTGGTAGGTAAACAGTGACTTGAAATTGGGATCTATAATCTGACAGAAATGCTTTGTCCATAAGTTGACGTGCTTCTTCTAAATGACGTTCTACTGCATCATGAGTGTTCCCGTATGAGGTGCTGGAGTTGGTAAATGATCTGCAGATGGATGAAGTTTGAAAAATACCTGAAATTTAAGTCGGGGAAGTAAATTAGCTTTGAGAATGAATATCTCTCAAACCATAAAGGTTTGAGAGATATCACTAGGGGCAAATAATTTCTTTTTTTTACTCCTACAATATTGGGATTAGTAATTTTAAAGTATTACTATCCCTTTAAGCATTATAGCAGTTAAATGCTTCATTTAAATAAATGTGCATGCACTGACTCACACTTACAGACCCTGGCACAGACATGTACACACTGACATATACATACAGACCCTGGCACACACATAGATGCGTACACTGGCACACACATTCACTCCCTGGCACATAGATGCATACACCGGCACATATGCATATACTGGCACACACATTCACACCCTGGCACATATATGTATATATGTATTACTCATTCAACCAGGGTTAAGAATTTAATTAGAGTAAGTACAAATGTCACCCCTATATCACGCTCAGGAAAGAGGACACTTGTCATGTTGATTTGGAACACCTTGAAATGCTCAAACATCTCCTCCCCCCTCACTCACACACCTGCACACACACTGCTTGGGGGACTGTGAAAGAAAGGGAAGAGAGTATATAGAGAGTGAAAAAGGCAAGGAAGGTGGAGACAAAGGGAAAGAGGCAATGGGGAACAGCAGGGTTAAGAAAGAGGCAATAAGGAAAAGAGAGAGAGTCATGGGGAGAAACAGGGGGAATGGAGAGGGGAAAAAGAGACAGATAATAGAGTTGAACAAAAGAACAAAAGGGGGTGCAAAGGGAAAGGAGTCCATCACACTCCTCCTCGACCCCTATTACCCCACTGAGTTCCAAAGGCATGTGTAAAAGCTTTACACACCCCTCTCGTACTTAGTGTTAAACTAATACTTATTTTTAGACATGTCTTTCACAATCAGTCCTTGCCCTGCCATCATAGCTTTCAGCTGCCCACCACCACAGACCCCACTTCCAACATAAGTTTTATACCATTAGTAGCCTAGTTCCAGTTTGCCATCACCATTTGCCTCCCACAACTTTTATGCCCCATTTCTCATCACAGCCCCCAGTCCCCTCTCACCAAAGTTACCAGCAGTCCAGACCATAGCCCCCACATTAACACAGTCCTTAGCCCAATATGGCCTTTTGCTCCCTATCACCACGACCCTCATCCCTCTTTACTAGAGCCCACCAGTTCTCTCTCCGTTTCTTTTTATTTTGTGTAATTGATGCCTATGTCACTTTGGAGACAAGAGAGAGAGTAGTTGGTGGCGCAATGGAAAAGAAGGAATGATGCTGGACATAGTGATCACTCTTGACACCCCCAACCCTCAAGATGGGTCACTGGTATTGCATCCTACGCAGTATCAGTTAACCTGTGTGATATATGCAGGGGCACTGTTGCAAGAAACATGCAAGAGTGGAATCTTCAGCTACAAGCAGAGGCAGAATGTAGTGGAATACCAGCCAGGGGGATTTTATCTAAACTGGCCCACTTGCTGGTATTAGTGTATGTGTGTTCTGTAGAACTACCTCACAGGGTTACAGTTTCTGTACCACTGAGGTGCTGCACAATAAAACCCTGCTAGATTCCCAGCCCTTGTGAATACCTTCTGCGAGAGTTCTGGGCAAGGTTAACCCTTTGAGTACCAGAAGGGTATCCAACACATTGCTGGATACCTCTTTTGCACTCAAATGGTTAACTTGATACTTCTCCTCAGTATGAAGATTGCTGTAATTAATGGGAGACAGTTGCTGTCAGGATATCAGAGCATCCAGAAGCTTAACCCTTTGAGTGCCAGAGGGGTACGCAACACATTGCTTTGCATACACCTCCGACACTCAAAGGGTTAACCCTTTGATGAGCAGATTTGTGTGTAAAGCATTGCAAAGCAATGCTTTGTACAACCACATGATCCCTTAAGGGTTAACTTTCAATTCACTGCTGGACTGTAAATTAAAGAATGACCTGTGACTGTTGTGTATTTGAACTTGGTGCTCCGCTCTGATGCACCTATAAAGAACGCATTTCTCTGCTGTCATTAATTCTAGCAGGGAGACATTTTTATAGCTGGGACATCCATTTACACTGCTCCCAATTTTTTGGTTTGTTTTATTTCATAGCTGCTGACTGGTTTTTATCTGCTTAACCCTTTGGGTGTCAGATGACATGCCTCTGGAACATAAGGAGTTAAATATACAGCTCAGACAGGCCAAGAACAACCACTGCCCACTCACTCTGCTTCTATTTAAAAATACCTTCCCCCCACCAAAAAAAAGAAAAGAATAAAGTGTGGTGGGCAACATGCTTTCTCTTCCTGAACAACTTCCTTACTTTTGCTTTCAGAGATCCTCTAGCCGATATTTCAGCAGCATCTCTAGTGCTGCAGATGCACCATGTCTCCTCCCATCCTGTTAGATGAGCTCTTACAAGTTGGCCTGTGTTTACCTCCTCTAGCACAGGTCTCCATATAAGCCCTCCCTTGTGGTCACTCTGCAATATTGGAAGTGCAGTGTACTAGGATATTTTGTCATATCCCAGTGCTCTGCATTTTCAGACAACATAGCACAGCAACTGAGAGGAAGTTTGTGACTGGGGAGGGGGAAATTGGTCTGCTCATCTATCCGGTCCCAATGCTGCCTTTGCTACATGCCATCATAAAGGCCTCTTCATGGCAGTGGTGGCACGCATGTCATAGGTTCACCATCACTGAACTGGTCTATGCAATCTGCTGATTTTCCACTCTCCTTCACTCAATTTCTCCTCGCCAAATGCGAGGAGGCAAGTGAAAATTTTGAGCCCTGAATGAGGGACATCCAAGTTAGTTTCCTAACAAAAGGCATAATGTTAATGGATGAGGACCTAGCTTTTTGAACCATCTGAGCAGTGGTCTGGTTATCCTTATAAAATATTACTGTATGGTCCTTCCATAGATAACCCCAAGTGACAGCTGCTGCCACCATGGAATATATCTCTGTTAAGGATGATGTCTTGAAGAAATCCCTAATGCCACCGACATCCGAGGGCCAAGCTGCTGCCAACCAATGATCCTGAATTGATAGATGGCAGCAAAACCCTCTGAAGCCACGGCATCCGTAACTATAAAGGGTGAGTCTGCTGATGTCCTGGGTATAAACATAGAGCGTCCATTCCAAGATGTTAAAAACCTAGTCCACATGGCCAGATCAGACTGAACTGCCATGTCTAATTGAATCTTCCCTTACTTAATGGGTCCATCCACCAACACGGTTAGCAAATGAGATATAAAGGAGCGTCCCTGTGGCACTATTCTCATGGTGAAGGCCAGCATACCTAACAAGGATTGCAGCTCTACTTTCTCACATTCCTGTAAGCCTGAAAAAAGATGCACCTCATTTAGGATCCTATTTAATTTCTCTGAGGGAAGACTGGATTCCATCAATATGGTATCTAACTGTATCCCTAAAAAACACAGCTTCTGTACTGACCCTGTAGACTTTGCCTGTGCAATAGGTGTATTTAAATCTTCATTAAAATCCAGCATAAAACTTCCGCAAACATGTCAGATAGTTTAGGGCTGCTTTTAGCCCCAAATATAAGGCATGTAGCAAAGGAATAATGTTCCTTCCATCTAATCCCATGTAAATTCCAAAGTGAAGGGTGTAATGGTAACAGTTTAAAGGTGTCATTTATGTCGGCCTTAGATAGCCACCACCCTCTCCCTGATTGTATAATAAACTGAATGGCATCATCCACTGTAACATAAGATAGAGAAAACTCCTGAGATGGTATAAGAGAATTAAGGCTCAGAATGAAGGATGAATGTGGAGCGGACAAGTCATAAATTAATCTTGTTTTATTAGAAAATTTCCCTGTAGCCAAACCAATGGGGGTTGATCCTCCATTTGTCAAAAGGTGGGGAAGCAAATGGACCCATGATGAACCCTTTCTTTAGTTCTCTGGCCAACAGTGACTCTACTGCCTGTGTGTCTTGAAGGGCTGATTGGAGATTCCCACATTCCAAAGAATCTGTAGGAGTAGCTACTAACCCACTGTGGAAACCTTCTTCAAAACCTGCAACTAGAAATTCCACTAGATGTTTAACCGAATGTATATGGAGATAATCACGTAACTTAGACACGTTAACCATGCCTAGTCATGGTCTAGGATACAGCCTCTGGAGGCATATAATTTTAGGATGGGACTCAAAACATTGTATGCAGATGTGCAACAGGCAACACCCATTGAATGTGCAACCTACATAGTTATAGTTATTACACAATGCTGATTTGCCTAAATAAACTATAGGCTTGCCCAATCTGTCTACCATTTTGGACCCTTGATTCATTGGATCCTGATTGCAGGAAGAAGTTAACTGTTGAGCTGTTGAGCAGGAAGGAGTAGCTACTGTAGGGCAAAAATTGGTATGATGTTCTTCTGATTGACACACTGTGCAGGTTAGGGCGCGTAATCTGCAAAATGGAGGCAGAACAGCTCAGTATCCAATTCATCCCAGTCAGTGATATAATTTAATTGTGCTTGAGCTGCTGCCGCCTTAGCAGAGAAAGAATGGTGGTAATCATAAAAAGCATACCCTCCATACTTGTGGCCCAATTCTACAACTCTAAACATGTATAAATCCAACTCTTCTCTTCTATGAGGGTGGACTGAACAAATGATGTCTCTAAAAAGACTAAAAGGAATGACAAATTCTGCAATATTTAACTTCCTACCCAACCTAGGGTCCCTGCTTTTAAGGACTACAGATACTTGTTCACATGAAAAGGCTCTAGCTTCTATACCATCCTGTGATTAAAGCAGTAACGATACCAGATTAACTTCCTTACCCTCTAAAATATCTTTTTTGAGGTCTGCTGGTACGAAATGTGCTGGAGATATGATAGGATGTCATTTCTCCATGGTGGTGTGTGTGTGTGGGGGTAACTGGTAAACTATGAACTTGCTCTAAGTTCAAAACTTGTTGTACCGGTGATCTGGCTTGAAAAGCTTCAATCGCATCTTATCTAGAATGAACCAAGGCTAATGAAGAGTATAATTCTGTCAGAGAAATCTGTAAATCTATTTCCCCCATTGGTTCAATGGAAGATCTAGGACTGAGGTCTAGTCTAGGGACCTGTGATGAAGAGAACAGTAATTTAAACAATTCAGCTTTCCTAGCTGACGCTGAGAAGGGGATACCACTTCTATTTAGTTCTGCTACAATTTTTGCATTAGTCCAAGATTGGTAATTTGGGAGACTATTTGTTTATTTATTGTTTAAGTGATCCTTGAGCTGCCATCATGTCTTCTTGGTTTGATCTACTAGACATTCTTGAAGATGTAGCTCATTCATTACTACAAAACAAGAGTAGATTGATGACTACAGGCTTCAGGTTACTTTGCTGCTGGCTCATAATTTCTCTAACTAAGAACAAGATGAAGAAATTAATGTTAACTGCTTATGGTGACAAGTGAGGCCCTAGTGCCAAGTGGCTATGCAAGGCTCTATCTATGATTTGGCCCAAGGGCCCTATGACCTATATGTTAGGCCAGGAGATGTAGGCCTTGCAGTGACTCTAATTCTAAAAGTAGAGACATACTATTCTAAGGAGTGCGTATGACCTGTGGAACCCTTTCTGTGAACCACAAAGAAGGCTCTAGTTATGGTTTAGACCGATGGTTCAGCATGAGATCTAAATGAGTCCTGTAACCTCCTTTGTGAACTTACTCTCAAGATGAAGCCAGCAATTTTGTGTAAAGACTAGAGCTAAAGCTATCATAAGGGGCAGGGAAACTGTTTTAAACCAACCTTAAAGTAGACATCGTAGATTGAAAGAAAGTCTTGCTTGCTGTGAAAACAAAATGTATACCACTAGGACAACGATACTGATTTATGATATGTGGTCTCTATGTGAGACATGACAAGGTGAGACATGTCCCCCAAAATGAGGGGCCCAATGGTTAGACTAGACACTGCAATGACATATAGTCTACATGAAAAGGCATGGATTGGTATGGAGGATACACACTAACAATTATGCCCCATTACACAAATGCTAATATACAAGCAAAACAAGACTGGTGTTGACAACATGAGACATGACCACAGGTATGGACTATATGCTATGATAAACATGACGAATTGACTATCAGACCAATGATCCCTACTGCTCAGGACAAAAAAAAATCATATGATTATAATATCTTATAGCACCAATGGCTGTGAAAATATGTAGCACCAAGTACTGTAATTAAATACTTTATACCCTCAGGTTGTTATGTACCTGATTCTGCTGGATTTAGAATTCTGTAATGACATACACAATCAAATCACAAACCCAGGACATGTAAAGTAAATAAATTCAACTTATAATACAAAAACTGTCTGCAATACTATCAAGACCATAATAATTATATACTATATATATCCTCCCGTGAACCTTGTGTAAACTCAGAATCACATGCCATGTAGAAGCTATAAAGTAGAACAATTTACTTAGTACCAGCAATTCGTACTATGGTGATATGCCTGACTCCTTTTACCCCTGCATCACGACATGATTACTAGATGATCGTGCTGTGATGATACCCTATAAGACTGCTAGTCCTATATGTCGCAATGTACCTCTTTGGATGCATTCATGCCTAATAATACTAATACCATCCTACCTACACTTGTGTCCCTTTTATCCACAAGGGGAGGTACACCAAGAATGTAGGAACCTGTATGCCTTTTGCCCTTCATAGCAGTGTAACCCAGACTGATTAAGGAATAATTACTACTATATGTGGTGCTGCAATCATAATGCCTATAGCATGCTTTAAGTATAATTAGACAATCCTGTCTCTCCATCCCCTGTTTGTGTAGAGATTCTGACCACTAATCTATATATAGTAGTCAGTGTGTATCAGGTACCCCTTAAGACTTTAACTAGACTTGAAGTATTGGATTTACATACATGAGGCAATGCCTGATAACCTGTAATGAACTATACTTCTGAAAAAAATTGATAGACTGTGACCAGTCCTCCCACAATTCCAGGCTATCCAATAGCCTTAGACTTTTCATAACTAACACTCATAACCCGACGCCTTTTCTCTACCTTTGACTCCCTCCTCCACCCTCCATCTGCCTCCCTTGCAAACTCCATACAGCCACAGGACTTTGCTGACTACTTCAAAGCCAAGGTGGACTCCAACCAGGATAATATACTACCTTGTATATCCCCTCCTAGCCTCCCTCATTCCCCTCCTGGTACTCTGGACTCTTTTTCACTAGTCACGGAGGAAGAACTGACTAACCTGCCGTCTTTCTCTCCCTCCACTACATGCGCACTTGATCCACTACACTCTCACTTCGTCCAGTCCCCCCTACTACACTAACCCCTATCCTATTACAGATCTTTAACTCCTTCTTTGCCACTGCTATCTTTCTTGACGACTTCAAACATGCATTAGTAACACCTAACAACACAATCTAGCTATCGACCTGTTTCTCTCCTGCATTTTGCCTTTAAACTCTTGGAATGCCTAGCCTACTCAAACCTGCTTGACTTTCTTAACACACACAACCTACTCGACCCTTTACAATCTGGATTTTGCACTGCTCGCTCCACTGAAACAGCTCTCACAAGAGTGGCCAAAATCTTCAAATTGCCAAATCTCAAGGTCACAGTTCAATAATTATCCTTCTTGATCTCTCAGCAGCTTTTGACACTGTTGATCATATTCTCCTCCTCCACATTCTTCACTGCTTAGGAATCTGTAACATAGCACTGGACTGGCTCTCCTCTTTTCTATCTAAACAATCCTTCAATGTCTCCTCTGCCACCTCTTCATCCTCTCCCATCCATCTCCCTGTTGGTGTTCCTCAAGGTTCTGTTCTGGGACTGCTTCTATTCTCTCTTTACACAATAACACTTGGTGATCTTATTAACTCCTTTGGTCTTAAATATCACCTCTATGCAAATTACACCCAGATTTACTTATCTGCACCTCGCCTGACTTCTGATATTCAGGCAAAAGTCATAGATTGCCTCTCGGCTATCTCAGACTGGATGGCTCATAGGCACCTCAAACTCAATATGTCTAAAACACAGCTACTCCTCATCCCATCTAGGCCTGGCCCTGTAGCACCCTTGCACTACCATAAGTCCAGTATCAGAAGCATGGTGTCTAGAGGTGATAATTCACATGCCTCGCTCATTCTTTGTTACAAATATCAATAAAACAAAACAAAAAAAAAGAAATCATTGACAGTATAAAGATACTGAAATAGAAATTGGCAGGCCACATAGCATGAAGACCTGATGGCACTCAAAGAGTTAAACTATGTATAAGTGTGCAAGATATTTGATGAAAACATTTATTTAGACTTCTTTTTTTCTTTACAGCTACAAGACAAGAAGAAAGAAGACTGAAGAATGAAGAAAAGACAGAAGAGAAGAAAGAAGATACAAGAGAGAAGAAAGAAGAGAAGAAAGAAGACAGACAGTAGATGACCAGGATGTTGAAGATTCCTCTGGACATCAGGATTATAAATGTTACTTTTTATGGGATGTTGATTTGTACCTTAGTCGGGTTAGTGCTGTTGTTCATTCCCAGAAGCCTCTCACATTCTGCATGTTTATTTTGAATACTCTTAGGGGCTCTCCCTAAGAGTGAAGGGTAATCCAGACATGGACCCCTTGCTCTCAGTGCCCAGGGAATCCAGCTGCACCCTCCTGATGAGGCCCAACTATGCCAAACATATGTTGGGGTTTAGCTGGTGTTCTTGTGCAGGGGGGACTTGCCTGTTGTTTTGGAACTGGACCACCCTTTTGGGAGGGATTAGTCTGATTTAATGTGGAAATTTATCCTCTGTAATGGCACTAGAGATCTAAAACATGATGCTTCTGGGCTGTGACTAGCCGTAGAACAGGCCATTGTGCTGTTGTTCGTTCCCAGAAGCCTCTCACATTCTGTATTTTTATTTCTACTGAAACCTCAACAACACTTCTATGAAGCTCACCCCTTGATGCTTTCAAGTGCTTGTGTTGGAGATGCAACGTTGAACATAATGTTCACAGCAACCTCTACTTTAACATTCACATATCCATAGAAGACCCAAATACATGTGTTGACTAACATCTGGGTATCAAACCTGTACAGTAAGAATGCTCATCCAAAGAGTTACAATACCTTGTGGACAATGCATGAGCAGTTCAGTTGTGTTTCTACAGTATCCTTTTCTTTGTTTATATTTACCACTTGGGTGCTCATACAAGTGTTCAATACATAAAGGTAATATACCAACACATGGATGTTTTAATGTAGTCTGATACACATTAAAGGAGAACCATCAATATTCAATATGTGTCTGTTAAATTAAATGTTGGATTAGACTTATCTGAATGTGGAACCATACTCATTACTTGAGTACTCCTCATACATAGGAATGCGTGGCCTACATCACAGAAGTCCACTAGTTGTTTGACCACGAGTGGCTTTTGTGATGTATTCATGCAAGGAGATGATGGCAGAGATACACTAAGGTGTGATGTGAGTTATAAAGAGGTGATACAGGGGACATAACTTCCCCAGTGATCTTATGTCCACAGTTTTCATGTTTCTCAATGTAACCAATGTTCTGTGATTGCTCTGGTTTAACATATCTCAGTAGATAGGCTACATTGAAAAATAGACTAACTGGTGAAGTTATAACACTGGAGAAGTCTGTTTCAACCTTATGAAAACATTAACACAACTTACTGGATAACCCAATGCTCACCCTAAGATTTCATTATGTGTGCTGTTAGTTTCACAATCAGAGCGTGAATCACAGCCTGTTTGGCTTGATGTTCTATCTATACTGCCTGTTACTTAGCTAAGTCAAATAGCTGTTTGGATAACCCCTATAAACCACAGCAATTGATGCAACTGAATATTAACAGTGTGGCACCTGTTGTTATGCTAAAGGGTAGGTGTCGGTTGTTCAAATTCAACCCACATCATGGCCATACAACACTGCCATGTTGTTTGGCTCCAGTGGTGGGTTGCAAGTTGGATTTGGACAACTTTGTGTGTGGTGTGTGTACTAACCCATGTTAAAACATTCTACAACCATGTAATCTGGGCAGAAATGTTCACTGCATTGCTTTGCAATGCATTGGAGACATCCTTGCCACTTAATATATCAGTAACCACAAACCTTCTCAGACCGGATTAAAATGCAGAAGTGCTTTTTTATTTTTTGGGGAAAAATAACTAGTTGGGCTCTTTATTTTTCAGGGGTGGACTTTTGACTGGATGCCAGAAGTGGATGCCCTGGTTGACTGCCTGGGCATGCTTGGAACCCTTTCTGTTTGTTCAGGGGTCACACTGGAGGGAGAGGTGGGTGCAGTGGACCCCTCTGTAGAAGGTTGCTACCTCTCCATTTGCAGGTTTTCCCTGTGGTTCAGTTCTCGGAGTTCCAACAGCAGCTGCCCCATCATATCAATCATTCCTGTTCAGTACTGGAGCAACTCAGCAGTCAGCACTGTGTTGTTGTGCCTCCAGGGCATGAAGGGTGCCTGTGTTCCTCAGGTAATCCAGTTGCAACCTCCTGAGGTATCTGTTGGTCCACTGGGATTCCCTGAGCTGCCTCCTTTGGATCCCCAGGCACTCCCTCTCTATCCCCCTGCTGTGTACACTGCTGGAGGAAGATGTGCCTATTGATGCTGCCTCACCTATGTCCTTCTGTTGATCTGGTGTGGCTGGTGCTGGTGGAGAGGCTGCTGATGGTGGGGTGGCTGCTTCTGGTGCTGGTGGGCGGGGCTGCTTCTGGTGCTGGTGGGCGGGCTGCTGCTGAGGATGGATGTTTCTGTGATGCCGAGCCAGATGAAGGCTTTGTCCCCATCACATCCAGGGATTTCTAACTAGCCACAGATGTTTGGCCCTCCTGTTGTGGATGTGGTGGGGGTTTGAACTCCTCCAGTTGTTGTGGATGCTTGGGCTTCCCAATCAGACCCAAATGTTCATAATCCAGTGGCCACGGGTTATACCATGGCCACTGGTAGCTGAGTCCCTCCCACCTTGGGTCATACCTAAGGCCTTGCTGGGGAGCCATCCTGGATAGCAGCTTTTGTCTTCCTGCAGCACCATATGTCCCAAACTGTGGTGTGGGTACAGTTTCCACTGCCTTCCTGGTTCAGCTGCGGGAGTTAGTGCAGTTGGTGGAGCCAGTGGAGCTGGTGGGGATAGAAACCACCTGCTGGTCCTCTCCTCTTGCTCCACACGTGGGAACTCCCCACTGGGGGATGTGTCTGCCTCCTCCTCCTCCTCCTCCATGGCTTTCTGCTGTGCTGCAGGCCTGTATGTTGTGTGGGGAAATTGTATGTTGTGATTAGTAATGTAAGCAATGACAGAATGAATGCAAGATGATGTAACTGACATGAGAATCTCCGAATCTCATGATGGTATCCTATGCATTGCTTTGCTATGCATGGGATACCACCCTGGCAATCAAAGATTGATGAACTTGACAGGATCCTATACATGAGGTCTGTCCAAGTTCAGTTCTCAAGGCCAACAAACAGATCAGTAGTGAAGGATTTCTCTGATTAAGGCCTGTTGTTGCGTTGATCGGTAATTCCATCTTCCTGAGTGACCCAGCTGTGCTTAATCAGAGATATCCATCCATCATGACCTGTTGGTGAGCCACCTACAGTGTTTAATATTTGGTTCCCATGTGTGTCCTGCAAATAGTGGATGGACTAACAAACATCCATGCCATCACCACTTTACAGGATTCATGTGACAACCAAATGTATGAGATGACAGTTCAAGTGAGAGTAAACGATTGCATACACAACACAAAGGCCTGCTTGATTACCATTTACTTCAATAATGTTGGTTATTTTGAGGCCTGTAAGTTGCACATACACCCAGTTAGTCTCAGTGACTCTGCGATGTGTGACCTTATCCATCATTATTGAAATTCATTGAGCGGTGGTGAAGGCTTGATGACATGGAGGCGTAGTAGAGATGATGACTTCTCCAGTTATATAATTTCTCTATTTCCTGTGTTTTTTTTTCTATGGAGTCTATGCACTGAGATCTCAATAACTTGAAACTAGGGATAGGTGAAAAATTTCGCCTCAAACTGAAATCTGAGAATAATGGCACTTCCCACGGAATAGATACACAGCCAGGTATGGTCAGTAATGGAGCGGGTTCTCAGCCAGATATAGTCAGCAACGGAGTGGGTTCTTAGTCAGAAATGGTCAGCAACGGAGCGGGTTCTCAGCCAGAAACAGTCAGTAACGGAAGTGGGACCTCAGCCAGATACGGTCAGCAACAGAGCGGGTTCTCAGCCAGATACAGTCAGCAACGGAGCAACAGTAGTACAGCAAACTCAGGAACATCGTCAGGCAGGCCAGGTCATACACGATCAGCAATAATGGAGCAAAAGTCAGAAACTAGTACACCACGAAAGGTCCCCTTAGTGTAGACATGACAGAGGTTATAAAGGCTATCTCTGGGCAGCGACAAAGATACTGGCCAATCAGAAATGAGATATGGAAATAGAAGAATCAGAATGTCACCGACTGCAGCCAGGAGCACGGGCACCGTGATAGTACCCCCCTCTCAACGACCCCCTCCCCACAGAGGGGGACCAGGCTTAGAGGGAAACTTAGCATGGACTCTACGCAGCATGAATATCAGAATGCGTGACCGAGGAACGTTCTTCCGACCCGTAGCCTTAGTACTGGCGTTGACCACTCCACTCCGATATACTTTGGACCTCATACTCATCGTGGTTGACAATACAGACAGGACTCGGAACCACCGGCGCAGTGGTATAACGATTGCAAATCAGAGGTTTGAGTAGAGATACATGAAAGACATTATGAATCCGGATAGGATATAGGATTGACCCTTCGAATAACTTTGAAAGGTCCAATGAACCGTGGGGCAAACTTATTACAAGGAGTCTGCAGATTTAAGTTTCTGGAAGAAAGCCACACACGGTCCCCAACTTGGAAAACAGGAGCCGGCAGCCTCCTATTATTGGCATGTCATTGATAACGTTGGAAGGACTCATGTAACAAGTTTTGCACTTGTACCCAAGTGGAATGGAGTTGTCGTAGATGTACATCTAGGGATGGCATCTGCTGTGCCTGAAATGCATCCAAAAGCAAAGATGGCTGAAACCCATAAATGACAAGAAAAGGTGAGCTTCCGGATGAGGCATTAATAGCAAAGTTTCTAGCAAACTATGCCCAGGGTAACAATTCAGCCCAATTGTCATGATGGTCGGATACAAAGCAACATGAATTGTATGAGCCCTTGTTTGGAGCGCTCTGCAGCTCCATTAGTTTGTGGGTGGTAAGCAGAGTAGGATAACTGGATGCCCATCTGACTACAGAATACCCTCCAAAATATTGATATAAATTGACTGCCACGGTCCGAAACAAGCATCTTAGGGACACCATGGAGTCTGAATACCTCTTTAGCGAAAATTACCGCCAGCTCTTTTGCCGAAGGCAGACCCGGTAGAGGCACAAAATGTGCCATTTTAGAAAATCTGTCTACTACCAACAAGATATATGTATAGCCATTTGAGGCAGGTAGCTCTCCCAAGATATCAATGGACACATGCGACCACGGTCGGTCGCCATTGGGTACCGGCTGTAAAAGGCCCACCGGCAGGTGCCTAGATGACGTTGAACAGGCACACACTGTACAAGCAGCCGTAAAACTGGCGCAGTCCTTTCTTAAAGTGGGCCACCAGAATGTACGTGACAAGGACCAGAACAACTGATCTCTGCCCACATGTCCTGCTGCTCGAGAAGCATGGTAGGTTTCCAATAATCTGGTCTAAAAGGGTTCAGCCACAAAACATTTGCCCAAGGGTTTTTCATGAGGATATTCAGTCTGAGTAGCCATAATCTCTTGATCCTGAGGAGAAGTGATGCTCGTCCGCAGGGTGGCCAGGATGCAGTCAGGGGATATATTGGGTACTGGCTGCACATTATACTCCACTTCAGGCCCATGCTGCCTGTTAATAGCCAGATCATAAACCCAATCTTACTTCTTTCAGTCGGAAAGGCTTGAGGGGCTAGTTCCAAAAAAATTTCTAGTTGATTGAGAAAACCCTGGCATATGGTAGGTTCTCCATCATATCTTAGCGGTAGGGGTGCTGTAGCAGATAGCCCATAATATTGCTGGGTTGGCCACCGAAGCTGGTGCTGGTTTGTCCAAGTGCGCGGTCCGCTCTAAAATAGTTTGCACCGCCACTGACAACTGATCGAGACGTTGTTCGTATATATCCATTCTCCAATGGATATTCACAGAGCTTCCTTCACCAGAACCGTCTGAGGTCATTGGCCCTTTCATACTGTCACGGTTTTTTGATGAATACTCAAACCAGATTGGTAAGGTTAAAATGACTTTATTGAGATAAAGATCACACACGTAGTTAGGCCTTTGGGCCCACACAAACAGAACATAAATATATGCAGGTATATACAGTAATAGCAAGCCAGTAATAGAAATGAATGTATGAATGATAACAATCACTGGCAATGGAGGTTCTGGCTTGAACTGAACAGGCAGCAGGCAACACAGTCTGAGAACTGACCACATGACCTTGGTGACAGATGGTCCAGGAGGAGATGACTCGCACAACCCAGATGCCTGGGAGGCACAGAACCCAGAGGAGCGAGGTAACACTACTGGCACAACCCAGACGCCTGGGAGGCACAGAACCCGGAGGAGCGAGGCAACACTGACTCTGGCACTGGGTGCCAATAGACCGAGACAAGCCCTAGAACGTTAGGGGTGGGTTGTAATACAGTGTAAATATATATATAAGACATATATATATATATATATATATATATATATATATATATATATATAGGCAACCAGTGTCCCCTCTCACTGCGGATGGTAACAACCAATGCTGGCTCTTGAGCCCAAGGCTACTGCAGAGTGGAAAATGCACAACCCTACCTGGACTGTCCAGGCACGCAAAGGGTCAACAGGTAACTCCCTGTGATATAATGCAACTCCCAAAGAGAGTGAGCCCAGTGCTGTAAGAGAGGTGGACACAGAGATCAGAGTAACACAGTCAGTGCTATGAACACTGTACCGGTACATCGCGTGTGCACACCGCCAAAGGCGGTAAAGAGTGTAGCTACAGCACTAATGCTAAGCTAACGGTCGACAGAGTAATAGCGCCACACGGCGCAACCGACTAGCATAAAGGCAAAGCCTCAGCAAGTCTAGCTGGAGCAAACGGAGGCAACCAAGCAGTAGGCTAGATACGAATGACAACAGAGTGTCAATACGCTAGACACAGATGGTAATGGAATACATTCACAGCCAGGTATGTTCAGTAACGGAGCGGGTTCTCAGCCAGACATAGTCAGCAACGGAGCGGGTTCGCAGCCAGAAACAGTCAGCAACAGAGCGGGTTCTCAGCCAGATACAGTCAGCAATGGACCGGGTTCTCAGCCAGAAACAGTCAGTAACGGAAGCGGGTCCTCAGCCAGATACAGTCAGCAACAGAGCAACAGTAGTACAGCAAACTCAGGAATATCGTCAGGCAGGCCAGGTCATACACGATCAGCAATAACGGAGCAAAAGTCAGGAACTAGTACACCATGAAAGGGCCCCTTAGTGTAGACATGACAGAGGTTATAAATGAGATATGGAAATAGAAGAATCAGAATGTCGCCGCCTACAGCCAGGAGCACGGGCATCGTGATAAGTGCTTGATTTCTGTGGTGGGTGTTTGGCTTTAACAGGTTTGACATAGATGTTACGGTGTCTGTGTTTAATGTGTGTTATCAGGAGGTTGTGCCAAGGTGAGTTCCCTCCTTTCCCTTTCTCACTGACTTGTCACAAATTGGTGATGACTGCACTGTGCCTGCCCCAAGATAAAAATAATCCCATACCAATGACTTGATATTGATAGTGATGGTGATGCCCATCCTCATCCCTGTCTCCCATTTCATCTCAGTTTTTGCTAAAAAGGCCATCAATGTCTCTTACACCCCAGCTTCTCCACCATCATCATCACTACCACCCTTAGTCGTATGTGCTGCTGCTGCTCAGTTACAGACATCTGACTGCTGCTTGGAAGAGGTGACAAGCAATGTGACAGCAGGTCCCACTTGGAATTTCTTTTTGACCTGAAGAAGGCAGACTGGGAGCAGTAGCAGCAGGCACAGGCAGCTGATCTGTGCTCCTGCTGGTGGTGGTATTAATTCTGCACCTGCTCTCCCCCAACATCAGTTCTGGCCTCTTCAGGATCATATTCCACTTGGACATTGTAGTAAAGAGAATGGGAGGAGTCCTAGAGCCAAAGGAATGGTGTGGGCTTCCTTGACTGCTAGTGTGAGCACTCTCAAATACTTCCCCTACCACTCTCCTAACACTAGTCACACCGGCTGCTTAACCATTACTACTACTATTACTACTAACACCAACCACATCAAGTTCAGCCGCAGAGTCTTCCTCCTCACAGTCACTAGTAATATGAGGATATTGATTACCTGCTCATAATAATAACAGTCACTATGAATCTCTCCTGCCTCAATTTTTCAAAAAGATCACAGCAGAACAGCACAGCACATCTACCTCTGTCTTACTGCAATTCTATACTAGTCTTCATCATGTTAATTACTATCTATCTAACTCCTTGATCGTATATTTCACTAACTCTAAATGATTGCTCAGAGATAAATTTGATTATATCATTGGGCCATTTAAGTCATGCCCTTAGTAATGCGCTGCACCGCCCAACGCGTTTCGCCATAACAACGGCTTCGTCAGGGGCAATCTATCGTTCGTCCGTTTCCAATCCCCAACTTTATATACCCTTGTAAATCTTACCGGGTCACCATACCGATCAAACTCTCTCCAATCAAGGAGCACGTCAGTAATGGTCGATCGGTATGGCGACCCGGTAAGATTTACAAGGGTATATAAAGTTGGGACGATCGGTATGGCGACCCGGTAAGATTTACAAGGGTATATAAAGTATATAGATGAAGACTAGTATAGAATTGCAGTAAGACAGATTTAGACATGCAGTTGGATAAATCGTAGGAATCACCACAATTTAAATCAATAGATTGAGTGTAAAAGCAGGTAATTTACTGAGCAGAAAGTAACTAGATTTTAATTAAGCGGACAAAAAGTTGACTAAGTGATTTGATTAGAGAGCAGGGCACTCGTAGAAAATCTTCTCCAATACTCTAATGGGTTTTATGTTCAACATGCATTAACCCGATAGTATTTTTGTAACATACGGGGTTAATCTAGATTGAATGCCCATATAGTTTGTAGATTGGTTGGTGTGGGCGTGAATGTATGACACTGTAACTAACTTTGTTTACCACGTGGAACTAGTAGAGCGGACAACATGAAACAAACTTAGTTTTAATGTTGTCTTAAAAGCCTCATACTATATGGTTAATTATCTCACATTCAACCAAAGTGAATTATACAAAAAAAGATTAGTAACATCCGTGATCGGAACTTAAAGGGTGCTGATACTTGGTAACAACATTATATATGAAACATATGAGTACTAGTGAGGAGTTTAGTAGAGGTGCCTGCAGGAATCTCAGTACTGTGTATGTTTAACAATGATTACTATCTTCCAACCAATATAAATTAGACACTTTGTATCAATAAACACTGAACATTCTGATAGCTCAGAGATGTTTCAAGTTGCACTGTGGTTTTACACAAAGCACTATCTACTCAATTAGTTGCTTTATATATGTTGTCTTGTGTGAATTATTTTAATATTTGATTAATATAGGTTTATTTTAGCAGTTCAAAGAATCCCCTTTATAGACTGAACTGGTTTCTTTGTTCAGATGCATGGCTGTGTCTGGGCGGGTGTATGAGTTTATGCATCAGCCCTGATACATTCCATCTCTCTGAAGGTTTTTTCTTCCTTAATTTAATATATATTCAAATCTGCGGTCTTAACCACAATAATTTACTATTAGATATAGTAATCCGAATTTTTTGCCTTGTAGGAACACGGCAAGGGATTTTGCCTACTTCTACTCAAAACATGTTATTGAATTGTCTCCATAGACTAACATGGGAATTGGTGAAGTGATGATATGGAAGGGTTACCTTCACCTCTTAGTTAATGTCCCCTGTGGAGCATTTAATTGCAACCCTGTTGACTTGTCTTTGTTGTCTGTTAACCCTTTGAGTGCAGGAGGGATTGCCAAAACATTGTTGAGAGATGTGTTGATGATCTCTCTAGCACTCAAGGAGTTATGTGCTGACTTCCCTGTGGGTACATGGGTGACATTGTGGAGGAACAGTAATGATCTTTAACAGACAACATTTTATGAAGCATGGTTTGTGTGGATTGTGTCTGATCAGCACAGCAACAAGAAGGTTAAACTGGAGCTTGGACAGGATTGGGCCTGGTTGAACCTTCCCATTTGTGCTTGTATTGTGTCCTTGTTTGAACCCTCCGGGTGCTGTGTTAGTGCAGTTGTGTGGATCAATGATTGCCATGTGTTGTGGTTCAACTAACAGCTGCAGAAGCACTCCAAAAAGTTACTGGAGCTCTGTGGCACATAACAGAATTGATGATGTTGATGTGATAGAGTGTGTGCCAAGACTTTGGTCATTTGAAATAATGGCTGCTACTGCAGATGAGGAGAACTTTGAGTATGTTATAGGAAATTACAAGAGTTATAGACAGCCCACACATGCTGCAGCCATCTCCAATACCTCCTATAGTCATGTTGTTGAGTAATAAAGCTACATGGTTCTTCTGCCAAGTACTGCCAACCCACACTTACAGATGTGTGGAACAGTTTACAAAGTACACACTATATGACTGCTCACACTGCTCACTGGGTTTCCCTCCCACCACCAGTGAGAAACAATAATTCAGCATTAGGTGACAACCAATAATCTTCCCCCTGGTTCTGAAAGTATTATTAAAAGACAGAAGAAGGATAGCCCATACCATTGGCAAGCCACTTTGTGCATACAGAGTTATGATAGCCTATAAATCCATATGTGTGTTAGTAAATTGTAGCAGGTGATAGGGGACAGGAATTTACCCCACTCCTTATAAAATAATTTTGTGTCTGTTGATGATAGCTCTAACATAATAGATGCCTTGAAAATAGGCAATATGGTGTAAGCACCCGGCTTTGCTAAATTTAGTTGTGACTAGATTCTCACAGAATCTGAAAGATGCTAAATATTGCTCACAAAATCTGCACCCATTTTAGCCTCTGCTACAGTGCTTGTAAATTGTAATGCATTACTTTCCATACAAGAGAGTAACAACCTGCCTCATTACCAAATGAAAATGGAGGCCCAAACAGGCGGACTTCCACATCGTACATGCTAGAGTATTTGTATGAGCAGAATAAGGGCAGTAGTGAGTACAAAACTAGAAGACTTTGGAAGGCAATGGCAACTAATATGTGATGAATGTTATCTGATGAAAGCTTTTGAGGAGACTTCTTGCTGGTTAGTCATGTAGGGTGGCGGAATCAGTGCGATAATGCAGACATGCACTAGCTAGTGAAGGACATGTTAGCATACTCTGAGCAGGATCATCTCATCTCATTGAAGAATACATCCTTGCTATTTTGCTGGACCCCCACTTTAATCATAAAATTTCTAAATTTCTGCCAAAGCATGATCAGTTTGTGACAATTATTGATGATCAGCGGCAGCATCCTTCTGAGGAATCAAATTCTATCAAAGAATATAAAGATAATCTTATAGATCGAGTAGAGGGTTGCATTGTGGAGAATGAAAGTGAAAAAACTGGTAGAAAGCATAGCAAAAAAGAAGTTAGCAAAGGGTTTATCCCAGCAGCAGCAGAAACAACACCAAAAAGAACATCACATTCCTATCATATTTCTGAACCTGTCACTCATATCGAGTGCAAGTATGCATGCTTTCTTCATGCAGTTTAGAAACTACTCAATAAGTCTTCAGATGAAACAGTTTTTTATGTGTTCAAAGCGACGGAAAACTTATGGTAAGAGTATAATATTATACTGCCCTTTTCAAAGACAAGATGATTTTGACATTGAATTACCAAATCATATTCTATGGTGCAAGCTATTTTACAAATTTCAGTAAGTTATACATACCCAAAAAAGTTACATTATTTCAAATTTCACATAGAATGTAAGGTCATACTCCAAATCTGTTCTTCATTGTGAAGCAAAAGTTTACCTTTGTTTGATGATTTTACTGCCTACTGTAATGAAGTTTAGTATGTGACATTTCTTTCTGTGAGCTTATGATACCTATTGTAAATGAGAAAAATAAATGATGAGATGATTCTTTCCCTTTTTTTGCTTTTCATTTTATATGGATCTCTAAGTTTTGATCCTAAAACACAAAAGGCCTTATTTTAATGAGGATGGATTGCCGGTGACACCCCTGACTGGCCTTTACCACTGTGATGTGAGCAATATTGCATTAAGTGTATTCCTGGCTGGCAAGTAGAAAAGTCTGGCATATCTCTGATGGTGCCTTTTATAAAATAGTTTTAGTATAAACTCATTATTTAATAGGGTAAGTTCAAAGGAGTAGATAGAGCTGTAAAAATATTGTCATGCTTAAACAAAATCTTTTTAAGATTTCTGCTGGAATACATGAAAATTATTGACAGCGTAAATGTTGTCTGATGATATCTACTTCTAAAACATTTCTAATAATGATCAATAGGTTGTTTTAGCTAAACATTAAATAAAATAACCACAATCACAGTGAACTGAATGCTCTGTTGGAAATTATTTTCCATACTAGTGGATCAAAGAGCTCTGTTATTTAATAGTGTAGCTGACATATTATCTATGTTTTCCTACAATACTTCAAAAGTTAACAGTTATATAGAAAAATTTTAAATTAAAATTAAAGGGTGAGTGTAATTCCAGATTTTATTATACAGTGTATGTATGTGAGAAATGAAAGTAAAGTTCAGTAATAAAAAAAAACAGAAAAGTCTAGACCAAAGTCTTTGATTTACATTATTTAGCTTGTAATGCTGAACATTCTGGGACTGAACAATCTGTGGGTGAGGCTCTGAATTGGCACAAGGGAATGACTGAGCAGCACCTGAGGGGGTACCACCCCCCAAGATTAAATGACTATGTTTTATTCATTTTCATCATGCACTGCCACACTTTTTTTGTTTTTTAGCCTTTTTATAAAGTGAGCAGGACAAGTTGCTTTGTGCTGTACTTGATTTAAACTACCTATAGGTAAATATGTAAGATTTTAAAACACTGTAATGGTACATAGATTTACTGCTACATTTTTAAGAGCAGCCGTGGATGGCTTGTAAATATACTTCCACCCTTATTAATCTATCTGTAATTAAAGCACATTTCGTTCCTCTTTATATTGAACAGGAAATCAGATTAATAATTTAATATTTATTGTTTTATATTTGTTTAAACATTGTGGTGGGGGTTCATGTATTGAGTGATTTTTAGGCCGATTGCAGGAGCAACACAAAACAGGCTGCACCCATTTTACACCCATGTGTAAAGGTGTTTCGCTGGAGAATGGCTACTCTGCTTTGGCTGTTCAACTGCTTTCACTTAAGGTAGAAAGTTGGGTGTGCTAAGGTAAAGTGATATCAGCAGCAGGCCTCTGCACTTAGTTGCAATTTGATGATAAATAGGCACTGAGAAATCAGGTGTTCCTTGCACCTGTTTTTCTACACCTAGTTCAGGCAGATGCAAGTGGGGGCATGGCCCTTCCTGTTGCTGTGCCTGCAGCCAAACACTCCCACACAAACACAACCTCCTTAAATACTCTGTTGTTATGTGAATTTGCAAAGCGATACATTTCAGAGTCATTGGAAATGCAGAAATGAATACACATCATGTTACATTAACTATCCTATCCCCAATAAACTATCCCCCTGCCAAACAAGCATACTCATGTTTATGCTGGTGTCCAGCAGTGTCGATGATTTGTCCCTGATCCTCATATCAAAGTAAACTAATAAAGTAAAATAACAAAATAAAAAGTAACCCCCTCCAATCTTTCCTGGGCCGATGTCCAGAACACTGGGAACAAACAGGGAGTTGTTTACTTAATATAACGGCCAAACCATATTAACATTTTTCCCATGCTCCAATTGGATGGAAGGTGGGGTTATGCCAAACACTATATGTGCCTTGGAGTAACCACCTCTTCCAGTCAATCAGAGAAAAAAACAAAAGGTCATTCATGCACAATACATGACACCTTCTTCTAGCCAATCAGCAGCATAGAGGAAGGTGTCATGCATGATCCCTTCTTCTCTCCAATTATTGGGAGGAAGGAGAGGTTGCTCCATAAGTATATATACAAGCCAATCAAAATGTGGATATGAAACAATATATGCCGATAAGCCACTATGTAGATTTCAAACGGTTCTTAGAACTGCTAGAGTCCCACAGTAACCACAGTATAGTCCAAAAAATCAGGAACTTAAGTTGAATCAAGTGCAATAGAATATCCATTAAATACTGTACTGAGAATTTTTACAGACATATCCTTATGAGTACAGTGTGATGAATATGTAGGCAATGAAATAAATAAAATTATGAATAATGTGATGAATAACATCTGTTTTATAAAAGTCAGTTCAACACTATAAACTATTATAGGAAAGCCAATGATCTAACACAAGCTTAAAATTTGGTGCCTTGGCATCTGATGCATAGCAATCTGGAAAGGATAGTGTAAAGGCAAAGAACATCTAAAAGTACTATTTATTCAACTTACGCTTCAAATAAAAAAACATTGCACTTACAAGATTCCCCCAAATGTAGTTACCTTACCATTAGGAATGATTATACATTTTTGTGATCATTTTTATTAAAATATTATTTTAGCAGTCAAATTAATAAAACACATATTATGTAAGTGGGTTTTTTTGTATTATTGTTGACCTTTTATTTGTTTGTGAGTGATATTTATTGTATTTACCAATTGTGATTGATGTGCATGAGCCCTAATAATGATTTGTGATTGATAGGGGAAGCCCCAGGTGAGGTGGACAGTAGGTCAATGCAAACATGTTGGGTAGGAATAGATCACTCTCCAGTACAGTATCCTCCCAGCCATGTACCTTGTGAGTCTTCCCCACATTCCAGCACACGTGGACACCAACACTGCCTGAGAAAATGGCTTCCTCCTTTTGGCCATATAGTGTGAAATTCTTCCACACTTTCCCATGGTCAGCTTATTTATTTATTTTATTTATTTAGAAAATGTTTTACCAGGAAGAATACATTGAAATTTCTCTCGTTTTCAAATATGTCCTGGATAGTTTTCAGTAAAGGGTTGCGTATTTACACAAACTGAGAAACATTATATATTACATGTTATCATATATACATACTCATATGAACATACATACATATGGAATATTAAAATGATATATAGTTATAGGATACTGGAACTAAGGGCTATAAGGGTTTAAACCTATCTGGACAACAAAAGGACAAGCAAAAGCAGAATTTCAAAGAAGGGATTACCAGCACATTTTAATCCAAACCATATGAAGGAAAAAAATCATAGAGGGTACCAAGGCGAGAGTAAGAAAGGTATTTATTTCTTGTAAGTGCAATCTTGTTTGTTTTGAAGCTTAAGTTGAATAAATAGAACAGAACAGAATAGAATATATTTTTTTGCACTTCTACTATACTTTCCAGGGAGCTGTAGAAGACATATCTGAGCTAAGTAAAGGTGCTGGTCACAAAACCACCCCAGTTGAGCCAGGGAACTGCGGAAAACCAGGCCGGCAAGACGTGGTCAGGAGTGTAGCCAAGGGTAATAGCCATGAGCGGGTGACAAGTCATAGTCAGGTGTGTAGACAGAGGTCAGCAATCAGAAACAGGAGACTAGGAATGGTCAGCAACAAGCCAGAAGTCAGCAGTCAGGAGCAATGAAGACTACAAAGGCACAGGAACAAAATGCTGGTAGCTCGTGGAACAGGCACCCAAGAACTGGGGTAGCTCATTTAAATGCAAAAAGGAACCAATGAGAAGAGGCCAGAAGAGGGGCTCATCAGGGAGACGCGCTGGATAGGGGAAAAAAATACCCAACAGGACACCAAACTGGGTGCATGAGCAGACGTTGAGGGAGGAAGTCATAGCATCCTGCTCATGCGCAGCCAGACTGACTCTGAACCCGGAACAGGAGCCCTGTGGAAATCGGAGCAAGAGGCAACCGGGAAGAACACGAACTGAGACAGATAGTGCCATGAACATGGTGTTTCCCTCTTTGTCCAACATTTATTTAGTTCTTTGAGATGTATTTGATATCCTGTCTGCCTAACTAGGACATAATATGTGTTGTTCATTTTGTTTTGGCACATTTATAATCATGTGCTGGCAAGTTGGCTTAACTTTAGTGTGATGTGGTCAGTGTTTCCACTGCCTGACACACTGGAAACTTCTTATGCTCCAGTTGCTATGTTTAGGAGTGGTGCAGCTGTCTGTTTTGTCCCTCAGATCTCACCAAAGATAGACTAGTAACAAGTAATAGTAGAACCAGGAAGTGGGAGTTCATGATTTGAATGTAGGGTTTCCATGTGCCTCGTGAACAGTGAGTACTCTCACATCGTTGTTTTTTTTTAATTTGATTATTGAAGTTTTTTTTATTATTTAAACATGATTGTTACACATAAAGTAAGAATATGATTGTGTTCTTTTCACGAAATGTTCTAGGTGAGTTGTGTGTTTTCTCCTCTTTCATGTTTTTCTTGGCTGGCAGTGTCTGTAGAGCCCTCACTTCCTGTGTCACCATAAGTACTAGTAGTAAGATTTAGGGTGACACAGGAAGTGATAATATCTGGACAGCTTTTGGAGTGATATGGTTGTTATAAAGGAACAAAATGAAGTAGTATTATATTTTTGCAAAGGTCTATATGCTTCATTTAGAATAATATTTATCTGCATCATGTTGACACCCATTTGATTTCCTTGCATAATTAATCCATGTGTACATGCAAAGATTGCAGTACTCATCTCATTACAGATTAGCCTGTCACGAATCAATGAAGTTTCCATAATAACTGATGAATGTGCAGGTTTCTGCCATTCATAAACTCAAGCAAGAGGCATTTTAGTCTCTCGCTCTAAATACTTATCCAGATAAAGCGATGGGCAAAACAGTACGCCTCAAAAGTGAAACTGGAAAAAGTTGCACTTTTTTCAACAAAAGTGATTATTTCTGCTATTTTTCACCTATGTACTGTACTGAACTAAATTTTCGCCAATGCTGTAAGTATTCTTACAGTGCTAGTATAAAAGGGTGTCCGCGTCCCTCATGTATGACAACCTGTGCTTTTGAGTGAGAGAGAAACTGATGAGGCCTAAATAGGCTGTAGTGAATGGTTGGTGCTGTGCTGTTTGTCTTGTGAAAAAAGGATGTGCCTGACAAATGAGATCTGGACTGTCAGTGGGTGGGACCAAGTTGATTTGCATCTTTCCTCTCAGCACTGGCACATAGGAGGAAAAAACATGACTAGAGCAGCATGTTAGAGACTGCCATGCCTTTGAACAAAACAGTTAATTTTGTTCTGTCTCACTGTGCTTTCATCACACTCTGTTTTCTAGTATCCCTAAGTGGAAGAGTATCCCAGGCATGGGCTCTTGCTCTCTGTATACCTAGAGAGAATAAGATGTCTTAGAACAAAACATTTCAGTTTGACTGGTCTTGGTGTGCTTTTGTCAAACTTTTGTTCTATTATCCCCAAGAGGAAGGTTATCCCAGGCATGGGTCTTTGCTTTCCATATGCCTAGAGATCAGCTGCATCCCACTGATGAGGCCCACATAGGCTGAAAGCTATGTCTGGAGCTGTGCTGTTTCTCTCATGCAGAGAGGATTTTCTTGATGTTTTGGAGCTGGCTCTCTGCGGATATGGATATGGAAATGCTCTGTCTGTGAGGGCACAAGGAGCAATAAACATGACTTGAGCAGCACCCAAGAGGCTATCACTCTTTAGAACAAAACACTTAATTTTGCTCAGTCTCTGGGTACAGTCATCACATTTTCTGTTTTCTAGAACATCAGATATATAATAATCAAGACAAATCTAGAGAGGGGATTCAGCTTAACATACTGTGTCTGTACCATCCATACAAGGCTGCACTCCAGTACATTCACAAGAACTAGAGAAGCAAGAAAGGATTTACAGCAGTGTGGTGCTGCACTGGTGCACAGTGATTGCTTTGCACTTTATTACATTACAGGCTTTAGTGATTGTGTTTTATGAAGGCAACCCAAGAGTATCCTGTACAGTACTGATAAAGTGTCAGTGCAGTACCTCTTGGAAGAGAAAAAGAATTGTGATATTATCTATTTGTTGCTTGCAGTTGTAGTGAGTTTGGGTGTGTGTGCCTGAGTTGTATACAGTGACAGTAACAGACAGGGACAATTAAAAAAAAGGACAAAACAAAACAATAAAAAGCAGTGCCTAATAGACAGAGATAAGCAGGATTTTTGATGTCAACTACAATGTTTGGCAGTAAATGTGACAGAAACTGACTATATTATTGATATAAATCATACCAGGAGGAACTAGAAGGATACTTATGTGTCCAATGAGCCTGAGGAGGAGGAGAAAGTGAGCACAACTGAACCAATGTTGTCCAGTCCCCCTAAATCACCCCTAGGGATCTTGGGGAAATTATTGTCAAGGAAGGAAGAAAAGGGTAGTACTAGTGAGAGCAGGACAGGTCAGCTGCATGTGCATGCTGCAAGACGTGCTGCCCCTGCTGTCACCATTGTACCTGCTGCCAGACCTGCTGCTCCTCCTGCCACTAGTGCTGTGCCTGCTGTCAGATGTGCTGTCCCTGCTGTCACCATTGCTGCACCTGCTGCCATACGTGCTGCCCCTGCTGCCATTAGTGCTGTACCTGCTGCCAGATGTGCTTCCCCTGCTGCCAATAATGCTGTACCTGCTGCCAGATGTGCAGCCCCTGCTGCCAGACGTGCTGCCCCTGCTGCCACTAATGCTGTGTCTGCTGTTAGACGTGCCGCCCATGTTACTGATATAACCTTTGCCGTACCTGCTTTCAGACGTTCTTAACCTGCTGCCACCAGTACCAAAACTGCTGCTAGTGTATCTTGTAATACTCAGGAAGGGGGAAGGAGAGGATGATGCCTTGATAGCAAGGGACTCTAAGTTCACTTGCCATCCCCAAGCAGTCCCACCAGTACTAGTACTACCACTACTAAGGTCCAGCAGCTGCTGCAGCTGAACTTAATATGGTTGGTGTTAGTATTAGTAGTAGTAGTAGTAGTAGTAATGGTGAAGCAGCTGGAGTGGTAGAGGAAACATTTGAGAGCGTCCATACTAGAGGTCAAGGGAGCCCACACCATTCCTCTGACCCTTGGAGTCCTCCCTTTCCATTCACTAAAGTGCCCAAATGGAACATGAGCCTGAAGACTAAGAGGCCAGAACTGTTGTTGGGGGAGTGCAGGCTCACAATTAACACAACCACAACCAGCAGGAGTGCAGATCAGCTGCCTGTGCTTGCTGCTACTGCTGCCAGTCTGCCTTCTTCAGGTCAAAAGCAAATGCCAAGTGTGACATTAGGGGATCCTCTGCCACATTGCTAGTCACCTCCTTAAATCAGCAGTGAGATGTCTGTAATAGAGCAGCAGTAGCACATAGGAACTAGTGGTGGGGGATGATGATGCTGGATTAGCTGGGGTGGAAGAGACATTGATGGCCTTTTTACTGAGAAGCAATGGGAGACAGGGATGAGGATGGCATCACTACCACCACTAGCAGTAAGATTTTGGAATCCGAGTAATTTACAACTGCTCTAATTCCTGCTGCTGCTGAGATGTAAGGTCCTAGTTGCAGTGCTGAATCTGAGGTAGTAGCAGCAACAGCAGCAACATTATCCACTGCCACATACAGTGAAGGGGAATGTGGAGGACAAGAAGAAAGAGGTAATTCTTCTCCACCTGTTCCCTTCTCCTTGAAGTCATGGGTGTGGGACGATTTTTCTCTTGGGGCAGGCACAGTACAGTCATCACCAACGGCACTGTGCACAATTTGTGACAAGTCATTGAGAAGAGGAAAGGAGGGAACACACCTTGGCACAAATGTCCTGATTTCTCACATGAACCACAGACACCATGACATTTATGTCAAACATGTTAAAGCCAAACACCCATCACAGAAATCAATCACCACTGTTGCTGTACCCCTTGACTCTCCAGAAAGGCAGTAAGAGGTGAGGCAAAAATCAAAGAGGAGGAAGATTAGAGCAACCCAGGCAGGGACTGGAAGTTCATTGACAAGTGAAACAACTAGCTCGCCATCACCGTCACCTTCTAGGGTAACTTTATCTTTTTCTAATCCACCTCATTCATCATTACGTCCCCCACCAAATGATAGCCACTCTGTTGATGTTAGGATGTGGCAGTTAGTCTCTATCCATTGCACATTCTGTGGTGAACTGACCACACATGGTAGTGTGGTGGAGCAGAATCGTAAGTAGGGTATCAAGCGGCATCTGAAGAGATTCCATTCCACAGAATATGCTAAGATGCTGGCAGGGAGGGTTCATCATTACTATTAAACTGTCAGCAAGTTGTCATGTATCCTTAGCAGGTTCTAGGCAAGGGTATAGTGACAGTGGCAATACTTGGGTTCTGTGTCATGGTGTTTGGATACAGTTGTGTCCCCAGATGTTATTTACCACACACACTGCACATTGTATTTGCTGGTGAGAGCCACAGTTCCTGCTCTCAAGGGAAAAATGTATATTCTAATAACAAAACACCCATGATTTTGGAGGAGGGGCAGCTGGAGAAGAATTATTGGCCAACTTCTTCTTTTCTCCACATAGACTGGGGCTACTTATTGTGCTGCTACTGCCTCAGGCGCATCACTGGAGATAGTCTTGGCAAGTGGAACCTTCATCATCCATCACCCATGTTATTGCTGTTGTTGATCCCATTCCCAGTAAGAACAGCAGTTGTAAATTCTGCAATAATGGACTCAGGAGGACATTTGACAATGACCAGTGGCCAAAAAAAATAGTCCTAAAAATAAAAACTTAGTCTTACAAAAATAATAAACATTTTTGGTGGTTTGTTTCTAACAAGCCTAAGTCCTACAAATCAATGTTTCGTTAGGTCTTGTGCCAAGCAAGCCTAAGTCCTACAAATCAATGTTTCTTCAGGGCTTGTGCCTCTAATAAGTCTAAGTCCTACAAATTTATGTTTCCTCAGGGCTTGGGCCTCTAACAACAAATGTAATAAATCATCCTCTAAAAATTAATCTATCAAGTCAAGTATCAGTCCACCCCTGTGGCAGCTTATGTCAGGGGGTTCCTGTCTCTATCACTGTACATACAAATTTCTTATTTTATTTTATTGATTTATTTTTTTATTAACTGTACCCCAAATACCAGTCAAGAAACCTCACCAAAACAAATTCCCTGTTCAAGTGATTCATTCCCCAGACTCCACCCACCAACACAAGCAAACTCCTCAGACCCCTTTTGTACCATGTCTTATGGTGGGGACTAATTGTATTTTGGATTTATTTTTTTATTAACTGCCCCCAAACCTAGTAAACAAACCCCCCCACCAAAAAAAAAAATCTCAGTTTGATTCTTTCCCCACACCTCACCAACACAGACACCCTCATGCTCCTTTTATACTATGCCTTTGTGAAATAAAATAATATTTATTATGTGTTGTTGTGTGAATTCAAAGTTCCCTTTGATTTCAATGAAATAAGCTAGGCAAAAAAGTTGGAAAATCGGCACTTTTCACAGGAAATTATCTGCCAAGTGGGAAGTGCCATTATTCGCAGATTTCAGTTTGAGGCAAAATTTGTCACCCATCCCTTCAACCATCCTTGAAAAATAACTGTTTTGGATATTCTAGCAGGGTGAAACACATGACACAAGTTCTTTAAAGCCTTTATTTTCAACATAAGAAAAAGGCAGCATGTCAACTACCAACATAATGGTAAGTTTGCCATTTCATAGGCGTACTTTTGCATTATGTTGGTGCAGGTTTTGACTTCTTTCTAAGAACTTAGTAAATGTAGAATGGCAGTACATAGTAGAAGAATTGTGTAACTTTATTCCCTTAATTCCATCACTTGTGGAGGTGGTGTGGGTGGTGACAGTATGTGTTGGCACTCCATGACTTTTGTCATCACCTACAGCAAACCCAGAGTCATCATACTCATCTGCAGCAGGACACATAGTTATTATGTGGAATGAACTAACTGTTGGCTGTGTCATACTCTCTGACACATCAATAAAATCCCTACTTCTCTTATCTGCCCCAGAGCTCTGGGATCTTTTTGGAGTGCTTCTGATGCTGCTAGTTGTAACACCTTTGGCGTGCTGATATTGTGTCTTCCACGTGTGTAGTGCTTCAGGTGGGATCTCATTGAGGAGATACCTAGGTGTGAGCCTACTTTTGCCCTACTTGTGTGCATTTTGCAGAGACAACAGACAGCAACATCCTTAGCTTTTGGATCCTGAGTGAAGTATCTCCATACTGTGGCCTATGGGTGGGCAACAATTTTTCATTTTTATCAAGAATGTTTTCTCCCTTTTGCCACTGCCAACAAATTATTCACTAATGTTTCTTATGCTGCAACATTTCCCACCACATTGTTACTTCTTCACACTGGTGGAATAAGTAATTGAAAGTCAAATTTGTGAGACCTACAGCAACACATGCCTTGAAAAATTTGTTAGCATGGAGATGGCCTTTGTCCTTTGCCCGCAACACTAACTTCCTGCTTAAGTGACACTGCCACATACTCATGATGAGATCAAGAGATTACAAAAATGGTTCAACCTATAATGTGGCAGATGTGTGGTGGTGGTGGCCTGGTGTGGTGTGATTGATGTGTGTGTATGTATATATACTTATAGATAGATAGATAGATGTTCCTACAGCAGTTTTTACCATTATCATGTTTGTGTCAAATGTAAGCTATTACTTATTGGTCATAGCAGTGGTCTCAAGTGCGGGTGATGATAGCAACCCTTCTTCACATCCCTCCTCCTCCTCATCATCATCTGTGCTACTATTAATACATTTGACTTGGCTTTCTCTGTCATGTGTGGTTTCTGCTAACTGATACTCAGATGGTATGAGATGGATGTTGGTTCATTTTCACTGTTAGTTTCCCAACATTGCTGTTTGATAGCAGCATTGTACAGTCATTCACAATGTAACCAGCTGCACTGAAAACCCTCACAGACTCCATACTTGTACACGTCAATGCAGTTCATGGTGTTATTGTTTCTGCCTAGAATATAACTATCCTTCAAAAATGCAGAAACCATCTCACATGCAGTGGGACCACTCCTAGGAGCTACATGGAGCTCCTTTGTGTCAGTTACCAACCCATACTCAGGGAGCAAGTTCCAAAGAGATGTGCCTCCACCAGTACCACTACCACTAATGCTGGATTTTTGCCACCCCATCTGAGACCAATGAATTGTCCTGTGTTCAGAGTGGGATGTTCTGGTTGATGATGTAGGTAATGCTGCTGCTTCTGGCTGAAATGCTTTGCTATCTTCTTTTTCACTATGCTATGTAGACGTTTTTTGTGCCCTAACTTCCTCCCTCTCATCCTCCACAATGTAACTCTCCACTTGGTCAGTAAGCATATCTCTATATTCCTTGACAGAATCCGATTCCTCAGAGAGATGCTGCTGATCATCATGACTACTTGTTGTGACAAACTGCTCATGGTGCTTTGGCAGAAATTCTGAAATTTTGTGTGGGGGTCCAGCAAAGTGGTAAGAATGTATTCCTCATTGCCTTTAATGCACACTATGTGAGGATCTTGTTTAAAGCACGCTAACATGTCCTTTATTAGCTAGTGCATGTCTATGTTGTCATTATGGTAAGATTCCTCAGCCATGCTCCTCATTTTTTCTGCAATAAAAATATCAGTGTATCGCGGTTTGTTAAGACTCTCAGACACAGAGTTAGGTAAAAGCATAACTTTATTGAAAAGTTAAAGCAACCCCGTAGGGTATCATACACGTACACACATATATCTGTATTAGACAGGAATACAATTTGAACAATAGCAATATTGCCAATATACCGGGCAAGGCAGCCAGGGAATTGGAATTCGTGAGGTGAGGCTCTACCGGCCTTGCCAAGATACCGGGCAAGGCAGCCAATAGACAGGAGGCTAATACTGGCTCTACCGGCCTTGCCAATACCGGGTAAGGCAACCCAAGGAAACAGGACAGGTTCTACCGGCCTTACCATATAAGGGGCAAGGCAGCCAGTCGATAGGAGATAAACACCGGCTCTACTGGCCTTGCCAATACCGGATAAGGCAACCCAAGGACTAGGACAGGTACTACCGGCCTTATCAATACCGGACAAGACAGCCAATTGACAGGAAATAATGGCGATCACTAGCCTCAGTGACTGGTAGGTGGAACAACATTCACTATGATGACAAGAGGCTAAGGCAGTAAGTAGGCCACCAGCAAATGACAGGCAAAAGCCTCAGGCCAGCATACGGGAAAGCAGAAAGCCCAGCACAAGAGACAGCGGATGGAAGTGGAGCAAACCAGTGCCCTCACACATGGAATGCCATAACTCTATAGTAGTAGTCAGGATTGCCTGGAGCGAACCAGTACCTAGTACGTGGAACGCTAACAATCCTGCAATACAGCCGGGAGGCTAGAGGAGCGAACCAGTACCCTGTACGTGGAACGCTAATAATACTGAGACAACTGGTTGGCTAGCGGAGCGAACCAGTACCCTGTACGTGGAACGCTAACAATACTGAGTCAGCCGGGTGGCTAGAGGAGCGAACCAGTACCCTGTACGTGGAACGCTAACAATACTGAGTAAGCCGGGTGACTTGAGGAGCGAACCAATACTCTGTATGTGGAACGCTATCAATACTGAGACAGCCAGGTGGCTTGAGGAGCGAACCAGTACCCTGTACTTGGAACGCTATCAATACTGTAACAGCCGGGTCCCTGTACTTGGAACGCTATCAATACTGAGACAGCCGGGTGTCTTGAGGAGCGAACCAGTACCCTGTACGTGGAACGCTATCAATACTGAGACAGCCGGGTGGCTTGAGGAGCGAACCAGTACCCTGTACGTGGAACTCTATCAATACTGAGACAGCCGGGTGGCGAGAGGAGCGAACCAGTACCCCGTTCGTGGAAAGCTAATAATACTGAGACAGCCGGATGGCTTGAGGAGCGAACCAGTATTCTGTATGTGGAACGCTATCAATACTGAGACAGCCGGGTGGCTTGAGGAGCGAACAGTACCCTGTATGTGGAACGCTATCGGATGGGAAGAGACAGCCGAGTGACTGTCCAGAAACCAGAACCCGCGTACTAAAAACCGGCAAGATAGAAATGTCGCCAAGGCGACTCAAGAATGTCAGCTGACTGTAGACGAACTGGACAGGAACCAGGAAATGGAGGCAGGAACCAGCATACAGACAATCAACCGGAATCAGGAACAATGGCGGCGACTGGCAGCAGGAAGTGGTGGCTCAACCGGATCAGACGGAAGCAGGAACACTCGACTGGTAACACTGGAACAGGACGGATACAGGTCGCAGGAACACAGCAGGGGCCCAAGAAGCTCAGGAACAATGTGTAGACTCATACAGCATAGAGACAACACGAAAGGGCAACCAAAGGGTGCCCAGGCTAGGTTTAAAAAGGCAATACAGGGCGGGCTGAAAGCAGCCAGCCAATGGAGAGCCCCCTACTGGTGATAGACATAAAAGGAGAGCAATCACGGGCACCGTGATACAGTGGTAGAATTTCACTAATTCACGTCCTTATGCGACTCACTAGCATGGTTGCCCCCTCAAATGGTTTCAGCAGGTCGCATATATTGTACATTAGTTACCATTGGCCAGATAACAAAGCGGCTCCTTCCAAAGCCTTTCAGTTTTGAATGTTATACATGCTAATGGTCTTATTCTGCTCATACAAATGCTCTAGTATGTACAGTGTGGAATACCACCTGGTATGAACCTCCATTTTCAGATGTTGATAGTGTAGGTTGTTAAGCCCTTGGTTGGAATATAGAGCATTGTGTGCAATGTAGAAGTGAATAAAATGGGAACAGATTTTGCAGGCAATATTAAGAATCTCTATGAGGGTTTTGGATTTTGCCATGAATCTGGTCACAACTAACTTGAGCACATGGTCAAAGCAGGACAGACACATGCACCATATCACCTATTTTCAAGGCAGGATTATGTTGGAGCCATTGTCAGCAGACATAATATCACCCTTTAAGGAGCGGGGTACAAGCCAATCCTTTATCACCTGTTCTAGTTTACTTAAAACATCTATGGCTTTGTGGGACTGTCTCTCAAAACTCTGCATGCAGAAGGTGGCTAGCCTGCTGCTGCCTTTTAATCACAATACCAGAGCCAGAGGCACGATTACTGGATGTCACCTGATGCTGTAATCTAGTGTTGCCCATTGGTGGTGGTGGGGTGTAAACCCAATGAGTAGACACAGTACCATACTTGTCCATAGATTTAATTGTTTTAATTCATTGTATTTCACTGATAGGAAAGCTTAACTGTGACCAAAATATTGGCATTCCCCAACTTATAATTTATAACAATCACAAATGCAATTGCAATCAAGACTGTCAAAGAATGTCAGAACTGCCATTTTCAGATGTGAAATTAAATCTCAGTAAAAGTACAATGCATTAGCAACAATATATCAGCATACTCTTGACTGTTAAAATCCATTGAAACATACTGAAAATGTATCATCAATGTAATTCAATGGGGGATATGCACTAATGTTGGATAAAGAGGTGATAAAATGGAGATGACCTCTCCACATATATCAGTTCTCCAATTCCTATGTTATTCTGTGGAGCCAATGCACTAAAACCATTACCAGCGCTAAAAAAAAACCTTCCAGTTTTTAAGTCAGATTTGAGTATCGTATTACCCAAGTTGCTAAAACAAAACTTGCGGTATTTCTACTCATCAACAGTCATAAAAATCAACTAAAAACAACAGGCAAGTAGTATACTATTACATACAGTCAGTTCTACCACATGTTTTGTGGTTACATTTTCTGCTGGTAATCCTGCGCCTCAAAGTTGAGGTGTGGAAGAAGCCACAATGTTTTTAAACCATCATCGCTTCAACGAAAGCAGTGCAGAATTCATACATGCATGCTATCTAAGGACAATACAAATGGAAAACTGTCAAGTTAACCCTTGAAAGCACCCAAACAAATGGAAAACTGTCAATTTAACCCCTGAAAGTACAAATAAAGAACCAAAAAAGATAAATTGTGTCCCTAAACCTGCACAGCTACCAGCAACACAGGAACCCCTTAAATACCAAATAGGTGTGCAAAACAGCACCTTCAGATCAACAAGGGTTAAAGCACAGGCACAAAAACACATACCTACCTAATGAAGGTATGCACACCTGTCTATTGCAGTGGGAGGGGGATGCAACAACCTCATGGTCTGCATTTGCTCAAAACACACAGGTTTTTAGCTGACATCCACCTTGGTCCCCTTGATCCAGGGTGCCACAGCCATTTGGAGGATAATACCCTCAGAGGTGGGGAGACACGGGACATGGTCATCAGGGAATACTTTGTCTGTGAGTATCATGTGTACACCCAACTCAAGCTAAAAACATTAGATCACCAACATGGCTTCACATTTTCCAAACTTCAAACATATTTTGTCTCTATTCCCAGGATGCTGATCTCCTACTGGACACCTACCACTGCATATGGGTGCTGTGGACGTGACTGTTCTTCCTGAATGTCCTCTTCAGAGCTGACACCAATTCCAACAATTCCCTGGATCATGAAGCATGTCACATTCCTGGGACATAGCCTTCAGTGGTTTGAATGGATTCAGATGCATTGCAATGGATGGCAACAGGTGAGTCCGTACTGACAACTAACATGTGTGATATCCCTTGTGTCAGTTTCCCCTATGTGACACACCTCACATAGTCACCTGTGATTTGTTCACTGTCTCACATCTGTTTTCTCCCTGCAGAGTTCTACATGTCACCAATCTGCAGATGACCATGTATCTCATGGATGCAGAAAAGATGTGTGTGTGTGTGTGTGTGATTCTCGTCCCCTTCTTCCTGTAATTGTATGTTTTCCACTCCAAGTACCATTAAACCTACACTGTGTTCATGAACATGTCATGTTGTGTCATGCTTAACAGGTCTATGCCTTCTGCTTAACCGTATGAATACCAAGAGGGAACACTACACATTGCTTTACAACACATGGCTTCCCCTCTGGCATTCAGAGGGCTAATGACACATTAACACGTGTGAGAAATTACACACATCCACTATGCCACATTCCTTTGAACTCTGCTCCAAAGCTGTTCAATGCTAGATATGTCTGCAACACAAAGGTATAGGGAGTGTTACAAACCAATCCACCATATGTGTGTGTGTGTGTGTGTGTGTGTGTTGGGGGGGATTCACCAAGGTGTGATAAAGAGGTGATAATGTATCCAGTGATATCACTTTTCCAGTTCCTGTGTTATTCCATGGAGCATATACACTGACAAACATCTCAAAAGTTGAAGAAATCTTATTGCTTCATAGTACAACATAGTAATTGGAGAAGTGATGAATTGGAGAAGTAATATCTGCCTCATCAACTCTTCATCACAGCTTAGTGAATCACCCCCAAAGTGTTGCAACGTCAGTTCACGTGAAATGTGATATACATAAATCCTATTGTCATGCCCCTCTAGCTCCTACCTCCATGTCCCAGCCATCCTCCGCTGCTGGGGGCTTCCCAGATGCTCCACGATCACTAAGTAGGCCGAAGCCACGGCCTCGAGTAGTGGCGTCTGCCCGCAGTTGCGGTTGCGGTCGCGAACGCAAATGCGGTCGCGAACGCGATAGTGCGGTAGGCCTAAGCCATGGCCTAAAGTTGAAGGAGTGTCCAGGAAAGTTATCCACAGGGTGCCCAGATCAAACCATGGTGTTGTACACCTGTAGGGGGGAGGTGAAGCCTGCCTCTCTCATCAACTGTCCACCAATAGTGTGCCTCCAGGTAAACAGTGAGACAGGTGCTGTGGTTGCACACCCCTCTGTTAGCCAATCCAGTGAGAGGTTTGTTCAGCAGAGGGGAGGGGTGAAAACCCATGACACTATAAAAACCTCTCAGGCTGTGTCCACTTTGCTTCAGTGTTCCAGAACTTTGGTTCCTGTGTGCTCTAAGCTTCCAGTGCCCAGTGGTTCTTTCCTTGCTGTGCTACAGACCCTCTGCTGGATTTCCCATTGCCTGACCTTCTGCTTGCCTCCTGGACTTCCCTGCTTGCCTGTTTCCTGACCTTGGCTAGTTTTACTGATTCTGCCTGATTGCTGCTTGCCCTGATCTTCTGGACTGTTTTTGACTACGCTTTGCTTAACCCTTGCACTCTCGTGCTGTCACTCCTACCTAGGTGTTCTACCTGTATACCTCTGTGGATCACCTGGTAGGGGTGTCTGGCAAGAGATAGCATCCCCTGCTCCTACGCTCCAACCATATCAAGCCTGACAATACACTGAAGCCCATGGAGCTGACAGGGATGACTGATGCTATTGCGTCACTGACTCAGCAACTCACTGCATTATCCCACACGGTACAAGGTATCCAAGAAAACCAAGCTGCTTTACAAGCCCAGTTCCAGGGGTTACAACCTGCTCCAGTGACACCTCCAGCTATGTATCAACCACCCTCAGCAAATGAAGCAGGACCCCTTGGTATTGGGGCCACTGCCACTCCAGAACCACATGTCAAGCTTCCTGCTTGTTTTTCCGGAGATCGTAGTAAATACCGGTCATTCATCACGTCCTGTGAACTGTTGTTCGTCCTGAAACCTAGGACATATGCCACAGACTTTATTAAAGTTTGTACTGCCATATCACTACTCACAGATGCTCCTCTGTCATGGGCGCATCACCTACTACATGCTAACAGCCCTATACTAGACTCCTGGACTGCCTTCTGTCACGCAATGGGTGCCCTTTATGATGATCCCCATAAGAGGGCCACTGCTGAGGCCACTTTGAGATCACTAAGACAGGGGCGCCGTCCTGTGGAGGATTACGTATCAGAATTCCGGAGAGTAGCAGTAGAAACGGAATGGAACGAAACTGCCTTGCGTGACCAATTCCGCCTGGGTCTTGCTGACTCATTAAAGGACGAACTAGCTCGGACTGTCATTCCTGACTCTCTGGATGATCTAGTTGTCCTGGTAACTTAGATTGATCGGAGACTTCGGGAGAGACGCATGGAGCGTACCACTAACCTTCCTATCCATTCAACCTCTACACCTCGTCCTCCATTACCTGTCTCCTTGACTCCCGGTATTACTTCAGAGGAACCCATGCAACTGGGTGCTACTCGTGGACCACTCACTGAAACTGAAAAGAACAGGAGGAGACGCATGAACCTTTGTCTTTATTGTGGTGGCTCTGGTCACCAAGTCCGTCTCTGTCCTGAATTGGCAGCCAGAGGTAAGCCAGATCAAGCACAGTACCCATTACTCCTGGGTGGAACAGCACCTCATTTATCTCTTCTTGTCTCCCTACAGTGGACGCATAACAAGATCCCACAAGATGCTATCATTGACTCCGGGGCAAGTGACTGTTTCTTGGATTACAAGTTAGCCCAGAGTCTGAACATACCTACACGACTAAAGAAACAACCCCTCACAATACTTCTTATTGATGGCAGCAACATTAACTCCGGACCTGTCACCACAGAGACTATACCTCTCACTGTGAGCATTGGGGCTAAGCATGTGGAGACGCTTAGCTTTAATTTGGTGCAATCTCCTTTGTTTCCCATTATCCTTGGCCTTCCTTGGCTTAAACACCATAACCCCACCATTAATTGGTCCACAGGACAAATCACCTTTGCATCATCCTACTGTAAAGAACACTGTCTCTCTCACACCACAGTTTCCACCTTGCATGCTACTTCTTCTAAGACATTGAAAATACCGATACCCTACCGTGCTTTCAGCCAAGTCTTCAGCAAACAAGAAGCCAACAAACTGCCCCCACACCGTCCATATGACTGTCCTATAGACTTGCTTCCTGGGGCCCCCATTCCATTTGGTCTTATATTTCCTCTCTCTGAACCTGAATTAAGCGCCTTAAAGGACTATATAGAAGAGAACCCAAGGAATGGATTCATAAGGCCATCCACTTCTCCTGCCGGGGCTGGCATATTTTTCGTGGGGAAAAAAGATGGAGGCCTCCGGCCCTGTGTGGACTATAGAGAGCTTAACAAGGTTACCATCAAAAACAAATATCCATTGCCCTTAATCTCAGAGTTAATGAATCGACTTAGAGAGGCACAAATATATACTAAGTTGGACTTACGAGGAGCCTATAATTTGGTACGCATAAAAAAAGGACATGAATGGAAGACGGCTTTCCGATCCCGGTATGGCCACTATGAATACCAGGTCATGCCGTTCGGGCTCTGTAATGCCCCTGCCACCTTTCAACATTTCCTCAACGATGTATTCCGAGATATGTTGGACATATTCGTAGTGGTATATCTCGATGACATCTTAGTCTACTCACCATCACTTACCACCCATCGGGAGCATGTTAAACGTGTCCTTTCTCGGCTTCAGCAACATGGACTTTATGCGAAATTAGAAAAATGTGTGTTTGAGACAACATCTGTTGAATTTTTGGGATTCATATTAACTCCGGGGAATATCAAAATGGACCCCAAAAAGGTATCAGCCATCTTGGATTGGCCTGTTCCTACTTCTGTTAAAACTGTGCAACAATTTGTGGGGTTCTCAAATTTCTACAGAAAATTCATCCACGGTTTCTCTAAAGTTATCGCTCCCATCACCCAGCTAACCAAGAAACATGTTCCGTTTGCCTGGTCACCTCAAGCACAACATGCTTTTGATGAACTTAAACAGAGGTTCACGTCAGCCCCCATTCTTGTACTGCCAGACTCTAAAAAACCATTCTTTATGGAGGTTGATGCCTCCGAGACAGCCGCAGGGGCCGTCCTATCACAACGACAAGGAGAAAGTGAGACGCTTCATCCTGTGTCTTTCTTTTCTAGACGATTATCCCCAGCGGAAACTAACTACAGTGTGGGAGACAGAGAATTACTAGCCATTAGAATGGCATTGGAGGAATGGCGTCACCTCTTGGAGGGGGCTAACCATCCAATCACTGTGTTCACTGACCACAAGAATTTAGAGTATCTACGAGGAGCTCGCCGTCTATGTCCTAGACAAGCCAGATGGGCTCTGTTTTTCTGCAGATTCAACCTGCATATCACTTATAGACCAGGATCACGAAATGGAAAAGCGGATGCCTTGTCCCGTCTACATGGACCCCATACAGATACAGATACGGATACTATCCTCCAACCTGGTCATTTCTTGGCTACTCACTCTTCACTATTAGAAGCTTTGCAGATCCATTCTCAAGCAGATTCCTACCTGTCTCAATATCCTTGCCTTACCAAAAAACATGGGCTGCTGTACAAAGACACTCTTCTTTTCGTTCCTCCTGAAGTTCGTACCAATAAACTTCATACGGTACATGACCACCCGTTAGCAGGCCATGGAGGTGTTAAGAAAACCACAGAACTCACCCAACGGTCATTCTGGTGGCCTGGTATGAAAAAAGACATTGAACAATACATACAATCATGTGATGTGTGTGGGCGAGCCAAAGGTACTAATTCAAGACCCACTGGGTTACTACAACCGTTACCAGTACCAACAAGTCCTTGGGCTGACATAACTGTGGACTTCATTGTGGAACTCCCACCATCACAATGTTACACCACTATAATGGTGGTTGTAGACCGCCTAACCAAGATGGCACATTTTGTCCCCGTTATCGGATTACCTACAGCTGCCGAGACAGCAGACTTGTTCATCAAAGAAATTTTTCGCCTTCATGGTATTCCACAAACCATCCTCTCTGACCGTGGTGTCCAATTTACCTCTCATTTCTGGTCTGCTTTTTGTCGAGGTTTGGGTATACAAAGACTCTTGTCATCCGCATACCATCCTCAAACTGATGGTCAGACAGAGAGAACTAACCAAACGCTTGAACAATATCTACGTTGCTACGTCACCCATCTTCAGAATGACTGGGTGTCCTTGCTACCAACAGCAGAATTTGCTTATAACAACCATCTACACAGTTCTATAGGCATGTCCCCCTTCAAGGCCAATTATGGTTATCATCCACCTTATATTCCTCAACTACCTGTTACTACCATGGTCCCTCAGGCTACAGACCGTCTTCAACTACTGAACCAAGGTTTTACTCTATTACAAGAAACATTAAAAAAGGCACAACAGTCTTACAAGAACCAAGCTGACCGGCGACGTAAACCTTCCCCCTTATACCAGGTTGGGGATAAGGTATGGCTGTCCTCAGCACATGTTAAAATGTCTTGCCCTACCAAAAAATTGGGACCCAAATTCTTGGGGCCTTTCCCCATCACAAAAATCATTAGCCCTGCTGCAGTTTCCTTACAATTACCTACTACATGGCGCACCCATCCTACATTTCACGTGTCGCTTCTGAAAAGATGGATACCCGACACCACTCAAAGGAGACCACCTACTCCTCCTCTTCCAATAGTGGTGAACGATGTGGAAGAATTCGAGGTTCAGGAAATCATGGACTCACGTATACGTCGAGGAAGACTTGAGTATCTAATACACTGGAAGGGGTATGGACCCGAGGAGCGATCCTGGCAACCAGTCGCCAATATCCATGCCCCAGCATGCCTTAGGGCATTTCACCGAGCCCATCCTGAACGTCCGGCACCTAGGCGCGCCCGGAGGTCGCTCGTAGGAGGGGGGTACTGTCATGCCCCTCTAGCTCCTACCTCCATGTCCCAGCCATCCTCCGCTGCTGGGGGCTTCCCAGATGCTCCACGATCACTAAGTAGGCCGAAGCCACGGCCTCGAGTAGCGGCGTCTGCCCGCAGTTGCGGCCTAAGCCATGGCCTAAAGTTGAAGGAGTGTCCAGGAAAGTTATCCACAGGGTGCCCAGATCAAACCATGGTGTTGTACACCTGTAGGGGGGAGGTGAAGCCTGCCTCTCTCATCAACTGTCCACCAATAGTGTGCCTCCAGGTAAACAGTGAGACAGGTGCTGTGGTTGCACACCCCTCTGTTAGCCAATCCAGTGAGAGGTTTGTTCAGCAGAGGGGAGGGGTGAAAACCCATGACACTATAAAAACCTCTCAGGCTGTGTCCACTTTGCTTCAGTGTTCCAGAACTTTGGTTCCTGTGTGCTCTAAGCTTCCAGTGCCCAGTGGTTCTTTCCTTGCTGTGCTACAGACCCTCTGCTGGATTTCCCATTGCCTGACCTTCTGCTTGCCTCCTGGACTTCCCTGCTTGCCTGTTTCCTGACCTTGGCTAGTTTTACTGATTCTGCCTGATTGCTGCCTGCCCTGATCTTCTGGACTGTTTTTGACTACGCTTTGCTTAACCCTTGCACTCCCGTGCTGTCACTCCTACCTAGGTGTTCTACCTGTATACCTCTGTGGATCACCTGGTAGGGGTGTCTGGCAAGAGATAGCATCCCCTGCTCCTACGCTCCAACCATATCAAGCCTGACACCTATGTTGTATATCCTTAGAAATGTGATCTACAGTGTGTGTGAGTGTGTTTTTCTCCCAACCACACATCAATACACTCCAGTAAGGCATTTTACCTGATCCCAGCACAGGCTGTGTAAGCAATTATTGTTCTATGGCCATTTATCACGTCACCTGTGATGCACACAACACCTGTTACACACTGAAGGGATCAAAAACACAAGCAGTGTTGGGATGTTTGAGAGGTAGTTTGGGGAATACAGACTCAGTGATTGTTACCTGATTGACTTGTGCTAGTGTGTTTGCATTGGTCCCAGATGTCAGCTGGCATGCATATTGTCATCCTGTCATCTGTGAAACATGTTTTGCTGTCCCTACAGTGTCCTATTGTTAAAAATCTGAGCCTGCATTAACCCATATGTAGGTAACAATCTGTGTGTGCGTCAGTTATTGTTGACCCACAGCTTACATGCTACCCATCTGTGCCTCCATGTTGATGAGTCACAGGTAATATTAAGGTCAGCAACAGCTTACAATTGTTTGTTGCACTGATGTAACACTCATGAATCCCAGTGGACTGTGGAGTGCCAGTGTGGTGTTCATTGTATTGCTTTGCAATACATTGGATACCCCTCTGACAATGACAGTGTGTAACCACAGTGAAAAACACATACACCATCTTAACAAGGAAGTCATGTTTATTTGCAGGAAAGATGACTTCCTTTCCTTGTTGCTGGGGGGGGGGGCATAAGGGGCTGAGGGGTCAGATGGTCCCCACCTTTCAGACCACCATGCGGGCACACCATAGGTTGGAGTTTGGGCTGGTGTTGTAGTTGAGGTTGAGGGAGTGGAGGATAACTGCTAGAGTATGGGGAGCTGAGTCTGGATCCTGTTATGGTCCCTGAGCTACGTGACCATCTGGCTTAAGAGGTCAACTATCACTCCCCTGAATTGCCTTAGTTCTTGTGTCATTTTAGACAGTTGGCCCTCTTGGTGCCATTGATGTCGTCTGTTGTCTTGCATCATCCGCTTCTGCAGCCCAACATATTCCCCATCCAGGGAAAGTGCACCCCAGCTTGTGCAGGCGAGGATGGTGCAGCTGATGATTCCTCCCCAGAGGAATGTCTTTTTTCCATATCAGGCTCCATTTGTGGCTCATTGGTCTCCAGCTCCCCAGCAGGCTGCATTGCTGGCTCTGTGTCTATAGTTGAAGAGAATCCTCCTCCCACCACATCAATCACCTCCCCTTGTGATGATCTACCCTGGGTGTGTGCACTGAACTGGGCTTGTGGCCACTGGGGCTCACCCACAAGCCCAATGTGGGTGTACTTCACCTCCCTGACCCAGTTACCTTCCACTGCAGGCTCAGTTTGTAGGGATGTGGAAGGCCTTACCTGCATTGGCCCTGGAAGTGTGTGTCCCTCCCTGACACCCACACCCCATTCCACTGTCATCTATCTCCCTGCCAGGCATGTGCCTAGCTCTTGGTGGGTCCCCCTCCTCCCACCTGCTTTTCCCTGCCCTGGGATGCCCTGTCCATTTTCCTCCTCTCAATCTCCTCTCCTCGTCCCTCCAGCTTCACTCCTCTCCCTACTATCTCTCCTCTCCACCTCCCTCACACCAACTCACACACAGTCACTCACACAGGCACTCACTCAGTACTCGATCACAATCACCCTCTAGCATTTCCTTGCATTCACTCAGTCACACTGTAGAAATAAAAAATAATGTGTGTAGTGTTGATAAATAATAATGTGTGTTTGTGACTATGTTTGGATGCAATGCGGACGATATGTTCAAAGGTATAATATATGTTATTTAATTGTTTAATACACTCCTCTACCTACTCGCCTCTAGGGATGAGTGAAACTTTCCTCCTCAAACTGAAATTGGTGAAAAATGGCACTTTCTGCTTAAAGAAAAATTTCCTGCAAAAAGTGCAGATCTTCTGCTTTTTTATGCTTTTTTCGCCCATTGAAATCAATGGGAACATAGAAGTTACAAACAACACATTACAAATAATATTTTATTTCCCAAAGGTATTGTATTAAAGGGGCATGAGGGTGCCTGTGTTGGTGGGATGTGGGAAAAGAATCAGTTGAACAGGGAATGTTTCTGAGGGTTGTTTACTGGGATTGGGGGGCACTTAATAGAAAATAAATCCTAAATAAAATAAAATAAAAACCATAAGACATGGTATAAAGGGGTCTGAGTAGGGTGCCTGTGTTGGTGAATGAATGAATCATTTGAACAGGGAGTTTGTTTTGGGGGACTTTCTTGACTGCTATTGGGGGGACAGTTAATAAAAAATAAATCAATAAAATAAAATAAGACATTTGTCTGTAAAGTGACAGAGACAGTAACCCCCTGACATAAGCTGCCACTGGGGTGGACTGATACTTGACTTGATATAGTATTTTGTAGAGGATGATTTGTTTGATTTGTTGTTAGAGGCCTTTGTAGGACTTAGACTTATTAGAGGCCCAAACCCTGAAGAAACATTGATATGTAGGACTTAAGCTTGTTTGCACAAGCCCTAAGAAAACATTGATTTGTAGGACTTAGGCTTGTTAGAATCAAACCCTTCAAAATTGTTTATTTTTTGTAGGACTGGTTTTTATTTATTTATTTATTTATTTTTTTTTTTTAAACACAAAATAAAAATGCCCTACTGGCCTAATGCCAGCAAGTCATGTTGACCAGTGGCCACTGTTAAATGTCCTCCTGAGCCCTGAGTTGCAGCTGCTGTTCGTACTCCTGCTACTGAGTTGTTTACGCAGCAGGATGATTAGGCAGTTGAAAAGAAATGGGATCAACAATAGCAGTGACATGGAAGATGGATGATGAAGGTTTCACTTGCCACGACTGGCTCCAGTGATGCGACTGAGGCAGTAGCAGCAGAATAAGTAGCCTCCAGTATATGTGGAGAAAAGAAGTTGGTCATTAAATATTCTCCACCTGCCCCTCTTCCAAAATCATCATGGGTGTGTTGTTAGTAGAATATTTTTTTCCCTTGTGAACAGGAACAGCAAGTCTCATCAGCATCTGCAATGTGCACAGTGTGTGTGTGGTAAATATCATCTGGGGGCACAACTGTATCCATACACCATGACACCCAAAACCAGGTACTGCTGCTGGCACTGTGCCCCTTGTCCAGACCCCGCTAAGGACACATGACAACTTTCTGAGAGTTTAATAGTAATGATGAACCCTCCCTGCCTCCATCTTAGCATATTCTGCGGGATGGAATCTCCTCAGATACCGCTTGATGGCCTTATATCGATTCTCCTCCACGACACTGGCATGTGTGGTCAGTGGACCACATAGTGGCTCTCATTTGGAGGTGGGAAGTAATGATGAACAAGGTGGATTGACAGGAGATGTACTTGTTACCCTAGAGGAAGAAGGTGATGTTGATGGCGAGCTCGTTGTTTTGCTCATCATGGAACATCCAGTATCTTTCTGGGTTTCTTTATTCTTCCTCCTCTTTGATCTCCACCTTTCTGGAGAGTCAGGGAGTACAGAAACAGCGGTGCTAGATTTCTGTAATGGATGTTTGGCTTTAACATGTTTGACATAAATGTCATGGTGTCTGCGTTTCATGTGTGTTATCAGGGAGGTTATGCCAAGGTGTGTTCCCTCCTTTCCACTTCTCACTAACTTGTCACAAATTTTGCACTGTACTTTTGTTTATGATGACTGCACTGTCCCTGCAGGAAGAGAATAATAGTCCCACACCCATGACGTCTTGGGGGAAGGATAGGGAACAGGTGGAGAAGAATGGCCTCTTTCTTCTTCTTCTCCACATTCCCCTTCACTTTTTGTGGCAGCGGATAATGTTGCTGCTACTGCCTCAGATTTAGAACTGCAACTAGGACCAGGAGTATTGCTGGCACTGGCAAGTGGAACCTGTCCTAGTCCCACAAAAGCTGATTGCTAGTGGTGGTAGTGATGCCCATCCTCATCCCTGTCTCCCATTCCTTCTCACTTTCTGATAAAAAGGCCATCAATGTCTCTTCCACCCCAGCTTCCCCAACAACACCACCACCACTAGTCCCTACGTGCTGCTGCTGCTCTATCTCACTTGGCATAATTTTCTTCCCCCCCGAATACTACAAGAAACTCTAGCAGCAGGAAAAGTATTGGTGGCAGCAGGTTCAGCACTGGCAGAAGGTTTAGCACTGGAAGAAGGTTCAGAACTGGCAGCAGGTTCAACATTAGTGGCAGCACATCTGGCAGCAGGTACATTACTAGTGGCTGCAGGTACAGCAATGGTGGCACTGGCAGCAGGGGCAGCACGTCTTGCTGCAGGCACAGGTAGCTGACCTGTCCTGTTCTTACTAGTTCTACCCTTTTCTCCCTCCCTTTCCATTCCCTTTTCTCCCTTCCTTCCCTTTTCTCCCTTCCTTCCCACTCCCTTTTCTCCCTCCCTCCCCATTAAATTCCCCAAGATCCCTTGGGGTGATTTAGGGGGACTGGACAGCATTGGTTCAGTACTGCTAGTCACTTCCTCCTCCTCCTCAACTCAGTGGACACATAAGGGTCCTTCCAGCTCCTCCACTGATTATTTTTCACCTTGCTCATAGTGATAGCAGTCACAATGAGCCTCTCCTGTCTCACTTATTGCAAAATATCACAAGAGAACAGAACAGCACATCTGTCTCGCTCTGTAGCTGCTTCTATTGTGTCTGCCTTCAGCGAAAATGTCACAAGTTTCGCCCACCACTACTCGCCTATACCTCTCTCCAGTGATTGCTCCTCTCTCTTTCTCTAATACTGTCCTCATCTCCTGGGCCCTGTGCTCTAACTCAAAGAATGCAATACATAGGCAATATTTGGTGGGTTTTGGGGGTTTTTATACATTTTGGGATGAATATTGATACTTTTCTGACTTGTGATTGGCTGGGGCTTGGATTGACCTTGCTTAACTTGACCTTACTTTCACCAAACATACTGCTATTTCCTTTGATGTTGACAAATTTTTTGATGAGAAGGTTTAATGCGTAGTTGAATAAAAGTAGACAATGCCATTTTTCTTAGCACAGAGACGTGTGCGGCCTACACCAGTTTTGTTTTATAGTTGCTCTACAATAGAAAACCGGTAAAACATGTCTGACAATTTACATAGTAAATAAAATAACTGAACAGCCATTGATCAAAGAAAGAAACAAACAAAATCATCTACATCAACAGCAGAAAATATAAAAAAATTATTGAAAACAATGATGTGAATACATCTGTTTATCCATGACAAACAATGTTTAAGTCAGATCAATGAGTATCAAAAATAGGAATATAGTGATATCAAAATCATGGCAAATACAGATGCTAATTAATAAAACAATAGAATGTCTAATTCATATGGTAAGGTAGCCATCAGGACTATGGGAGAACCAAGGGGAACTTAAGCCTCAATTTTCATTGTGAATACATACTCCACTAGTAACCCAATCTTCAGTGGAATATATTCCATTGACTACATTCCTCTTTTTTTCTATATTTGAACCAATCCTTTATCTAGCCAACCACCTCTCAAACCAGTCCCAAAACATTCAGTTTGTGGATTAGGTTTTTTTGTTGGAGAGTATCAAAGGTTTTACTGAAATCCAGATAAACTACATCTACCACCCAACCCTAGAATATGATTATACAGTCCAAAAAAGAAATATAATTTATTTGACAAGACCTGCATGAAGAATACATGTGCTAAAATTAATCTTGAAGATTTCAGACAAGACACCATTCTACCTTTCCATTCATTTTCAAATAACTGATGTTAGACTTACAGGCCAGTATTTTCCAGAGTCTTCCCTGATACCCCTTTATGCAAAGTGCAATCCTCTAGTTGTCTGGCACTGTACCTGTCAAAAGCGACTGATTAAAAAGCTGTGAGATAAGTATATTCTTTTTAATATTGTTGGATGTAATTCATCTGGACCAACTAACTTGTCTACCTTTAATTTAGATTAGTGCATTAAATTTTTATTTCTCAGTAAATAGGCTTGATTCCTTTAAGATACCTTTACTGCTTTTTTTTCTCTCAACACTGGTTACCACTCTTCACAATCAGCTGATTACTAAGGCCTTCGATCCTTGGATTCCTCCAAGACCTCCAGCAATGCACTAGAGGCATCTCAAGCAATTGATGAGTCCAGAAAATGTCTTATGCTTAGATGTTATTATCTAAGGGTATTTTCTGTTCCAGACAACAGTGGATAGGGATATGAGTGGCTTATATGACAACTGAGAGTGGGAGAATGGATAGGTCTAAAAAAGTAGTGTACCTTGTTGAGAGGAACCTGAGGAATCTAGCCCTATCAATCAGTACTGGATTATTATCCCTTTAAGTACCAGAAAGGTGTGCTAAGCATTGCTTTGCTATGCATTGCACAACACTCTGGTTCTTAAAGGGTTAAATAGCATGCAAAGTAATGCATTTTGACCTCCCTCCATCCAAGGGTTAAGATGTTATTAAAAATATCTATTTTCTTGCATTTTAATTAAATACTCTAGAACAGGGATGTCTTCTTACTTTTTATGCATTTGCATGAATTGCTTTCAAGCTTTTTGCAACCATTGGCTGCTGAGTTATATACTTTTGTTTATTCTGCAGGATGAAGTATTTCATCACCACCAATATATTAAAAACACATTGTATGGTCTTTTCTCTTGTGAAATGCTCTTAGCTTGACTGGAACATCCATATGTGGCATGGAACACTGGTTGGGGAACACTGCCATAAATCAATTTTATGGTTCTATGCAACACAGCTCTTCATATGCTTCCAACACTACACAACAATAGTATATTATCATTATTACTATTGATTTTCATATCAAAAGGTGACAAATGTCTCAGAGTAGCATTGATCTATTTTGTATTCACCTTGGCAAACCAAGTCCACAAGTAAATTGCTGCTCTGTGTGACTATCATTTATTTGCCTCTGTTGGAATGTCAGATAAGATCTAAACATGATTGCCACTGAGTTGAAAACATTAGCAAGAAAAACATCACATTCTAAGAAACGTGATGCTATAAGTTATGAAATGTAGTAAAACCTTAGATGATTGCACTCATGCAATAATCTAGCAATATGCTTTCAATGTGTTAAAACACACTGGAAATATTTCTGAATGCCTAATTAAGAATTAAGAATTTTATATTTTTAAATTATTACTACTTTAAATTTATGTCTTGCAGTTTGTTTTACCAATGTATAGTTATATAGATTGTCAAATATTTTTGACTCTTAATCCAAAACATTTATGAAAAATTATATTACATGTGACTATAATAGGGATGACTCAGTTTTCAGCAATAACCTTTTGCTATTTTTGCTTTTTATCAACTGGAAAATAATCAGTATGCAATTTGAAAACAGTCAAACTCGTCTGTTCTCAACTGTAGCTACTTTTGGGTAGCTTTTTATTCTCCTATAGCCCTTGAAGCACATGACATCAGAGGTTATTCCATCAAAGTAAATTAGCTATATTTCCATGAAAAGCCAAAAGCCAACCATACTCACAATTTTCTTTAAACATAATATGTAGGAGTATTAGAAAGGTAAGTATGTTCCTAACCATTCCTGACCATCCACAAGAAAGCAAGGCTTTCCTCAATGATTGTGATATGCATTATTATCTAGTGTTCTGTCCTATTGTACAGCTCTGTGGAATTAGTTGGCCCTATATAAATTAATAATAATAATAATAATAATAATAATATAGTCCATGGTTCATATCGGCTGTGGGAGAACATTCATTCTCTTGGTACTGGAGTTCTATTTAAGGCTGTGCATAGCAAAATACTCCAGTAATATTACAAAAAAAAAAAAAATGCAAGGATGCTTCATGGGAAAAAAGGGGTCTCTTGACCCACAACATTTTACAATCATCTGGCCAGTATGAATCCATAGGATTTTTTACATCTCTTCCTCATGCAGCTATGGAGTGAGGCCTGGTAGGTACAAACTTGAAATATCTGTTTATTCTTTATTTTTATTTTGACCTCCCTTCTTGGAGAGAAAAGGGGTGGATGTATAGACACCCCCTCCACACATGGGCAATTTAAACTCCTTTATGAATTTTGAAAGTCTTAGGGCCCCAAATATTATTTCATACTGCTGCAATTGTTTTAACTGTTGAGGGCAGTTGGTACATCATTCAACCCGCCTTAGGCAGTTTAATTGAATTGTTTATTTTATGTTATCCTAACCTCATAGCTGACAGAAAGAAGGATAGAATGAGGTGGTGGGGGTAAAATGACCAGTGGTATGATAAACACTATGAGAACAATGATTACAATGTCTTCATTACAGTTCCCAATGAAAAACATGTTACTTCATGTTATATTGCACAGATTTTACTGAATTGTAATCTGACATTGGTGATCTTTTAGAGTGAGGTGGCAATTAGCAATCACTTCAGCCAGGGATGAATTTACATCTCAGGCTCTATAAGCAAAGTTAATTTGGGTATTCTTAACCTGACCCATGACCACATTATGAATCATAATATTAGCTGGTGCCAATCCCATCCACTGTTAAGTGGCACAGAAAATATCCTTGGCCTATAACATACAAATAGAGGTCTCCAGATGGCTGAAAAGTTGCTTTTATTCAAAGAAAAAACACAATTTGCTGATTTTTCCACAGAAATCCCCATGCATAAAAGTACATACATTTTCCACCTTTTCGCTACCTCCAACTAATTTTTCACAATAACTTTGCAATTTTCTGACATTGTTTTATACGGCTGTGAGAATTCTCACTGCAATATTACTGCTGCTAAGTGCTGAAGTGAAGAAATTCACACCTGAAATTAAAAGTTGTTAACCCTTTGAGTGCCAGAGTGGTATGGAATGCATTGCAAAGCGATGCATTCTGACACTCAAAGGGTTAAAAGGCTAAATTGTGCAACTGTCACAGACACCAATAATGGACAAGGAGTCAGTACAGTAAATGAAACACCACCTTTATTAATAAGAAGCATGAAATAACGAGAAATCACAGGTTATCTTTCTGTAGTGTAAAGATCCTAACCTAGAGCAAGCGGTTCCTACCAGGAATAGGAGACTGCTCTGGAAAGGTCTCAGTATCAGGATGGTGTGCAATAGCACCAGAACCAGGTCTAAGACCCAGTCTAGTTCCTAACAGGAACAGGTCGCAGCAAAAGGAGGATAGCCCAGATGCCAGGGATAGGACCCAGCTAAGTTCTTTCAACCATGTGAATAGCAGACTGACTAGGCCTACAGTCAGTATCAGAGAGGCTATTGGGCCGGGCCTACTGGAAACTCCAAGAGAGTAGTCAAACAGGCCAGATATCAGAACCAGAGAGGGTAGTCTACCAGAGCCTAAGGTCAGAACCAAGCAGGTAGTCAGACAAGCCAGAGGTCAGTACCAGAGCGGGTAGTCAGCCAGAGCCAAAGGTCAATACCAAGCGGGTAGTTAAACAAGCCTCAACACTGGACACTGGAGCAACAGAAGGACAAACCAGGTCATACACAGAGAAAACTAACAGACAGCACTGGAACATCAAGTAAGGGCACTGACATGGTGTCCAGGCCCTCTAGATATACCCCCATGGGAGCAAGGAAGTGGAGCACACAATAGGCACTATGCCTTTAAGAGCAGAGTGGGTGACATCACTAGAGGAATTCCCAGTGATGAGCGCCTGCTCTGATGCTGACCAGAAGTAGAAGGTCTCGTCTCGAGACGGAGCAACAGCCACGGGGAAGAGAGCTGCCAGCCTTCAGAATGAGCACCAAACGCCCGGCACCCATAGCCGGCAGGTAAGCACCTAGGAAAATTAACAGGCTGTGTCCAATGACAGTAACTACCTCACTATACAACTGTGGCACAGCTGCTCTTAAAGGGATAGCAAAGTTTCATAATAAAAGCAGCTCTAATTAATCATCATAGTATTTGGACTTTGGAGAGTGTTATTTCAATTCTGTCAGAGTTGTAGTTCCAGAGTAATTCAATGACAAAGTATCCCCCTCCCGCCCCTTTTACTGATGTCAACTGCTCAGTCACAGCAGAAGGGAGGTGCCCAGGTAGACTGTAGAGAGGGACAATCTTCAATTAAGATAAGGGAAAAACCTGAAAAGTTTGTCAAGGGGGGCAGGGATTTCATTGTTTTCATAGGAATAAGAGTGTCCCCTTCTGTTATCTGTCTGTTCTATAGACTGCATTCCACATCTGAGAAGAGATTGCTTACACTAGGTAAAAGGGGCGGGAGGGAGAAACTTTGCTTGTGAATATCCCATAAACCATAAAGGTTTGAGAGATAAGACTTATATCATTCTTCATGTTTTTTAATGCCTACAAAATAAAATAAAGTTAAAACGAAGTATTACTATCCCTTTAAAAAATAACTGGTTATGTCGGTGGGATGCCACACAGGACATCAACGACTAGTGTTGGTGGTGGTGGCAGGTCTGGAGGTAGGTGTAGAAACTATTAACTCTTGTCTAGGGTGGGTTAAACATTTTGCCTCAAACGTAAATCTGCGAATAATGGTACTTCCCGCTTGGCCAATAATTTCCCATGAAAAGTGATGTTTTTCTGCTTTTTTTTGCTAGCTCATTACATTGAAATTAATGGGAACATTGAGTTTACACACAGCACATAACAAATGTTATTTGATTTCCTACAGGCATAATATAAAAGGGGTATGACTGCACCTGTGTTGGTGGAGTTTGGGTAAAGAATTGATTGAACAGGGTCTATTTTTTGGGGGGGTTGTTTACAGGGATTGGGGGGAAAGTTATTAAAAAAAAATAAGACATGGTACAAAGTGGTCTGAGGAGGGTTCCTGTGTTGGTGGAGTCTGGGGAAAGAATCAGTTGAACAGGGAATTTTTTTGGGGGGTGCTGGTGGCAGAGATTAGAGGAGCAGTTAATTTAAAAATAAATAAAATAATTTATTTGGTATGTAAGGTGATAGAGACAGGGACTCCTGACATAAGCTATGACTGGGGCAGACTGATACTTGATGGGATAGAGTACATTTTGTAGAGGATAATTTTGAGGACTGACGCTTATTTTTAGAGGTCCAAACCCTGAGGAAAAAAATGATGTATAGGCCATGTGGAAACATTGATTTGTAGAACAGACTTGTTAGGCAGAAGCCCTGAGGAAAAATTGATATGTTAGCATCACAAGCCCTGAGGAATCACATCAGAGAAAATTTTTATCACTCATGCTTGTTAGTTTCACAAGGCCTGAGGAATCACATCAGATATAAATTGTATCACTTTTGCTTGTTATTGTCACACAAGGCCTAAAGAATCAATGAATTGTAGGACTTAGGCTTAGGTAAAAGTGGAGAAGGATGACCTCTTTCTTCTTCTCCTTTACATTCCCCTTCGCTGGTTGGGGCAGAGGATGATGTTGCTGCTGCCTCAGAATCAGGACTGCAACTAGGACTAGGATTATTACTGCTAGCAAGTGGAACCTGTCCTAGTCCCACATCCCACTTTTGCCACAGAAGTCTGCTGCCCTTGCAAGTGCAATTCAACAGCAGCAGGAATTACAGCAGCAGCAAACTCTGCAATCTCACTGCTGGTGGTGGTGATGATGATACCCATATCTGTCTCCCATTCCTTCTCAGTTTGTGCTAAAAGGCCATTTATGTCTCTTCCAACCAAACTGCTCCACCATTACCCTCATCATCATCATCCAACCACCACTCCCTCCTAGCTGCTGCTCTATTACAGTCTCACTGGTTGGAGGTGATGTTAGTAATACTGCTGCTAGCTGACAATTTTGCCTTTTACAGTATCATGTCCCAGCGGGACAATGCCGGGGGAAAGGGACTCACAGGGTCAGAGTGATGTTGGGGGCTCCCTTGACCACTAGTCTGGCTGCTCTGCATCACTTCCCCTTCCATCTCAGCATCAGAAGGAGGATATACTGTGGTCACACTAGTCTCACCAGCTTCTTCACTATCAGTAACTACATCAATTTCAGTCTCTGAGTCTTCAGCATTATCACCCTCTCCCTCATTCCAAACACACTGAGTTTCTAGCTGCTGGATCTTAGTACTAGTAGTAGTGGGACTGCTTGGAGATGAAAAGTGTGACTTAGAGTCCCCTGCTGTTACACTTGCCATAATCTCCTCCTCCCCCATCCTGAGAATCACAATGCACACTGGCAGCACTATCAGCAGGCACAAATAGCTGACCTGTCCTGCTCACACTGCCACCCTCTTCTTCCTCTGCCTGTGATGCTATTTTCCCCAAGATTCCTAGGGGGTCTAGGCAATCAGGGCATCCAGACCCTTCAGTGCTGGTAGTGGTCACTTCCTTCTCCTCGTCTTCAAACTCACTGGATGAATAACGGTTCTTCCAGCTCCTGCTTTTATTTGTATTCCAGGTGCTCATAGTGACAGCAGTCACTATGAGCCTTTCCTGCATCAATTTAACTAAATAAATCACGCAAAACATCCTTGCAACTTCTCTCTCTCTCTAGCTGCTTGTAATGTGTTTCGCTTCCTAGAAACATCAAATTTTCGGTACAAAAACATGAAGTACATTCAAGTAAAGGGGTAAAAAGTTTGTATCCACTGAAAAAAAAAATACATGGAAACATTTTTAGAAATAGGCGAAAACAGTGAAAATTTTAAGGGCTTTATTTAAAGTGGATTTTTCGCTGGAACACAACGGGACCTTTCACCCACTCCTACTCTTGTCACTCCTAACTAGCTCAGAGTAAACCTACTCTATGCTTTGCATTTGCACAACAGCAGCATGGGCAGAAAAAAGTGCACATATGGGTGTTGTTACTGAGAAAAATGTTGTACCACTCCCCGAGTCATCTACAACACTTCTATTATGGGTCTCCTGGCCCCATGCATGTCTCATATATTGCTTGTGTGTCTCCCAGTCAGTGTTTGTGCTTCAAGGGGGATCTGAATGAGGGGTCCTCATAGAACCATGTATGCCACTTAGTCAATAATAGTGAGTGTAACTGGGTGGGGTTTAGACTTTTTAACAGTGATGCTTATGATGATGACTGAGAGGATTTGTTGTATATGGTAATGGTAATATTTTTTTCTTTCCAGTTATGTGATAGAGCTGTCAGCGTTGGGGATTATTTTTGTATGTCTGAAAATAATGTATGATGTATGCCTCTATCTTTGTGACTGTCACTTTCAGTATCTGCTCAGGCAGGAGTAGGATTAGCATACTTGGCTCTGTCATAAATCAGTAAAAATATTTTCTTTTTTTTTTTTTTGTTAAAATGTTCCTGTTACTGTCAGTGTCACTGTCTATGAATGACACCCAAAATCCCAATCCAGAGAACTGGCTAGCACCAATATTCCTTAAATCAAGCAACTCCGAGACCAGATCCTTCTCATTGTTTGTCTGCCACTATAAACTAGTATCTAGTGTCAACATTTCAGGAGATGTCAATTTCTCACCTAGGGTTCGATTCTATTACCCGCTCTAAAACCAGCGTTACAAGAAAAACAAGCAATGTGAATTTTGCTAATGTGTTGCAGAACTACAGTAAAACAAAACTGGCATAGACAGCACATTTCAGAGCACTAACAAAATTGGCGCTGTCTGCTTAAATTCGACTACCACCTAAAAAAATGAGCAAAATGTCAAAGTCCAAGGAAATAGGCATACGTTTGACAACAGAAAGATCAAGTTCAGTTTTAGATGTGTTCCCCACATTATCAAAATCTGACATAGAGTAGCCCCTTCAACATTTTAACCCCCCCTCTTTTAAAATTCAACTTACAGTGCTTTCTTTTACCATTTTAATTTGACAAGTATTGTACATTTGACATTTTAACTCCCCCTTTAAAATTTGACTTGCAGTGCTCCCATGACTTTCTTTCATCAATTAAATCCAAAACTTTTCTTCTACTATTTTTTTCAACATGCCCTAGTATTTTGTATTGCAAGATTAGCCCTATAAGTACCAGAGAGTTAGCAACACATTGCAATGTGTTTGCTACCCCTATAGTACTCATAGGGTTAATAGGCAAGGTATGCAGCTGCATACCTTTTCTATATATGTGTATATGTGTGTCTTGCTCAAGACAGTATGACAAGTAATCAAAGGAAAGACAAAAAGCTATTGTGTTGAGGTTACACTTGCACTATTGGAAGGATTGCTATACTTTTATGGGTACCTTAAAAGATAGATTATTACACAATCAACGCACACCAGGTAATTTGAGGTAATTCAGACCATCAAAACGGATCCGGTCTTAATAGATCAAAAATCTCCTAACTACAAATGAAAAGCTATTTCTCACATTTGAATGTTAGGGATATCTATGGAATATATGTTACAATGTGGCTAACGCACACCAATATATCTTTGGATCGGATATGGTACAAGCCATCAAATCTGATCTGATCTTGATGTTTGAAAGCTGAAGTGCCTCTGGATTATGTTAGAAGCGGCTGTTCTAAAATTGTAGTTTGCTATGTAGTTAAATCACAAGGGTTTCTTAAACATAAGAGGTTTCTTAATGTGCCTCATCTCAAAAAGTGCTTCACATATACTGTGTCTAGTCTTCAAACTGTGAACAAATTTGATACAATAAGTAAGCAATACGTTTAAGAAGAAAAATAACTTTGCAAAAGAACCATGGTACAGAGTGATGGGAGATTAAGACTTAAATCAAATTATTGATTGTTTCCGTAACCTGAGAGGTTATATATAAATAATCAGATATTGTTCAATTGATATATCACAGAATCACTAAATATAAGTGTGTCTGCAGACAAATGACATTGATCGATACTGCACAAAGAATTTAAATGAACAGAGAAGGACAAAATCTCTTACTGTATGAAAAGAATAACTAGTTTTACACATCTAGTTATTTTTAAGCACATTGCTTACTTATTGTGTCAAATTTGTTCACAATTTGAAGACTAGACACTGTATATGTGAAGCACATTTTGAGATGAGGCACATTAAGAAACCTCTTATGTTTAAGCAACCCTTGTTATTTAACTACATAGTAAACACACAGTCCTACGATTTTAGAATAGCCGCACCTAACATAATCCGGAAGTGCTTCAGTTTTTACACATCAAGATCAGATTGGATTTGACAGCTTGTACTGTATCCAATCCAAAGATATATTGGTGTGTGTTAGCCACATTGTAACATATATTCAAATGTAAAAATAGCTTTTTCATTTGTAGTTAGGATATTTTTGATCTATTAAGACCGGATCCATTTTGACAGGCTGAATTACCTCTAATCCTAGATATAGTTGTGTATGTTAAACATGTATTTTAAGGTACCCATAACAATAAAGCAATCCTTTTGATCTGCCAATAGTGCAAGTATAATGTCAACACAATAGCTTTTTGTGTTTACTTTGATTACTTGTCACACTGTCTTGAGAAAGGCATGCATATACACATATATAGAAAAGGTATGCAGCTGCATACCTTGCCTGTTAACCCTATGAGGACCAGAGGGGTAGAAACACATTGCAATGTGTTGCTACCTCTCTGGTACTCATAGGGTTAATCGTGCAATACAAAATATGAGGGCATGTAAAAAAAATAGGAGGAGAAGAAAAATATGGATTTAATTGGTGAAAGAAAGTCATGGGAGCATTGTAAGTTGAATTTTAAAGGGGGGTTAAAATGTTGAATGTACAATATTTATCGAATTAAAGTGGTGAAAGGAAGCACTGTATTGAATTTTAAAAAGGGGGTTAATATGTGGAAGGGGGGCACTCTATGTCCGATTTCTATGCTGTATACTGTATTCTGCACTGCTTTTGTTCGAACAATGAATGGTTGTTGAATGAGGCGCAGGATTTCCGACTTAAAATGTATCAACAAAACAAGCGCCAATACTGCGCATGGGTAATAGGATACTACTTGCACGTTGCTATTAGTTGTTTCCTATGGCTTTTTTTTGAGTGGCTGTGTGTATAATTACCACTGATTTTGTTTTCACAAGTCGGGTAATAGGATGCTAAAACCTGACTTAAAAAAACACAGTGCCTATTTTTGTTTTAGTGGTGGTAATAGAATTGAGCCCCTAAGGACTTCAGGGATAATTTTTACAGTACTGTATAGCAGGGCTGTCCAAGTTCAGTCCTCAAGGGTCACCAGCAGGCCAGGATGCAAGGATTTCCTTGATAAAGCACAGACAAGTTAATCAGTGGCTCATTCATTATGACTGACTCACCTGTGCTTAATCGGGTAAAACCTTAATTCCTGTCAAGTTGGCGGCTCTTGAGAACTGAACTTGGAAAGCCCTCTCATATAGGATTGTCCTGTTAGCTTCAGAATCAACAGCTTACAAAAAAAATTAAAGCTCAGCTGGTGAAGCATCACTATAACGCATTATATTCTTGCCCCTCTTATTCTTGAAGATGTATAGATGAAGCTGTACAAATGCCAATGATTTTCCTCTCTTACCTGTAAAGTTTTGTGATAAGTAAACAAAGAACCGCATGCAAGTCCATTTATGTTGTATATCAGATCAAGTATGGCTACATCTGTAGTAGGGATGGGCAAACATTTTCAGTGTATGATTCCCTTTCTGCACTTTTCCCCACAAATAATGCAATGATGGCACTTTAGCTTAATGCTTTTAACCCAATTCTGTATTTTGTATTGTATTATTTCAACTTTTGTTAAGCGCTGTCTACATGTATGGCGCTATATAAATAAAGATACATACATTGAAATCAATGGGAACACTGATTTTATACACAACACATAGCAAATATTATTTTATTTCTCAAAGGCATAGTATGAAAGGTGCATGAGAGTGCATGTATTGGTGGAATGTGGGGGCAAGAATCAGTTGAACAAATTTTGTGGGGGTTTGTTTACTGGAATCGGGGGGCAGTTAATAAAAAAAAAATTCTAAAGACAATTAAAAAACCCCATAAGACATGGTTCAAAAGGAGATTGAGGAGGGTTCCTGTCTTGATGGGTGGAGCCTGGAGAATGAATCAGATGAACAGGGAATTTGTTTTTGGTGGGACAGTTAATAAAAAAAACTAAAATAATAAATTTGTATGTAAAGTTATAGAGACAGGAACCTCCTGACATAAGCTGCCACTGGGGTGGACTGATACTTGACTTGATAGAGTATTTTGTGGAGGATGATTTGTTAGATGTGTTGTTAGATGTCCAAGCCCTGAGGAAACATAGATTTGTAGGACTTCAATTTATTAGAGGCACAAGCCCTGAAGAAACATTGATTTGTAGGATTTAAGCTTGTTTGGCACAAGCCCTAAGGAAACATTGATGTGTGGGACATAGGCTTGTTAGAAATAACCCCAAACATTGTTTGTTTGTTTTTTAGGACAATATTTGTTTTTTTTTTTTTATTTTTTTATTTTATATAAAGCACAAGCCCTGAGGAAAAAAAACGCCCTGATGTAGATGCGGAAATTGCAAGTAATGTTCTTGTTGCTGCTGCTGAGTTGTTTAAGCAGTAGAATGATTAGGCAGCTGAAAGGGAATAGGATCAACAACAGCAGTAACATGGATGATAAAGGTTTCACTTGCCACAACTAGCTCCAGTGGTGCACCTGATGAAGTAGCAGCACAATAAGTAGCCCCAGTATATGTGGAGTAAAGAAGAATTTAGCCAATAATTCTTCTCCACCTGTCCTTCCTCCAAAATCGTAGATGTGTTGTTATTAGTATAGAAATGTTTCCCTTGAGAGCAGGAACTGTGTCTGTCATCAGCAACTGCAATGTGCACAGTGTGTGTGGTAAATAACATCTGGGGGCACAACTGTATCCAAACACCATGACACCAGAAACCAAGTACTGCTGCTCTCACTACACCCCTTGTCCAGACACAGCTAAGGACACATGACAACTTTCTGACAGTTTAATAGTAATGATGATATGAACCCTCCCTGTCAGCATCTTAGCATATTCTTCAGGACAGAATCTCCTCAGATGCTGCTTGATGCCCTGCTTGCAATTCTCCTCCACTACACTGGCATGTGTGGTCAGTGCATCACACAGTTGTCATTGGTTTGACTGATCTGGCCTGACACTCGGATGTTGATTACTGCTGCTTTTCCTTCCCTGTGTCAGGCTGAATCAGCTGATGCTTAAGGAACTGATTTAACCTCTCAGTTTCCATGGTTACTCACCTGACCATTATCAGCCAGCCCCTTCCAGGGTATTTAAAGCAGCTAGGCTCACTACCTCCTTGCCCTTGTGTCTGCTTCTGGCTGCAAGTGTGTTCTCCTGAGTTCCTGTTTATCCGTGCATGACCTGGTTTCCTCTTCTGGCTCCTGACTCCTGGATTGTTCCTGACATCGCTGATCTTCGTATTCCTGACCCTGGCTTGTCTGAGTACCTGCTTTGGTTCCTGACCTTGGCTTTTGGTTTACGCTCCTGGAGCACAATTTTGCTTTGTTTGCTCTGGTTATTTTAATAAAGGTGTTTTGCATTTTACATTTTTGTGTCTGTCTGGTTCCTGGACCATAATAACAGTGTGCAATGGGTGGAGATGAACTGCCACATCCTAACATCAAAAGAGTTGCTATCATTTTGTGGTGAAGTAAATATGAATGAGGTGGATTGGCAGTGGGTACAGCAACAGTGGTGCTTGATTTCTGTGGTGGGTGTTTGGCTTTAACATGTTTGACATAAATGTCATGGTGTCTGTTTTTCCATGATTGTGATTTCAGGGAGGTTGTGCCAAGGCTCCTTTCTTCCTTTCCCCTTCTCACTGACTTGTCACAAATTGTGCATAGTGGTGTTGGTGATGACTGCCCCAAGAGAAAACTAGTCTCACACCCATGACTTCAGGGGATTGGGAACAGGTAGAGAAGAATGGCCTCTTTCTTCTCCTCCACATTCCACTTCACTGTCTGTGGCAGTGGATGATGTTGCTGCTGTTGCTGCTACTGCCTCAGAATCAGTACTGCACTTCGGACCAGGGCCCAGAATATTGCTGCCGCTGGCAAGTGGAACCTGTCCTAGTCCAGCATAACTTGTTGACCCCAGTGGAATATGGCACACTAGCTTTCTCCTTAGCATCATGCTGCCCTTACAACTCAGCAGCAGAAGGCATTAGGTCAGTTGCAAATTCCAAAAGCTCATTGCTAGTAGTGGTGGTGGTGATACCCATCCACATCCCTGTCTCCCATTCCTTCTCAGTTTTTGCTAAAAAGATCATCATGTATCTTCCACCCCAGCTTCTTCAGCATCATCATCATCACCACCATGACCACAAGTCCATAGATGCTGCTGTTGCTGCTCTATTACAAACATTTCACTACTGCTTGGAGGAGGTGACGAGCTATGTGACAGAGGGTCCTCTAATATCACACTTGCCATTTCTTGGTGATATGAAGGCAGATTGGCAGCAGTAACAGCAGGCACAGGCAGTTGATCTGTGATCCTGTTGTTGTTGGACACAGGACACTGTAGTGAAGGGGACTTCCAGGGCCAGAGGAATAGTGTGGGCTTCCTTGACTGGAAGCTCTCAAATGCTTCCCCTAACACTAGTCCCACCGGCTGCTTCACCATTACTGTTACTATTATTACTAATACCAACCAACATCATCAATTTTAGCCCCAGAGTCTTCTTCCTCACAGCCACTATTAATATGACAATATTGATTACCCCCTCCTTTACTCCTAATGCTAACAAGCTGCTGGACCTGCTGTCACACTTGGCATCATCTTCTCCTTCTCCCTCTCCTGAGTATTACAAGACACACTAGCAGCAGGTTCAGCACTGGTGGCAGCAGGTTCAGCACTGGTGGCAGCAGGTTCAGGACTGGCAGCAGGTACAGCACTGGTTGCAGTAAAGGCAGCACATATGACAGCAGGCATAGTATTGGTGGCAGCAAGTTCATCACTGGAAGCAGGCACAGCACTGGTTGCAGCAGGGGAAGCACGTCTGACAGCAGGCACTATTGGTGACAGAAGGTTGAGCACTGGCAGCAGGCACAGAAATGGTGGAAGCAGGGGCAGCATGTCTGACAGCAAGCGCAGCACTAGTGGCAGCAGGGGCAACAATGGTGGCAGCAGGGGCAACATGTTTGGCAGCAGGCTCAGGTAGCTGACCTGTCCATCACTAGTACTACCCTTTTCTTCCTCCCTTCCCATTAAATTCCCCAAGATCCCTAGGGGTTATTTAGTGGGACTGGACATCATTGGTTCAGTTGTGCTCACTTCCTCCTCCTCCTCAGACTCAGTGAACACATAAGGGTCCTTCCAGTTCCAATTTTTCCAAAAGATGACAGCAGAACAACACAGCACATCTTCCTCACTCTGTAGCTGCTTCTATTGTGTTTCACTTTCACAAACACATCACTTTTTTATAGCAAAAAGTGAAAACCACATAAATCAATGGGTGGAAACTTTCTAGCCATTGAAAAAATGGAGAAGAATTTTGGCCAATGGGAGAAAAATGCAAAGATCGCTGGTTTTAAAGCAGATTTTCCCATGAAAAAGCAGATAACAATGTGGTTTTTGTGGTATTTCTCACGGAAAAACGGTGAGAGCTTTCGCCCACTCTTAATATGTAGGAGTTAGTGTGTGTATGTGTGTGTGTGTAAGTAACACTGTACATCATGATGTACCTGTTTGTTGTGAATGTATAATGTATTTATAGATGAGAGTTGGTACCGTGTTAGCCATAGAAATACAGGATGCAAAAATTTTTTTATAAAGTTGATACCTTTATTGGTTCTGGAGGTAGAGGTCCTGTCCAAATTTGAAGTAGTTGTGGGTGAATAAAGTTGTGGGTGAATAAAGGTATCAACTTTACAAAAAAAGTTGCATAATGTATTTATGTCTTTCTGAATACTATCTGTCACTCATTCTCAGTAGAGTCTCAAGCTCATCTAACCAGCTCAAATAGGAAAGATCACTTCACCTGCCTGTCTGATTCTGTCACTTATCCATCCAAAAGTTTTTTAATGCTCCTTTCTCCTTTCACACCCACATCAAAGAACAACTGGTAGTGGCCACCAACAATACACCTATCAAGCAACTCCAGCTCTCACTCTCTCGGTCTTCCTACCCAAGCCAAATCAAAAATGTTGCTGCTTTTTTCATTTTTTCCTAAGCACACACTGACAACATGTAGTAAGCTGACACTCCCATTTATATTTTAGCACAGCTGAAATATATGGGTGAAACTAACAATGGATTACAAATAAAATATAGTTAGTTTAAATACAATGGAAAAAAGTATAAATAGTGCACTTTTTATAGGAATTGTCATGAAAGGTGGAAAGTGCTATTTTTCACTTACTTCTCTATTGAGGCAAAACGTTTTGTCTCTAGCTTCCAGTGGTTTAATTAATAGAAAGCAATTGGGTATATTAACTGAACAGTTGCTGCCTGTTGCAAAGACATTGAGATTGTACTGTCCACACACACAATTCAGATTGTGTGTGTGGGCATGTGTATGTGTGTGTGTGTGTGGCTAGCCCAGCTGAGGATAACTACAGATCAGGCACTCCTATTTAACCTAAAGGGACATCCAACTCTGACTTCTCCTGTAATATAGTAAGGAAAAGGGATGAAAACATTTTCAGGGGATAATGACTCTTTTTCCTTTGTTGCCTTCTTTGCAGCAAATGGAATCAGCCCCATTCTATTATAGTAAGTGGGTGTTCTTCATTGTTACTTCATAACTCACATTGAAAGAAAACTGGCATTTCAAGTAAAAGTTTTTAAATTATTTTATTAGATAGGCTTTTTCTAATACACTAAAAATCTGCCTCTTGTATATAAAATGGGAATTTATGAGCTTTTAAATGGTACTTGAAAAATCATAGATGTGAATAGAAATCATTAGTTTTGCTTGGTGATTGAAATACATTTAGTTATTTCTCTAGAAATAATACCCACAGAGCCCTAGCAGTTCATCAGGCGTAAAGGCATGTCAAAAACAAAAACGCGATAAAAGAATTATTATGGCATTTGTCTATAATGTGTCTGATCTTGAGAGGATGTACAGATGGATATGCAGATGTGCAAAGATAGAATATTGCCTTTCATTTGTCTGTAGAATCCTCCAGAGCAGCTAGTAATTTCCAAAGGCGAGGGGAGTGGCAGAAGAAGAGCCTGCATCAGCTTGTCCTTTCCAAACCACTGGTGATAGAGTAGTAAAATGAAATAAAGTATCTAATTTGACTGCATACTGCCTACATGTGCTGAAAAAAATGTGAATGATCCGTTACTGGATATGGAATTTGTTGAGTGCAAGATGTCTAGAAGACAACTGGGAATATGTACCAAAGAAAAAGAAGTATGGTTTTATATTAAATAAATATTAGACATGTTTTTCCATGTAATTATGTATTAAAGTGGAAAAAGAAAGCATTTAACCCATTGATTGCTAGAGTGTCTCCAACATATTGCAAAGAGGGGTATATAACACATTGAAAAGTACATTTCTGGCATTCAGAGTTAAGGCATCCCACTGTTTTTATTAAACGTATGCCCCAGAATTGCCCTTTTATTAATATATTATTAAGATTTCAAAAATGGACATTTCATAAATTGAATTGTTTTATTTGTTAGAGTTGGCAACATAGATCATACAATTATACAATACAATAATCCAAAAAATACAAATCTGCATGTTTGTGACTGTGTGCATCTGATTCTTTATGTGACAGTACATATTAGTGTCTATATGTTATGTGGTGATTTTATGGTTGGGATGTGCAAAAAGTTCCAGTTTGTTCCTGTGGCAAATTTTCACAAAAGAAGCACAATTTTCTGATTTTTCCATGGGAATTCTCACCCATAGAGAAACATATAGATTTTCCACCATTTCTCTGACACCACAGATTTTCCCTCAAAAACGGCTCCCGTTTCCGCTTCTGTTTTCATGATGACTAAACTTTCCTGTCATACTATAAAAACCCAGAACTTCTCGCCATGCAGAAAAGAGAGAAAATGCAGAAAGGGAGAGAGAGAGAGAGAAACAGAAATAAAGTTTTTTTGAGTACTGGCTACTATGGCTAGAACAATGAGAAGCTGGATGGACACTGATGGTGCTATTTCAGCAGCTTCACATTCCCTTGACCATATGATCACTGGTCTACTAACATCATCCCTAAGGATCTGAGGAAACATAATAAAGAAGTTACTGCCAGGGCAGCAGTATGAGCAGCACAGATCCACTATCTGTGCCTACTGCTTCTGTCAGTGTATAGCTTTCTGAGGTAACGGCAAGTGTGACAGCAGGGGACACTCTGTCACATTTGTTATCACCAAGCAGTCCCATAGAATGGCAATAAACTGCTGGTGATGGCGATGAGAGTGAGGATGGTGGAGAAGGTGGTTTGGCATGTGAACATGAGAGGGTTTTTTCCGAAAGGGATAAGGAAAAGGAGAAAGATGTAGTTAGGCATGGACATCACCATTAACACCAGCAGTGGCATTCTGGCATTTGCTGCTGCTGAAATTTCTGTTGCTGCTGAGTTGTCAAAGACAGATATTCTTCTGTGACAGCAGCAGGATGATGATGAGCAGGCTAGCATGGCATAGACTCCTGTGGCCACCATGGCAATGTATTCATCAAGCAGTGATATGGGGACATGTTCTACTTGCCACCACTACTCCTGGTCCTAGCCCTAGTGCTGACACTAAGGTAGCTGCAGCAGCAGCACCTGGCCCACCCAGTGAAAGTGCTTCTGGAGAAGAAGAAGGCCATTCTTCTCCACTTCTTCCCTCACAGAATCATGGGTGTGGGGATATTTTTCCCTTTGGGTAAGCACAGTGCAGCCATCAGTGACTGCACTATGTGATAAGTTAGTGAAAAGGGCAAAGAAAGGGACACATCTAGACACATATGCCCTCATTAAGCACATGCAACATGAACATTACATCTTTTATGTTAAGAAAGTGAAAGCCAATTCCAAAAAATGGAAACTGGGTTCTACTTTCACTGTGCTTCTTTTCCCATTCCAAGGACACAAAGAACTGGATGAAAATCCCAGAGGAAGACAAGAGAAACCCAACTTAGAATGTCCATGATGAGAGTAACACCTTTATCATCATCCACATCTTTGCTAGGACACAGGTCCTGGAAAAGGTGCTCATTGTCCCCACTCTGTCACCCCCAGGATCTTCTTCCTCCCCTGGCCTACCACCTTAGCATACATGACCTCCCTCACCATCTAATAACGGTAGATGAAAGGATCTGGCAGTTTGTCTCATTGTACATTTGAGAGCAGATGTGTCAGGCCTGATACTTCCCAGTTCTTCCCCTATTTCACAATATTTCCTTATGCATACTGTGCACATTGCAGTTGCTGATCTTAAGCCATTCCTGCTCTCTAGGGAAAAAATATATTCCAGAACACCCATGATTTTAGAGGAGGTGCAGGAGGAGAAGCAAAATTGACCAAGTTCCTCTCAAAAGATGAACCTGAAATGGTGGGTGTTTGTTGGGGATGTTACAGATGCCTCAGCAGTAGCTCTAGGCTAATGGCAAATGGAATCATAATTATACCTCTCTCATGTCACTTCTGATGATCCCAGTGCCATACAGCAGGCTAATACATCGACAGTCAATGCCAGAATGAAATTAGTGGCATTTGACAGTGCCACCACCAGGAAACTAGCATTACTGGCAACAGTCCAATAATGAATACAGTTTTCTTTCAGGGCTTGTTTTCTTTTAAGGGGGTAAATTCAGTCTTACCATTGATTTAAATGAAATTAGGAAGACAGGAAAAAGGAAAAAAAATAGCAATTTTTGCAAAATAATTTTCAGCTCAGAGGGAAGCACCATTCTTTGACTTTCTAACTTTGCAGCAAAACATCCCTACTTCTAAGTAGATTAAGTGAACATTGTAAGAATGTGTCTCTTCTCTATATTTGCCTTCCTCACCTTTTAACTGGCATCGTCTTTTTAAAATGTCTGATACTAGCTACTTGTTAAGGAATGAGCAAAACTATTCTGTAAGTTTAAGATTTGGATGGATTTCTCTCCCACTTCCTTTTCTCCCTCTGTGTCCCACTCCCCCCTCTCAACCATTCCTTGTTCATCCATTTTACTGTGATTTCTCTCATTTTCCTCTATTTATATCCTTCTTTCTTTCACTTCTCCCTCTATGTAACACTTTTTCCCACTCTCAGTAATTTCCCGCTTTCTCATTCTCTCTCTCTTTCTCCCTATTTCTGACTCTTTTTCCTATATTCATGGGCCCATTCTCTCTCATGTGTTCCTCCTGGTGACATTCTCTTCCCTCACTCCCACCTCCTTTACTTTCACCTCCTCTCACCACTATGCTCCCCTGCTCCATCAACATCATCTCCTCTCTCTCTTTCTCTCCAGCCCTTTCATTCCATGGCCTATTCCTGTCTGGTTCATTTTGGAAATAGAGTTATTTCTAGTTATCCCAAATCAATATGGAAAAGGAATAGTGGATGTTTCATTCATCTGTACTAATTAACATTGCATCATTGTGATTAAATTGTTCCTGTTCTCCTGAAACACTGGTCTGGCTTCATTTTACTAAATATCTTTGGCTTCCTTCCTGACTTGGCTATAAGAATCTTCCTGTTCCAGTAACATCCTGGCTTCAAAAGGCAACTCAGCTCAGCTGTTAAACCATGCTTCTCATCCTACTTTGGTTCCAGTTCTGCTCTGCTTTCTTTCTTTTGTGTTTCAGTGCACAGCTAACCTTCCAGGCAAAACTTCCAAGACCTCAGATTCCCACGTAGAAGTTCACACCCATTACAATAGGTTGATTAAAGTTCATGTTCTGCTTCCTCATTCTCTAACAGTGGAACCTATTGAGGAGCAATATTCTTCTATAATTTTCTTACATTATTTCTCTGAATTAGAAATATTGTTGATGTTTCCTAAAGGTTATGAGGAATCTGAAGACCTCTTTAGCAATTACAACTCAACTACTTGAATTTCTGTAGCCTACACTACAATTTCCTTTTGATACCACCTCGACTTCCTTAGCAGGTGTATCTATTGTTTGGTCAAGGTTATCAGCAAGGAGTTATTCTTTATCATCTTATTATTTTGGATAATATTGTGCTGGACTCTTTAACTATCCTGTTAAGTTGTGATGGTTGTTCCAAACATGCAGCTCAATTTTGATGGTGGAAAACTATTTTAGGAAGAAGAAAATAATTTCAGTTACATTTTTACTTCTTACATTACTTTGCTTCCTCTCCTTTACTCTTCCCCCTACATGTTAGTGCTCTTTAACTTCCATAACAGTCTTTCTCTTGATTAACCCTTTGAGTGCCAGAGGGGTACGCAACACATTGCAAAGCAATACGTTGCGTACCCCTCTGGCACTCAAAGGATTTATGTCTTAATCAGCTCCTTGATAGGGTGAAAAGTCAGATTTTTTCTCACTTGGAAAATTTTGTGTTAATCTGTTTTTTCCCGATTTTCCCATGAAAATTACCACTGAAAGAAAATACATAAAATGTCCTCCTTTTTGCCAGTGCCTATGAACTTCCCATGAGATCTTTGCTGTTTTCACCCTGTACTTTATATGGCTACAGTATCTCCTACTGCAATAATAATGCTGTTCAGAGCTGAAATGGAGAAACTACAAGTTGTTTGCTGACTCAGTTCAACAGCAACATATAACTTAAAAATGATTAGCTGGCTGTATCGCTTTATCCTTTGCCCGCAACATTAACCACCTGTTTGTATAACTTGAAAAAGAACTGTGCCATGCCAGCAGTGCGTAACATTTAACATCAGTTCTTTAAAATCCTCTGTTTTCTACTAAAGAATAGGGAAGCATGTCAACTGCCAACATTTTGGCAACTTTGCCATTCCACAGGCATATGTTCTGATTATTTTAGTGCAGTTTTTAACTCCTTTCTAAGAACTCAGTAAATGGGCTTGGCAGTACATAGCAGAAACACTGTGAAACATTATTGCTTTAACTGCATGACTTGTGGTATTGGAGAAGGTGGTTGTTTCAGCAGTTGTGAGCATTCTATGACTCGTGTCATCTCTTCCAACAAGCTTAGTCATATTTTTCTGTGTTTTCTATTTGTAGAACAGCAGCAGAAGCTATGGATTTTATTGTAAATTATGAAAATTAAGACACTATTATTAAGTACCTCCTGAGCCTCGTGAACCTTTAGGAATGTTTCTTATGCTGTTAGATGTTGCATGTTTCTGCTGGTTTGTCTCATAGCCATACCTGTAGTTGTGCTTGAAGGGGTATCTCAATAAGCGTGTGCCTAGTTGGGAACCTGCTTTCCCCCGATCACATAAATATAGGAACCTACAGTAACAGGTTTCACTTTTGGATAATGAGTGAATTATTTCAGTAAAGTAGATTTCATAGACTGAGAAGTTCCTAAGGGGCTATTGCTATTACAAAGGCCTAAAGGTTGCAATTATACTAGCAGTAGTTATCAATGGTGCTGCATATCCAACAGCAGCAGAAAAAGTCATAATAGATAGGGCTGTGGATGCTGCTTACACAACTATAGCGTATAAATATATATATATATATATATATATATATATATATATATATATATATTTGGTTGGTTTTTCCTTTCAGTTAATTTTATGGCTAGGTCGTTATTGCTCTCACTCTACTTCACCTGTATCAGAAGCAGGATATTGGAAGGATATATTCTAGATCAACACCATCATAATTAGATTATCAGCAGAAGCAGCATCAGCGACTTCCTACCCACTATTTTCATATTCTATTAAACTTTTAAAAATATCAGTTATTTTTAGTTTTTCCATTACAGAGATTTGCAGAACATTCACCGCTACTTTGTGGATAGTTGTTACTGTCTCTGTCAACCTCCACAGCTGGTTTAACTGCTAAATCCTCATTGTCTGGCAGCAATAATAGAATGTGACTCATAGGGTGAGATGTTCAGAATGTAGTGGTAACTGAAATTGTCTGCAATCAGAAAAAAAAAGTTCTTACACCATGATCCGTCAATTCTCAGACATGTTTCTGTCATTTTTTGCATCCAATTCTGCCATCTCCGTCAAAGGGAAAAAGCCGTCTTAAAAGTGGGTGTGTATTAATCTTCCATCACAATGTAAGATATTTTCAGAAAAAAATATTCGTTTGAACGTCTTTTTTTTGTCGATTAACGTCATTTTTTTCCAGACATAATAAAAAGTTTTAAACTCGGAGAAGAAAAATTAAAGTACTGAGAAACAATTTTTCGTTTCAAAGACAAAAAAATGTCTTTCTTGCTTTGAAAAGTTTCATTTTAAAGACAAAAAAATGTCTTTGTTTCTTTGAAAATTTTGTTTCAAAGACGAAATCAAAGACAATTTTTAATATCAGAATTTTTAATGGCAATGTTCAATGAGATCTTCTTACCATCATTTTTAATTCTTTAGATGAATTTTCAAACATGACGGATTTACTTCTGAAAATATGTTCCTTCTTTTACCACCAACTCATGATCTGACAAGTTTTTCATTATGATGAATTTTTGAACATCTCACCCTAAGTCTTCTTTAAAGGTTTATTGTTACTACTGCTGCTTGGGAGAGGAGGATCATCATAATTTTTTGCACGCCAAAAAGCAAAAAGATGGACACAGTAAGTTTTTGAAGTACCACTTTACTACTATGTCCATGCACTCCGCCTATTCTTTCAAATTTCTTTTACATTGTCCCTGTCTGTCACAGTGTCACTCTCTACAAATAAATCACATACACACTCCCCTCAACAGCAAGCGAATCCTTCTCCCCCTCTTTCCCTCTATAGCTGCCTCTATACATAGTTAGTGTTAAAATTTCAGTAGTAGATTTATTTTTCTCCTAAATAGAATGCCATGTTACTTTTTGCATACAGTTCAGGTTGAGAATCTCCTGTTAGCTGCAGCATCAGTTTCCAATATAGGATAAAGTGTGCCACATAGCTGCTGCAGGAGTGCAGCACCACCACACTTCACTTTATACTTGTCACTATTCATATTGCAGTTGTAGAACGGAGTGTCAAGTAATTTGTACTTGTCTGTCTCTTTGGTGTATGATGTACTTTTATCTGTCTGCAATGTACATCTGTCATACTTTCACTCAGTATGTCATAGTAAAGGCTCTGCCAGTACAGTTAGGATTTGATCATCTGCTAGTCCATTACTGAATTTCACTTATCAAAACATTTTTTTAACTCTCCTTTCTCCCTTCTCACCCCTCACAGATAGATGACAACTTTTTTACCACCAAGACTCCTTTAAAATTATCTGCAGCTCTATTATTTTTGCCTATTTCCTCAAGAAACAAAATGCAGCTGTTTTTCTGTCTCTTTCCCAAGCACAGATTGATAACATGCAGGAACCTGACACCCTTTCTTTACTAGCATGGCAGGAATATATGGGGAGACTCTCCATGTGGGGAGTAAAATCCATTCTCATCATTGATTTCAATGCAATGACTAAGTCAGAAAAAAAGCAGAAGAAAGAAGAAGGGAGCCCAATAGTGCAATATTGTCCAATAAAACAAAATATATAGAAAACAATGATGGGTACTCACGATTGGAGTGGTCAGCTACAGTATCAGCTGACTCTTGCACGTTTATAGAAATTAAACCTGTCTCTGCTCGGGGAACAATCAAACAGCTCCACTTATCCAAAAGTATCAAAATTTAATATACAAAGAATGTTGTACAATAATAAAAAGCAAGTGATATAAAACCCAGTAGTGCTTCTAACATGTTTTTCAGCAATAAACAACACTTTTTCAAAGTGACAATTAAGATTTTGGGTCATAAAGGAAGGGAGTCAGCAGAGAAGAAAGATTTAAATATCCAGTATAGGTATGCTATTGGGCAATCAAGGTCAGTATCATGTAGGAGATGGACCAAAAGGAGGTTAACCTAAGGAGAGCCTCCTAGATGCAAGGCAAACTCATCTAACAATGATCAATGAACAGGTAGAACAAGTGATCATGTGACTGCATCGTACTAACAAAACAACCACATGATCTCACTATACAGACGCCGATCTTAGTCAGCCCCAAAAGGGCAAGGAATTAGGACACAAAGTGTATGTGACAATAATGGGACTAGACATAATACTCACAATACAAAATCAAATAAAATACAAAACAGACAACACTTAATCATATATATATAATATGTATCTGAAGATCATCAAAACAGACATTTGATTTGCTATTGAGCAGACAGGTGACAATGTAATGGGCATCTAAAGTAAATATTTAAATGAAATTTAAAAAAAAAAAAAAAAATATATATATATATCTTAAATAAAGGGATACACTGATCCAGTAGGTAAAGAGCACAAGCTAATAGTTGGAAAATTGTTTGGGTGGGTGTGAACTTACATAGACATCCAGTATATCAAGTTTTTCTTAGTGTTGGCTGTTTTTGGTGCCCCTGAAGTACCACCACTTGCAGCACGTTTGTAGTTTGCGCTTTCCATACAATTGATATTCACAGGTTCATTCTCTCGCCGGTAGTCCAATATGGTGGGTCAGATAGATTTCTGCCTTAGTCAGTGTACTGTGTGAGAACAGGAGTATTGTACAGAATAGAAATAATATTGGATACATTTAATTAAGTTGTTACATTGTGTTTTGTACACTGATGCATTCTCTGACTCTTTACATGGTACGGTGGATCAGACCTGTTTTTTTGTCGGATTTGGTGTGTTTTGGATGAATGGGAGAATCCAGTTTAACCAATTGGAGTCATTTTGCTGAACTGATATAGTTTGTTCTATTTCCTATTCTTTTTTATATATTATTATTAAATAAATTTCTAAGTTTTTTCCAAGCTTCAACTGTCCTAACTATCGTGCATACAAGTGCACTGATATTTATTATATATTATATATAGTGCTAGGATATTTTCTATTATATATTTTTGTTTTTTTAACACTTCTTAGGGGAAAGAAGTGTCTTATCCTTTACCTGCTTTTTGGTTATAAGTTTCATATTCACTTTCACAGAGCGCACTGCAATTTTATAACTTTTTTATAGTTGGAAAATTCCACTAAGATGATATCAGATCCCAGCTTATACATAGTATTACAACACCCTAAAAAAAGAAGCCTTAATGTTAATGAGATAATTAAAATAAAAGATATATATATTGCATTAATATTAATTAAGTGAATATATATAGCTCTGTAAGACTATGGATAATTAGATATAAGTTTTAAATGTCCCAATCACATTAAAATGTACTAGTAATAAATCTTGATTGAATTATTATACCATCTGTGTAATGTGTAATTAAATATAAACTCGCTCCCCTAAAATACCAACTAATATGAGGAGTATAAACTTATAACAGTGGGTCTGAACCTGACATTTAAGGATAATGAAAAAAAGAGAATTTGATGTCTGCGGCACACCAGAATGCCATGATATGCTGGTGCTAGTATATTACCTTTAGTTATCTGCATTAAATGTAGATGTGTATGATTCACTTTTTGCTGAGTTAGGTCTTCAAGGGATAGAAATACTTAGAATGTAAATAAATATATGTTGTAGTGTTTATTTCCCTGAGTAAAACAAGGGTACTCCCACTGCTGAGTGATATTTTATTTAAAAATTATAACAGCTCAAACTTGAATTTTCTAGGTGCAATATCACAGTGGCCTGAAAACATTTACATTGGCTATTACTACACTATCCTATGGAGATTTATGGTCTACAGACCAGAGCAGTGCATAGGATGGTGTTGCAACAGCACCACTGTAAATTTTCAGGCCACTGTGATATTGCAACAAAACAATTCAAGTTTGAACTGTTTATCATTTTTTAATAAAATGTCTCTCACCAGTGGGAGTATCCTTGTTTTATTCAGGGGGATAAACCCTACAATATATATTTTTTTAAGTATTACTATCCTTTTCATGAGAGGTTTTGGGTAAATGGCAGTTAACATCTGTCGGTCATTTAGATGGGCATAACAAGAAAAGGAATGATTGCACATTAACCCTTAATGGGTCACCATTTATCATATGCAGCTTTTAAATCAATTTCTTCATTTAATGCTAATGAGTACACTGTTTGTAAGCAATATACATAATTATTGCTACAATGGAAATGCTTGATTCTAGAAAAACACCCACACTATATTGACTCTTTCTATACTGAACAATAAAAAGGAAACATTTATAGAGTTAACATCCATATATCAAATATAACATAAGATAAGCACAGTCATAGCTAGATAAAAAAGCCCACCTTCAAAAAAAAAGGAGGTTTTAACTTTAGCAGAAGAAGGGTTTTTTTTTACAGTAAGGTCTGTTAAATTGTGAAATTCCTTGCCGAAAGATAAGGTTATGGCAGATACAATGGATACATTTAAGAGAAGATTAGATACATTTCTTTCAACAAGGAACATACAGGGTTATACTGTATATTAGTAGGCAAAACAGGAAGTTCTGATAAAGACTAGCTTATTTGGCAGCAGGAAAGCTATATAATTCTCATTTCTCTGGGTTATGAGGCGAGGGTTGACCTTGATGGGTTTGTGTCTTTTTTCAATCTAATTTACTATGTTACTATGTCTAGAAATTACTTTGAGTGTTAGATTCAAGTTTCTATTTCATCTCACCTTTGCATGTCTCCACCATTCCGCTGATTTTTACAATGGAATCTCATTACCTTAATTCAGCCCTGAGGTATTGTTTTTAAAATTGTGTGTAATATTAGACAGCCTCTACTTTTACTACTTTTATTAACATAGTGCATATTGTTAATGGTTATAAGCAATCATATTCTCTTTTTCATTACATCATTTAGAACATTAATTTTCAGAAAGCCTCTCTCCCCTCATCTAATGGTCCTGCCTCCTGTCTCTCCCATGCTTCCATCTTCTCCCCTCATAATTTCTGCCACTTCCAGCTCCTCTATCTCCCATTCTTTCTAGTGCTCCCATTACCACCTTTATTTTCTCACATACTTCCCACGCTGCCCTTCCCCTGTTTGATTTTGAATATGTTCTGAGATATCTAAAATTTTCTCTGGATATTATTTACATCATGAAATATCTATAGTTAACTTCTTAAATGTCAGCCGAAACCAACATTCATTCTCTGACAGAATAAAAAATGTCAGAGCACTGTAGTTAAATATTGTTTCCCATTCATAAAACAAAAAGCTAAACTTGAACTTTTGTTTCATTCCTCTGAAGGACAAACATTTCTAAAATGAGTTATATTTGGTAATTTGTGTGAAGCACCCAGTAATCTCATCTTTGATGGCATAGTCTATTTTTGCAAGAAGTAATAATTCATGTGCAGCTTAATAACAGCTTTGTCTCAGAGGTATTAAATATGTCAAATGCTACAGACAGATGTACAAATATATTATTACAGTTTGGGCTAGTTATTTATTACAAGATCATATGTGCAATTTAAAGATATACAGTTTTTACTGCAACTCATGAGAGAAAAAGCAAACCATGATCAATTAACAATTTGGATGTGTCACATTATGTTGGTGGCCTATGCAGCATATAACCCCCTTGAGGGTTAAGTGTGTTGCACACCTCTCTGGTTCTCAAGCAGTTAAGTTATTTGCAATAATGTCAGTTATTGAAAATAATTGCTACAATAATAAGCATTAAAGGCATAAATAATCACTTTTAGAAAAATTGACTTTTTTTTTGTAAAATCATAATTATATTTTCCTATTATTTGCATATAAAACAGATGTAGAAATAATAACAGATTTTAGAAATTATAAATTGCATTATTATAACTACTCAATAAATGTTAAAGCGGAAATACCACCCAATAATAACACTGCACCACATAATTGCCCGTCTGGCGACTAGCTGCTCAGTAGCGCTAGTTTCCAGAATTATTACCTGATTAAAGGAAAATCGCTATTATCCCAAGACTGACAGCAGGACAGAGCACGGACATCTTGCCATAGTGATGTGCACGTGTCTGCACTGTCAGTCCCTTTTGGAGCCGGCTCCTAGCAACTCCTCCTAGACCCGGCTGGGACTGACAGCGCAGGCAGGTGGATGTCACTATGGCAAGATGTCTTCTCTCCATCCTGCTGTCAGGCTTGGAAGAATAGCGATTTCTCTTTAATCAGGTAATAATTCTGGTGACTAGCACTCCTGAGCAGCTAGACGCCAGATGGACAATTATATGGTACAATGTTATTATTGGGTGGTAGTACCACTTTAAAATAATTTAGCCCTTTGCGTGCCAGAGGGATATCCAGCTATAGCTCTCAACATAGTATATTTGATTAATGATAATGAAACATCTAAGGAACTATTCCTCATTCAGTACATTAATACATAATTCATTCATTGGTGCCTTGTACCAGTTAAGGATCCTTATGTCTTAAAAAAGATGAGCAATTCTGGAGCAAGTCAGCTGCACTATGGAGAATAAATAAACATTCCTCAGTTTCCAATTGATTTAAATGAGCAGTATTTTTTATGAAAACGTGGATATTATGGGCTTTTCTTGCTGATTAAAACAAGGGTTCCGCACTGATGTCATTTACTTCCTGAAAGTTCTGACAGCATCATATTTGCTCAGCAGTTTCTATCACATTCTATGGATCACTGTTTGTCAGGGACTTTCCACTCAAATAGAATATAACAGAAAAACTAACTGGAATATGCCCACAAGAGGACACTGTGAACAACTAGAGTTTAAATTGTAATAACTCTGGAAATATGTATCTCCCTGCAGTACGCTTGCTTTACTCAACAGGAAAATCCCTACAATATATTTTTTTCTTACCAAAAATGTACTGCTCCTTAAAAAGGGACATTTATCCCCTTGAATGCTAGACAGGTTGCTTATGTATTGGTGTAGTTGGTTATATGTAAGGCCATTTATTTCTTATCTATTGTTTGGTTTTCTATCTAAAAAGTATGCATATAATGTAATAGGGATGTTTTCTGGAAGCCATAGATGATTTCAGAAAGCTGAATCCCCATTTAAATGTGTTTTTAAATGCCCCATTGAAAGCAATATGAACTTTTTTGTCCTCTGTGTTGCAGTTGGTTTTCCCTGCAATTTCTCCATTTTGCTTTTATACATATTTCTATTTTCTAATTTGGTTATAACCCTATGATTGGCAGATAGTATCCAACACATTACACACTGGCACTGAACAGGTTAAACCTAAACAGCAAGAATATACTGTAATGTAGTATTACATGTATTTGCTGCCCATTTGTAATGTCCCACATCTTGATAGACTTTATACAGCTATGTAAAGTGTGTCAAGGTGTGGAACATTAAAGCATTCTAACTTTCCAACCAGGCAACCACCCATTCTCTATTACTGTTGGGGAGATGATATTAAAGTGGATCTGTCACCTTGATTAAGTTCATTAAACTGCCTATGTGTCATGTAAGGCTGTAAGCTCTGACAAGCAAAGACCTCTTATCCTTTTGTTTTCTAATATCTCTGAATGTCTATTCCCTAATGTACAATGCTGCGGAATAAGTTGGTGGTACATAAATAAAGAACAATAATAATGTTAGCCAAAATGCCCCAGCAAGTGTATGATAAAGGAGATGTTAATATTTGGTACCATGTGCCATTGCAAGCTAATTGTGGTACACATGTAGTTTCATATGCTAATGAAGCTTTTCAGTGATGTTGTATATGCTAATGAAGGGTTTCCTGTGATGTTTCATATGCTAATAGCACTGTGCTGCACCAGGAGACTTTGACTTTTCTAAGAAATAAGAGTGAATATTTCCTAAACCATACCTTTGGTTAATCTGACAAATAGACAGTTTTGAATGAAGGTTTCAGATATGTAAAAATCTTTGATTAACAGGGGAGTATGCAATGCATTGCTTCACAATTATTGTACACCATTCTGGCACTCAAATGTTTAATTATACACCTCAACAGAGAAGGGAAATGTGTTATCTACATTTGTGTTTCACTTGCATGATTATATTGTGAGGTATCAAAGCTATCTGACATGGTTTGTGTTTCAAAATCAGATCCTTTTAGTACTATGCATATTACACAGAAATCAAATGTACAATTCTGGCGTTTACTGGGAATTATAAAAATTCCTAGTGGAGCTTTGTAACAAATATGTAGTTTTGAAAGAGCTTTCAAAAGCATTTATATTTATTGAAAAACAAATCAGTTCATGAGATAATACACTTTATTTATTTGTCAGTTAATGTAAATTTGACAGACATGCTAGCCAGATACTAACATTCCACAATCCTCTCCATCCCAGGTAGCACTCAGTTTCACATACCAACTTTCACTCTTTGCAATGTATTGGAGACATATTCTAGCATTCAAAGAGTTAACCCTTTGAGCACCCCTCAACACATTGCGCACCCCTGTGGCACTCAAAGGGCTAAATTCTGCAATTACATTAAAATGATGCCTTTGCTTTCCTTCAGAATTGTCCTTCTTTAGCTTTTTGTGAAAGGCTCTATGCCCATTAATTATATCATATTCTTAATGCAGAAAAATATCCTCTGACTTTTTCCCTATAGAAGTTTGTACACTGATGTCTTCCTCAGACAAAACAGAAGCAGGGTAGAAATTTTAGCTCACAATAACACCTAGGGCTCGATACTACTGGTAAAAATTAAAAATGGCCACGGTGGTTTTGAAACAACAGTTTGGTATTCTATTAACTGCGCTGTCAAAAATCCCCAAAGTGCAAAAATGTCCAATGGGCTCAAAATTTGCACCCATTGGTCACAGCATGTTAAGGGGCTTGCTTTTTTGGAGATATAATTGCACCTATCAAAAAAAAAAAAAAAAGTGCGTCTAACAAACCTCTCTTAGTCATCCGTCCTCCCATTAAACTATGTTTTGCCTCCTACCAAATCCCTCTCAGTAGGGAGGATGATGGAGAGAGGATTGTTAGCAGACTGGATGACTGAGAGAGATTTGTTAGGAGACAGACAGTGTTCGGGCAGATGACTGAGATATAGGTTTGTTAGCAGGCACAACAAAGTTTGTAGGGAGGGAGGATGACTGAGTGATGTTTGGCAGGAGACAGGACAGAGTTTGTTAGAATGGAAGATGCATGATAGAGAATTGGAACCAGAGTGAATGCATGATAGAGTTTACAAAGGAGGCAGTATGAATAAAAGGTTTATTGGGAGGCCGGAGGGAGTTTGTTAGGACGGAGCATGGTTGACAGTGGTTTGATAGGAGGAAGGAGGGAGTTTGGTAAGTGGAATGATGGAGTTTGTCAGGTTAGAGGATAAGTAACAGTGGTTTGGTAGGAGGAAAGAGGGAGTTTGGTACGTGTCAGTCTAATCCTCTCTCTCTCTCCCCAAATGCTGCCACCCCCTCCCTTTCTCATATTCTCGAAAACACCTACCCTTCTATCCCCTACATTCTCTCCTACCAACTCTTTGATGTGTATTTTCTGTACTCTCCTTTTACTCCTCTCTCCCTCCAACTTACTGTACATGATTAATTTCAGATTCAGAGGTATCCAAAAATGTTCTCTAGATCCTCCAAGGAGATTAACAAAATTAATCTCTGACGGTTCACTCATCTCTAATAATGAATAAGACACTACAATTTACCTAATATGAAAGCAGATACGAGGATAGCAGAGCAAGTATCAGAAGTCAGAATGTCCGTCACACTGACAACAAATTTTTCAATTGTATCTTTTGTATATAATAAAGCAGGGAGGATAAGTGGTAAGCATTGTAATTAAAAGTTATCTACAAACACTTCTCATTGAGCTTAGAGCGGCATATATGAACTTTCTTGATTGAGAACTAAGCATTATAGTGTATTTTATCTCAAATTTCTTCCTCACTTCTTGCAGCTGTATTGTACCCTGTTTACCATTGTTAGAACCCTAGCAGAAGAAGGGTGAAAATACACACTTATCTTCATTATTTTCTCTGCATCATGTTCTTCATTATTTAAGCAGATAGGAGGAGAAGAATGTTTCCTTCCTCCCATCTTAATAATTAAGGATGGGTGAAAATTTTCGCCTCAAACTGAAATCAGCAAAAAATGGCAGTTTCCGTTTGGCGAATAATTTCCAGGAAAAAGTGCCGAATTTTCTATTTTTCCATTAGAAATCAATGAGAACGCTGAATTTACACATAACACAAAACAAATATTATTTAATTTAATTTCCCAAAGGCATAGTATAAAGGGGCATGAGGGTACCTGTGTTAGTGGGATGTGGGGAAAGAATCAATTGAACAGGGGATGATTTTTGCGGGGGTGATTTACTGGGATTGGGGGGCAGTTAATAAAAAATAAATCCTAAATAAAAAATAAAAAAAACCTAAGACATGGTATAAAAGGGGTCTGAGGAGGGTGCCTGTGTTGGTGGGTGTAGTCTGGGGAATGAATCAGTCGAACAGGGAATTTGTTTTTGGGGGTTTGACTGATATTGGGAGACAGTTAATAAAAAATATATCAATAAAATAAAATAAGAAATTTGTATGTAAAGTGATAGAGACAGGAATCCCCTGACATAAGCTGCCACTGGGGTGGACTGATATTTGACTTGATAGATTATTTTGTAGAGGACAAATTATTAGATTTGTTGTTAGAGGCCCAAGCCCTGAGGAAACATTGATATGTAGAACTTAGACTTATTAGAGGCACAAGCTCTAAAGAGACATTGATTTGTAGAACTTAGGCTTGTTTGGCACACGCCCTAAGGAAACATTGATTTGTAGAACTTAGGCTTGTTCAAAATAAACCACCCAAAATTGTTTATTTTTTTTTTATAGGACTATATTTTTATATTTTTTTTAGTGTCAGCAGGTCACGTTGGCCAGTGGCCACTGGCCATTGTCAATTGTCATCCTCCTGAGTCCTTAACTGTGGAATTTGCAACTGCTGTTCTTGCTGCTGCAGCTGAGTTTTTTAAGCAGCAGGATGATTAGGCAGCTGAAAGGAAATGGGATCAACAACAGCAGTATTGTGGGTGATGGATGATGAAGGTTCCACTTGCCATGTGACTAGCTCCAGTGATGCGCCTGAGGAAGTAGCAGAACCATAACAAGCCACTGCCACTTCTGGTATATGTGTTGCTGCTGCTGGCAAGTGGAACCTGTCTTAGTAATCCCACATCACTTGTTGACCCCATTCCCACTGTGTCCACGGTGGTCTATGGCACATTATCCTGCTCCTTAGCATCCTGCTGCCCTTGCAACTCAGCAGCAGCAGGAATTAGAGCAGTTGCAAATTTTGCAAATTCCAAAAGCTCACTGCTGGTTGGAGGAGGTGACGAGCAATGTGACAGAGGGTACCCTAATGTCACACTTGCCATTTCTTGGTGACGTGAAGAAGGCAGACTGGCAGCAGTAGCAGCAGGCACAGGCAGCTGATCTCTGCTCCTGCTTGTGGTGGTGGTATTATTGTGGTGGTGACAATTCTGCTTTCTTCAGGATCATTTTCCACATGGACAATGATGTGGGGAGGGGGAGTGACTCCCAGGGTCAGGAGAATGGTGTGGGGTCCCTAGTCTGGATGCTCTCAATTGCTTCACCTACCACTCTCCTACCACACTAGTTCCACCTGATGCTTCACCATCACTGTCACCACTACAACTACTATTACTAACACCAACCACAACAATTTCAGACCCTGAGTCTTCCTCCTTACAGTCACTATTGATAGGAGGATATTGATTACCCCCTCCTTCACTCTTAACGCTAACAATCTGCTGGATCTTAGTAGTAGTAGTACTAGCAAAGGCGGTACTGCTTGGGGATGGCAAGTGCGACTTAGGGTCCCCTGCTGTCATACTTGGGATCATCTTCTCCTTCACCTCCCCTCCTGAGTATTACAAAACACAGTGGCAGCAGGCACAGCACTGGTGGCAGCAGGGGCACCACATCTGACAGCAGGCACAGCACTGGTGGCAGCAGGGACAGTACATCTGACAACAGGCACAGCACTGGTGGCAGCAGGGGCAGTACTGGCAGCAGGCACAGCATTGGTGGTAGTATTGGCAGCAGGGGCAGCACATCCTGCAGCAGGCACAGGCAGCTGACCTGTCCTGCTCTCACTATTACTACCCTTTTTTCCTACCTTGACATTAATTTCCCCAAGAACGTTAGGGGGGATTTAGTGGGACTGTCCAGCATTGCTTCTGTAGTGCTCACTTCCTCCTCAGACTCAGTGGACACATAATGGTCCTTCCAGTTCCTCCTTTTATTACTTTAAACTTTCTCATAGAGATAGTCACTATGAGCCTATCCTATCTCAATTTTGCCTCAAGGTCACAGCAGAACAGCACAGCACATCTACCTTGCTCTGTAGTTGCTTTTATTGAGTTTCTGATTTCAGAAATCTCTTAAACACATTTCGACTGGTTGACATCTGGAGGATTATGCACCCAGACACCAAAGACTATACATTCTATTCCAACTCATATAATCTTTACTCTAGAATAGACTATATCCTGATATCTCACTCCTCTATCCCTTTAGCTCATAATTCTGGTACTGGCCATATCACGTGGTCTGACCACGCCCCAATTTTGCTCAACAGTAACGAGTCTTTGCCTCAGCGACCACCCTCCCATTGGAGATTAAACGAACATCTTCTCAACGACAAACTTCATGTTGATCAGATCCGCCAAGCAATAGTGTTGTACTTTGCTGAAAATAACACAGCAGACAAACGCAGCAGATATCTCTCCTTTGTCGATATGGGAAGCCCACAAATGTGTCATCCGTAGCAAGCTTATTAAATTGGCAGCTCATGATACGCCGTCAGCAAATAGATGAGACACTTCGAGAGATAGCACATTTGGAAAACGCCCACAAGGCCACTTCAGATTCTTCTACCCTGGTGCATCTGATAGAATTCTGTAAGCGTCTCAAATCTCTCCTTCAATTCAAAGTAGAACAAGCGTTCTTCTGATCAAGACAATCCTATTTTGAGCAAGGCAACAAGACTGGAGCTCTTCTACCTAAAAAGCTTCGAACCCACAACCAGAAATCATATGTCCCATACATCAAAGATTCCCCCAGTTCACAGAGACACTCTTCGACAGAAATTGCTGAATCCTTCTGCTTATATTACGAAGCTCTTTATTATCTCCATTCTTCCTCTCCGAACATGTCCCACACTTCCACGGCAACAGAGGACAAATCTCCCCATCTTGATCAAACTTCTTCTCAGTCTTTAGAACTCCCAGTAATGGAAAAGGAGGGGCTGGATGTTATCAACTCTCTCCCAGTTGGGAAAAGTCCAGGCCCTGATGGTTTTTCGCAGGCTCACTATTCGACTTACTGTGATTGTCTTATGCCACATTTGACAACCTTCTTCAGGGCTTTCCTGGATAGAATTTCTGCTCATCTTGCGATGACTGAAGCCCATATTACTGTAATTTCCAAACCCGGCAAAGACCACTCTTCCTGTGCCAATTATAGGCCCACATCTCTGCTAAATGTTGATGTAAAACTATATGCAAATATTTTAGCTAACCGACTGAAATCTCTACTCCCGTCATTGGTGAACTTAGAACAAGCTGGTTTCACTCCCAATAGGCAAGCAAGAGACAATACCAGGAAACTTCTGTTGATTATACACCACATAAATATGTGTCAAATACCTGTGGTCTTCTTAACCATCGATGCTGAAAAAGCTTTTGACTGTGTCAGCTAGCCCTTCCTATTTTCAACGCTATGTGCCTATGGTTTTGGCCTTCTCTACATTTCCTATGTCCAATCGCTCTACACGAATCCTAATGCTAAGGTGAGTGTAAACGGCCACTTGTCCTCATCCCTCCCCATTCAAAATGGTACCAGACAAGTATGCCCACTGTCCCCCCTCTTATTTGTATTAGTGATAGAATCTCTAGCTCAATCTGTTAGACAGAATCCTAATATTCACGGAATTAGCATTGCTATCACCTCACATAAGCTATCTATCTTCGCAGACAACGTACTTCTAACCACTGCTAAGCTGGAGCAATCCATCCCAGAATTTCTTAAAGAACTAGATCTCTTCTCTACAGCTTCCGATTTTAAAATAAATCTCCAGAAATCAGAAGCTCTACAATTCTTCTTAGATTCCACTTCATATGCGCAACTGGCCACTGATTTCCTCCTCAAATGGTCTTCCTCATCAATTTCCTATTTAGGTACTCAACTATCTTCTAACCTAACGTCAATATACAGACTCAACTATCTGCCATTGCTGAAAAAGATCAAATCTGACCTAACCCGATGGGCCTCCCTATATATCTCTTGGCTTGGGAGGATGAACACTATTAAGATGATGATTCTTCCCCACTTTCTGTACTTATTTCAGACCCTCCCAATTTCACTTCCTCTCTCCTTTTTCAATTCTGCCTCCAAAATTTTCTCTCTCTTTATCTGGGGTAAAAGCAAACCGAGACTTAGTCGCCGGATTTTCCAAAGTCCAGAGGTGGCTTCAGAGTTCCAGACCTCCGCCGATATTACCATGCAGTTACTCTTGCATCTATACAAGATTGGCATAGTAATCAGAAGCATAAATTAAGAGTTCAACTGGAGAGATTTTATTATCCTTCTTGTGACCTGTTTTCTCAAGTCCTGCTTCCCTCATCTGAGAGAAACACAGCTTTTGCAACTCATCCAATTTTGCAAAATATCTTCCAAATCTGGACTAGAATAAATAAAAATGGCTCCTTAATACCACTTCTATCACCCTTTTCTAGACTGTTAACCTTTTCGCCCTTTAAATTTTCTCTATCGATTTCTCAATTTCCAAATTGGCCATGCTTCATGGACCTGCAATTTAAAGACTTTAGGACACCAGTGAGATCACTCCATTTCCTGTCCTTCAAGACCTCCATTCTCTTCCATCTAAAGAGATTTGGACATATCTGTGCATCAAACACTTCCTAACACACACAAACATAGTAACTTGTTTTCACCGACCTTGGTCCCAATTCAAAAAACGCTTACTATCCCCGACCAGTCACAAAACTAGACCTATTAGCACTATCTATATGCTTCTTTCCATGAACAATACAACTTCTAAACCCAAATATTCTCGGGCGTGGGAGAAAGATCTGCACCTGACCCTTACTCTGGATAAATGGGAAACTATTTTTTCTTTGATGCATGCATCTTCAATCTCCACCAATATAATGGAAATGAATCTTAAATTACTTACCCGCTGGTATTATACACCTGCCAGACTTCATACAATATTTCCCTCCACTCCAGCTACCTGTTGGAGATGTAAACAGGATAGAGGTACTCTTCTCCACACTTGGTGAACTTTCCTATTGATTACGCCATTCTGGTCAAAATGCTTAACGCACGCTAATCTTCTAGGCATTACTTTAGATAACAACCCTTGGCAAATACTATTATTCAAGGATTTACCCTCCTGCAGCCCCCAAAGAAAATATTTCTTGTGACTATGTTAAATGCAGCCAAGACATTGATTCCCTTACGATGGAAGTCAACATTCCCTCCTTTATTTACAGATTGGATAGCTAAAGTTGAGGACCATATGCTGTTCACTTGAATTACCTGGTCACATAGAAGACAAGATCCAAAAGCCTTAAATGATCTGCTTTCATTATGGTTTGCAGCTAAACCCCAGGACATACCACATATAAGGGGGCAATCCTTGCAGATCTCCCCGCATGCTTTGATATTAGCATTGCAGACCCTTGTTTCTAATAAACTGGATAACCACCTCTCTCTCCATCACTTTATCTCTCTCACTCTCTTTTTTCTTTTCTCTTTCCTCCCTCTCTTAGCCCCACTTCTTTATCAGCTTGATCTACTTCCTCTCCCGTTTCTTATGAGACCCTTTCCACAATCCTTCCTCTCTTCTCTTTTTTATAGACTGTCTCCCCTTCTACCCTCCACCGCCCTATTTTTACTTCTCATGGAAATATGGTTATTATGTTTTTATGTTACTGCAAGGCAAACATCAGCTGCTGGGATAAGCTAGTGACCTTGCATATTGTGAATTTATGGTTGAAATGTGATTATTGAGACTTGTTATCTCCACAGCTGACCTTGTACAATACTGTAAGCTAAATCTTATGCCCATGACGTTGCTACCATTTGTCATCCTCTGTACTTGCTCATTTCTTGTACTTTGAATAACCTAATAAAAATATTTTCAAAGAAAAGGAAAAAAAACTATATATACATATATATATTAAAAAAAATGGAAACACTTGTTTATACTCTTCATTGAACATGTCTAGTTAGTATAAAATATGTTCATATGGAAAAATAGAACTTAAATTGCTTAAGGGAATTGAAAATATAATTTGAAGGCCAATAATTGTACTTGAAAACTTTCAAAACAAATAAATATGCCTTTTTACCTTTTACAACTTTTAAAGTCTAGTATTTGAGTGTTTCATAAGAAGTCACCCTATGGCACCCACATTAGTTTATATTAGTTGGAAATAAATAATGAGGAGCTTGGCAGTTTTTACCTTTTCATAAAAATCAACACATGTACACTAAGGAGTACTTTTTCTCCTATCTAGTTTGCTCAAAGTAAGTTTCACATACCATAAAAGGTTTCACTAAAAGCACTTTCATTTTTGTGGATTTATATGAAAACTCCTACAGTAAGTGTAACATTTCTAGTATCCCTTGATTTATTTTACTTTCTCTAAGTAAGATAATTGTAAATTGGTAATTACATTTACAAAATGAAAAACATATTTTATAGGATAATAGGAAACTGTGCTATTGTATGGCATAATTTTAAGTGCAATCCATTAGTTTTCTGGCCATTCATTTTACTGGCAGTAAGTTGTCTTTAATTGATTTAAATTATACTACTTATAATGAGGGCTCAGTTTGTTTTGTTATACTACAATTTCAAAACTGCTGTAATCTACCAAATTTAACTTTCCAAAAATAAAAATATTAGCACATTATTCTTAAACAAATTATTATTATTATTATTATTATTATTATTATTAAGATTAACAAAACCAATTTCATTTTAATGATTTCAGCAGTGTTTAAGGATGTGACAGTCAATGCTTTATACAAGATATTTTTTAAAGTCTTTTTTACACAACTCAAAAGATGAGTAGAATAAATTATGGATATCATTCTATAAAGGGATAGTAATACTTGATTTTACCTATCTTTAATTTTGCACATATTAAAAAAATAAAGTCAATGATCTAAGTCCCATTTCTGTAACTTGTATACACTTCTAAAGTTTCCCCCTTTCCCTTGAGATCCCTATCTAGACAAATTAAAAAAATAAATAAATAAATAAAAAAGATCCCTGAAAATACTTTCAGTATGCTTTCTACAGTACACCTGCTATAAGATGAACATGGTGATATCTATAAGCCATTACTATTATAAGTGTCTCATGTCTCATCTTTGTTGGTCCACCAACAAAAACTCTCATCATCTACAACCAATGAAAAGCTGGTTGGGTATGATGCAACTTGTAGTACCCATTGACTGGAATGCCAAAGATTTCCTATCATTGACGTATGTCCTTTATTATACATAGTTGTTCCCAATTCCCTCCATACATCCCTAGTTTTCATCTCTCAACTTTTCCTCTATCCCCACTTTATCACTTGCTCTATCTATTTATCCTTCTGTCTGTATATAGTATATATATATATATATATATATATATATATATATATATATAATCTTCAGCCATTGCTGACCCATTGCAGGATGTAGGCCTCCTCAGCAAGCCTCCAACAACTTTGGTCCTATGTACCAACAAATTTAATCTACCCATCTTGTCTTTGGTCTTCTTGGGCATTTAGTATCTAGTAGCGAATAGACTCCAAAATACATCTGTCCACCTACCATCCAGTCTTCTTGATATGTGACCTGCCCATTTCCATTTTAGTCACTGTACACTTTCAGTGATGTAATAGACCTTGGTTTGCTGTCAAATCCATGTACACATTTTTTGGTCTATTTTTGTTATGTTTAGCATTCACTGTTCCATACTTCCCTGTGTAACCTTAAGTTTTTGTATGGCTTTGGCATTCAGTGTCCATGTTTCACAGCCATACATAAGGACTGGGAGGACAAACTGTAATGGTTTGCCTTGATAGGAGTCCGTAGTGAAGAGATGCCTCTCGCCCTTGCAGATAAACACAACCCAGGGTGACCAGGTAAAAAACCAGCTGGACTGTGAATCTGTGCACGGGGGCTAGGCAGGAACATAAACCAGATATGTAGAATCAGACAAGGGCAGATCCAGAAGAGTAGTCAGACACGGTACCACAGGTCAGGACAGGCAGAGAACAAAAGTCAGTCTGAGAATTAAACAACAGGAACAGGAACAATGAACTGACCCAGCTCTTAGGGAGAAGCAGTATTTTAAACCCAGGTAATGAGCAGCTAATTAACAAGCTGCCTCAGGTGGACCTTGAATGACTGCTACAGATGAAATCTGATAGCATCAGTCCATCCCTCTAGTGCTGCAGGCAAGGCAAAGTATACAGGGCTAGAACCACACTGATAGAACAGGTTCAGCAGTGGCTCAATGACAAGAAGCAGGACCAGAGAGGGGTGACCATGCATGACAGTCTACCCAGTCTGTGGCAGACCGTGACACAAACTGGTCAAAAACCTTTCGCTTGTGGTAAATTTGTCTTAAGGAAAGTAGTACTACTAAGTTTTCCAAATGCTGGCCATCCCAATTTTATTCAACGTTCAATTTCCATCATGGTGATTCCATCTTTTGACATTTTCTGTCCAAGATAAACACACTTGTAAACTTCCAGTTCTTGTCCATCTACTGTAATTATCCTTGGTATAGTAAATTTGTTAAACATGACTTTCATTTTGATATTCATTTTCAGACCAAAATGTTTGCTTTCCAGTTTTAGCTTTTAAATGTGTTCTTGCAGTTCTTCAGGACTACTGGCAAAGAGTATGATATCATCTACAAAACATAAGTAATGCACATAGTCTCCATTGATCTTAAGTCCTTAATTGACCCAATTTAGTTTTCGGAAAGTTTCTTCTAAACAAGCATAGGGGGGTTTGTATCTCCTTGTCTGTCCCCTTTTTCTGTGCTGATCTGGTCTTTATAATTGTTGACCTGATGCAGTTGCATTTTCATATATTGATTTGAGGATATTGCTGTAAATGCTATCTATTTTTTGTTGATTCAGGCATCAATTAGTGCTTGCTTCTTCACTGAGTCCAAGGCCATTTCGTAGTCAATGCATAATGGAGGGTTATATTCATTATGCTTCTCTTATTACTTCTTGCACTGTCTGGATGTATCCATTGTACTAAAACCTCTCATGAAACCTGCTTGTTCCTTAGGTTGTGCCTTGTTAAGTATTGTGGACATTCTTTTTGATAGTACCTTTGTGAAGTCCTTACATACCACTGGCAATAGGCTTATTGGTTGGTAGTTTTTTAGATCCACCCTGTCACCTTTTTTGTACAGCAGGATGACTTCGGCATATTTCCATGTTTCAGGCACATTGCCAAGTACTAGGCATTTTGTGAAAAAAATATATATAATATACAGCAATGTGAAAAAGTTGTATGCAGGTGTGAAAAATGCTGTAAAGTGAGAATGCTTTCAAAAATAGACATGTTAATTGATTATATTTATCAATTAAAAAAATGTATAGTGTGAGTGAACAGAAGAAAAATCTAAATCCAGTCAATATTTGGTGTGACCACCATTTCCTTCAAAACAGCATCAATTCTTGTAGGTACACTTGCACAAAGTCAAGGATTTTGTAGGCATATAGTCAGGTGTATTATTAAACAATTATACCAAACAGGTGCTAATGATCATCAATATAATATGTAGATTAAACACCATCATTAACTGAAACAGTTGTGTAGGAGGAATACAACTGGGTGAGGAACAACCAAACTCAGCTAACAAAGTGAGGTTGCTGAAGACAGTTTAATGTCAAAAGTCATACACCCTGGCACAGCAACAAAACACAAGGTAGTTATACTGCATCAGTAAGGTCTCTCCCAGGCAGACATTTCAAGGCTGACAGGGGTTTCCAGATGTGCTGTCAAGCTCTTTTGAAGAAGCACAAAGAAACAGTGACGTTGAGGACAGTGGACACAGTGGCTGGCCAAAGAAACTTAGTGCAGCAGATGAAAAACAAATCATGTTTGCTTCCCTTCGCAAGATGTCCAGCAGTGACATCAGCTCAGAATTGGCAGAAAACAGTGGGATGCTGTACACTCATCTACTGTCCAGAGTAGTCTGATCAGAAGTGGTCTTCATGGAAGACTTGTGGCCAAAAAAAAGCCATACCTCTGAAGTGGAAAAAAGGCCAAGTGACTCAACTATGCATGAAAACACAGGAATTGGGGTTCAGAAAAATGGAAGCAGGTGCTCTGAACTGATGAGTCAATATTTGAAATATTTGGCTGTAGCAGAAGGCAGTTTGTTCACTGTCTGCAGGCATAAGTGAACCATGGTGGAGGTTCCTTGCAAGTTTGGGGCTGCATTTCTGGTATCCTCAATGATGAGTACAAGCAGATACTTCATCATCATGCAATACCACCAGGGAGGCATTGGATTGACCCCAGATACATTCTGCAGCATAACAATGACCCTAAACTTACACTCAAAGTCATTAAGAACTATCTTCAGCATAAAGAAGAACAAGGAGTCCTGGAAGTGATGGTATGGCCCCCACAGAGCCCAGATCTCAACATCATTGAGTCTGTCTGAGAAGCAACTGAGGCTGCCTAAATCCACAGGAAAACTCTGATTAGTTCTCCAAGATGTTTGGAACAGCCTACCTGCTGAGTTCCTTAAACTGTGTGCAAGTGTAGCTTGAAGAATTGTTGCTATCTTGAAGGCAAAGGGTGGTCACACCAAATATTGATTTTAATTAAATTTTTCTTCTGTTCACTCACTATGTATTTTGTTAATTGATAAGCATAAACTATGAACATGTCTATTTTTAAAGCATTTTTTCACATCAATGGGGAGGATGGATCCCCCCAAATTTCCCTTCCTGATCTGGCTGTTATCTTTACGTCAGGGGAGTCTGTAGGTGTGAGAAGGTTTTGCCCCAAATATTCAAAAATGTTGTGTGACCAAGTAGGCACAGGCAGCTGTGACCCATATTCCTTCCTGATCTGGCTGTTATCTCATCCTAGGGGAGTGTGGGGGTGAGAAAAGGGAGCAAATAAGGTTTACGCCAAATACCCCAAAATTCTGTGTGACTGAGTAGACACAGGTGGCCTTGACCAAGGTCCTTTCTTATCTGGCTGTTATCTTTGTGTCAGATGTGTCTGTGAGTGTGAGAAGGGAGCATAGGAGGTTTACCCCCAAATACCCCAGAATTTTGTGTGGCCGAGTGGGCAGCTTTGACCCAAGTTCCTTCCTGATCTGGCTGGTATCTCTGCGCTAGGAAAGTCTGTGGGTGAGAGAAGGGAGAAAAGGAGGTTTTCCCCAATTACCCAAAACTTTTGTGAGACCAAGCAGACACAGGCAGCCGTGATCCAGGTTCCTTTCTGATCTGGCTGTTGTCTATGTGCAAGGGGAGTCTGGAGGTGTGAGAAGGGAGCATAGAAGATTTACCCCAAATACACCAAAATTCTGTGTGACTGACTGGGAAGAGGCAGCCATGATCCATGTTTCTTCCTGATCTACATTTTATCTCTGTCCTAGGGGAAGCCGTTAAAAAGGAGTGTTTTTTTTTTGGTTTTTTTTTGACACTGATAGAGTTGGGGGGAGAGTTAATAAAAATAAATAAATAAATAAATAAATACAATTAAAAAAAATGATATGTGACAGAGAAAGGAACCCTGACATGAGCTGTATTCACAAGGGGTAGGGTGAAAGGATTAAGAGCAGTGCAGGGATGTTTGAGTAAAGTGGTAGTATAGCCATGGTTGCTGCAGCATGTGCAATAAATGAAGGTGACCCTTTGAGGATGCAATCCCTTGAGGATGCAATTTGTTAAAGTCCAACCAAAAGTACCACCACCACCAGTACCATTAATAAATCATCTAAAAACACTGAAGACAACAACAAGTCACATTCCAGTGAGCTGGCATAGTATAAGAATGTGCAACTCAACCAACTACTGCATCTGACAATGAGACAAGCAAGCAAAAAAACACGTCCTTAAAATAGTAGTGAATGTTGTGAAAATCCCTCAAAGGAGAAAAGTAAAAAGAAATGTTTCAAACCTGTAAAAGCCAAGAGGAATATAAAAGTAGTGGGGAAGATGTAACAGTCAATGCAGAGGATAACCTAAACACTAACAATGATGTAGCTTTAGAATATTTTCCTCCAGCATCCCTCCTTTTCATCAGATACAGAAGAAATTGAGAGTGAAAGAGATAATGACATGGCCAGAAAGTTAGCAAAGGCTCAATCTTCCTCCACTGAAAATGAGTACTGTACCTGTCTATATACTGTTTGAGAAAACCATTGGAAAGTCTGATCCTGGACAAGAAAAGATAACAAAAAAATACACAGTCATCCTGTCAGTAATTATCAACATCATCAATGCTTCCAAGTCCAAGTCACACTCAGCCATACACACTAATAGTATTGAGTAACCAGCAACAACACTGTTTATCAGCATCCACAGCCTTAGCTTTGATGAGTTTTTCTGCTGCTCTTGGAAGTGCAGCACATGTGCCACCTAGTAATAGTATAATTTCAGCAACATCTATCACCAGTGGTAGTAGCAGCCTCTCAGGAACCTCACAGATGAGGAGGTCAACTCTGTGAAGATACTTCACTCAGGATCCAAAAGCTAAACATGTTGCTACCTGTTTTTTGTGTAAAAATCAGTTGAGTAGAGGGGAAGCAGACTCACACCTAGGCACCTCCTCAAGCATACAGACTCACACCTAAAGCACAACCACAGGTCTGACTGGGAGACACACCATCAACAGGTCAGTGGTGCTACAACTAGCAGCAGCAGAAGTACTCCTCAATGTTCCCAGGGCTCTGGATTACATAATAGAAGTGCTGTTAATGTGCCAAGATTTTCTGCTCCTTCTACAGAGGAGTATGACTCCAAGTTTGTTTTTGGAGATGACAAGAGTCATAGAGTGCCTACATGCCTACAACTACTGCCTCCAACTCCACAAGTCATTTTATTAAAGCAATAAAGTTACACAGTTTGTCTACTATGTACTGCCATCCCACACTTATTAAGTTCTTAGAAAAAAGTCAAAACATGCACAAAAATAATGCAAACTTCTGTCTATGGTAAACTTTTCAAAATGTTGGCGGGTGACATGCTGCCCTTTTGTTTTGTTGAAAACAGAGGTTTTAAAGAACTGATGTCATGTGTTACACCGTGCTGGAATATCCCAAGATGCAACTATTTATCAAGGTTGGTTGGTCCAATGTTACATATGCAGGAAGTTAGTGTTGTTTGCAAAGGACAAAGGCACTTAGACAGCTAACCACCTTTTCAAGGCATATGTTGTACTAGGACTCACAAGTTTACATTCAGATATTGATTTGTCCACTTCAGCCCTCAGAAGAAGTAATATTGTGGTAAGAAATGTTGCAGTCATAGGAAACTTTCGCAAAAAATGTATTGGCAGTGGCGAAACCGAAAAAACTTTCTGGAAAAAAGCTAAAAGTCATGCAGGAAGTTTTTCTGACTTTTCACCCATCCCTACTTAGAGTAACAATTCCTATGAGTAAAGATTGTCAAAACTTTCCATTCTTTTTTCATGGGGATTTTTGCAAACAAACACAATTTCCCACTTTTTCTGAAAACTTTCCTCAAATTAAAATCCCTAAAATATTTGCCTTTTGGTAAACCCAATACATTCTCCATGAGGACATTGTCATTTTCTGCCTTTATCAAGAATTTCCTCTGCAATACAGATTCAGTGTGTGGGGTGTTGTAGCTTCTAATTAAGTGGGTCAATTCTGGGACTTCCAGGAGGTCAGTATGTGTGTTTCTCTGATATCTGTGTAGTGGGACAAGGCTGGTGGGTCAATATATGTTGTTAAATGGCTACTATGGGACAAGCCTGGGATGATGAAAACGGGATGCCCACCATCTGCTTTAGTGCTTTACACTGTCATCTGATGGAAGTTGTAGTCTTCCATCAGATGGAGGATCTCCAGTTTCCCATCACTCCAGGCTACCATGGGAGAACTCTGGGTGTTATATGTAAACATATCCTGCACTCCCTGAATTACTTTATAGTCTGCAGGGTTATTTCTAACCTCACACGCAGATTCCAAAAATTAAATGAAAGTGATTTGCTGAGTTTTAAAGTACATTAGGGTATAACAAAAATGATTCGCTGGCTAAAACATTTCAGGAGGAGGGTGGATAATGGCCCTGTGCGCCCTCAGCACCTTAATCAGAGCTTTTGGGAGTTTCCTCTTCTCATCATAGAAGCCCAGTGGTGGCAAATTCATCAACACATTGATTCTATGCAGACTATAGCAGTCTTCCTTTCACACCAGTGAGCTGATATCACCCAGCCCACTGTACTAATAAGAAGGGATTGTCATTGCCCAGCATTTTATCAGTTGGTACTTGGAGGAGAGAGAAAGTAGCTGAATGGTGGATGCTAGCTACTGTATTCAGCTAGCCAAAGATATTGAGCTGGAGTTGCTTGATACGAGGGCTTGAAGGTGGAAGTTAGGGGTGATCGAATAGAGAGAACATTTCCTGCGTGAATTTCTGCGAAAAGTGGACAATTTTTCTCTTTTTTTGTGAAAGTTTTCTCCTTTTCTCCAATGCAAAATATTCCTCCTTTTTGCCTATTCCAGCAAATGTTTTGCCTATTCCAATACATTATTCTCCTATTCTAACACATTTTTCTACTATTTTAACACATTCTCTCCTATTCCAACACATTAAATCCTATTCCAACGCATTTTTCTCCTATGTTTAATATGGTGCAACATTTCCCAGCACAATATTACTTCTTCTGAGGACTGTAGTTAAGAAATAAATAGCTGGAAGTTAAAGTTGTGACTCCTACAGCAACATATACCTTGAAAAATGTGTTAGCATGCAGAGTGCCTTTGTCCTTTGCCCACAACTCTTACTTCCTGCTTAAGTGACACTGGCACATATTCATGAGGATGTCAAGTGATTAAAAAAAGTAAAGTACAACCTACAATGTGGCAGATGGGTATGGTAGTGGTGGTGGGGAACTGACGTAGTGTAGTTGGTGGGACCTTGACAAACTGCATCCACCTCGGGAGGAGAAGGCTCATCATCATTTATTGCACATGCTGTAGCAACCATTTATGTAGTCAGTTTTTGTACCACTTTAGTCCCGTGTACCTGCATTGCACCACCTTTCCCCCTCCCACTTGTCCATTTACTCAACTACTGTGTTTGTTTTTATTCTCTACAGTACACAACTGATGGTGTGCGATGTCTTGCCTTGTCCCTCAACAAAATTCTAAAATGTTGTCTGCTGTTTATCAGGTCTGCCTCAGTCACATAGCTCCCATGTTTAAGTTGTCCACTCTATCATATCACAGTTAGTCCAAAAAAATATATATACATAAATAAAAAACAAAATCAACAACTTCTTTTCCCAGACTTCCCCAGCACAGAGACAATAAAAGTAAAATCAGCAAACAATTTGGACCCCAGCTGCCTGTGTCTTGCCAGTCAGGCAACTCCAAATTTTGGAGTATTAGGGGGTCAACCACCTTCCTGCCTTCTTCTCCCCCAGAGTGCCCACAGACTTCTTTACTACAGAGAACAAATATCCTACCTAAATGACTCCATAAACTAAGCTTCAATTCCCCTTTATTTGCCTATCTTCTCTAGCTCGAAAACATGCTGTTCTCTCCTCTCACAAACACAAAATGGCATGCTGTGAGAGCCTGACACCCTTTTATATGGCTGTAGACATTTTGCGTGGTGGAGAAAAATTTTTCCACCCAGTGATTTCAATGCAATGAGCTAGGCGAAAAAAGTGGGAAAAAGCAGAAAAAACAGCACTTTTTGTGAGAAATTTTTCTCCAAGCGGAAAGTGCCATTTTTCACCGATTTCAGTTTGAGGTGAAAATTTTCGCCTATCCCTAGTGGTAGTCACTGGTAGTTGCTCTATTGGTGAGGATGTCAAGGGAGAAGATAGAGTTCTGGCAGAGCATATCTGGGGCTCTACTGATATTTCAAAAATTTTTTAACTTGTTTGTAAAAATATAATAAATGTTGTAAAAGTAGACATCTCCATCTATTATATTAACAAATTCCTCATAGAAAATGAAATCCCCTCTAAAAGCAATATCCCTAATGGTTTCAATATCCTTGGTCTCAGCTCAGTTTTGTCTTTTTCCACTTTATGTAGGAGATTATATTAAACCTCCGTTACTCCCCTTTGAACATTTGGTAGGACATTGGAACTTTGGCTCTAAAATCATCTCTCAGTTGTATAAGGTGCTTCTCTCAGTTGATTTTTGCATGAATTGTATGAATTCATGGGAGGATATGGTAAGAGAAGTACTGAGAGATGAAAATTGGAGGGAGTTTGTAGCTAGATTTCCAAAAAGCTGCATTAATTCTAATTTAAGAGACCAGAAATATAGAATGCTACATTTAACTTACTTATTCCCAGTTAAGTTAGCTAGGATGTATCCAGCAATCCCTAACTATTGTTTTAGAGGCTGTAATATGAAGAATCTTTCATTCACACTTGGTCAAAAATTTTAGAAAAAAAATAGTTCCATATGTTACTACTAACACTTGTCAGCAATTGAAAATAATTGCTATGAAAGATTCTTGCTCACTTGGTCACCCTGGGATGAAAGTCCTTATGGGAAGAAATATATAAATATAATGCTGCAGAAATTGACAGAAATTCAATGACAGTAGCAGAAATTTTTAGTTTCCACTTGCAGGAATTTCCAGTGCTGAGCAATATTAGAGGAATAAGCATTAACTTCCTACCCTATGGAAAATCTGTTTCCACAGCTCTGGGGGTACTGCAAGGTGTTTAAAAAGGTATTTTATTAACCCTACACTGCCCCATAAATATCTGTTTTATGTAATTCATTTTTTATTCATTTTTCTCTACCGATTTAATGGGCAGAGGGTAAGAGGGTGGAGATCTAAGGGGAATTTTAGTAGACTTGGGGTTCTACTGAGGACGCATATTAATTTAGTTGGACCTCCTCACCTATAGTCCAAGGAATGAAAAGGAGGGAATAATTAATAATTTAACATCTGAAATATACTGGTAAGTGATGGGGCTAATGTCAGAAGCCACTATCTAGTGGAACTGTCATGTTGACATAAGTGCAGTTATATAGATTTTTCAGCCTCAAGTAACTGTCATGTTTATAAGTATATTGTTATTGGTTCCCATATACCTCAGAAATCATGCCTTTATATGTCCAGATTAGCAAGCAGTAGAGAGCTGCCATCTTGGAAACATGCTGAGTGAGCGGCAGCACTCTGTCTCGATTCTTGTATCAATCAGACTACAAAAAAGCCACCCCTCCTGTCTTTTGCGTGTGCTTTTGTCTGGCAGGCAATGCAAGTTCCCAATTCCACTTATTGTTGTGGTTGCGTAACCACAGAAGAACCATTCAACTTTGCTTTGCTTGCTGCCACAAGGTGAAAAGGCTGAGAAGCGAGCAGAAAGTACTGGTATACTCAGCTGAACATGAGTGCTCACTGAAACCTGACCGTGCTTGAGGAACAGCACGCCAGGTATGGTAGTTTGTCAGGCAGACTTGAGGGAGTGAGAAGGGGTTATCCTGTACTCTGTGCAGCCCTGCTGCACAGAGAACACACTGTACATGATGTGATTTATTTAAAGCTTAATATCTACACCTTTACCAGGCTTTTACCAAAATATAGATATCATGATGATGCTTCCAAAGAGATGAATACAGTGACATAAAGCCACAAGAAGGTGAAAGTTCCCCTTTAATTTTTTTTACCTGCCCTCCTCAAAGTTCAGGTGGTGGGGAGAAAGGAGGATGATTTGAGGGTAATTGTCCTGATCCCTTAGTTGTGATTAGGACACACAGGATGTATTTTTATTTAGTTATTAAATAATTTTTAATTATTTCTAGCTGTATGTTACAATGTGAGGTAACTGTATGGCATATTGCTCTACAAATTGCTATACAAATACTTGCACAGCTCATCAGAAAAGAATAGGCTGAAGCCCCTGTAGCACAAACACCAGTGGAGGTGGACTAGAGCATGGTTCAGAGGTCTATAAATAGGCATGTATTTGAGGTGAGATGGTTGAATTCATTTATCTGGTTGTTTGGGTGTGAATGCATGCTGGAGCTGAGAAAATAAATAAAAAGTGTGCTTTTGAGGAATCTATCCTTTCCATATAAATACTTGTTCTAACGTTACCTAAAGGGAAACAATCATGTCTTTTTAAGTCTGCTGCTATAGGAGAAGATTTTATAACTAGCTAGGAAACACAAACAGGTCAGGTTTTCAGGATATCCTTAATTAAGCAAAGACAGCTCAATCACAATGACTGAGACACTGATAACTCACCTGTGATTAAACAGGGATTCCTTGAATAGCTGACCTGTTGGTGTGTCCCAAGGACTAACCTTGAGAAACACTTAACTAGGAGATGCTTTGTGTAATTTATCATTTCGATTTGCTTTTTTAACATTTTTTTTTAGCTTGTAAAAAACTAACAACCTCCTTGTTGGCATGGGTGTGGGCTGCATAAGTGAAGTTCACTTGCTGTATTGTTCATAAACAACAATTTGCGAGGCTGCCAAAGTGGGCTGTGCACACAGCCACCGAACTTGAACTCCAAGCCTTTCAGATCCTGGAATTTGGTGTGACATCAAGGTCCACCAAAATAACCAAAAGAATTAGGCTTTATAGCTGAGCTAAACTGGCAAGCTAAGCTAGTTTGGCAGGTTTGCTCTTATGAGATCAGTTCTGCAGAATGTGAATAATGAGAAAATATTTCCAACCATAGGAATAATATAATTATTTGGTTATTATTAGTTTTCTTAACCCTATTGATTATATTTCATTTGTCATGAATATATTTTTCTCTTGAATGAGAAATGCTTTTTAGTATTCTCAACACTTAATCATCCTTTGCATGAGCAGTATCTACTGATGACTATTTTAATTTTCTTACAGTATTTTATTTTTCAGAAATAAATATTTAATAAAACTCCATGCTGAGGATAGGCAGTTAGTGTATCATATCAAACCATTTTATTAATATTACATTATTTTTATATAGACTTTCCTTGCATGTTTAGCTATAAAATCATGAATCAGGGATTCATACCTCTGTATAAGGTAATAACTTAAATTCTGCTTGGTTTTGATTTTGCATTTGAAGGTTACTTCATATAAGAAAAGACATGGAGTTGTGTTCTTGCCACTTCCATTTCTGAAATTGTGTAATAGCAACATTGAACTTAATTATATGGAAATAAAAGTCAGCAAAAGACTAACCCTTTTACTGAACTCATTTTGTAAATGGCTTTGTCTATGACTTTTATCCATTCTTGTAGGAATACACACATTTTTCCAACAAATGAGTAAACTTCCAACATAGCAACAAAAAATGGTTCTAGAAATTAGTGCATTTCTTTGCTTAACAATAAGAACTATAACAGTAATGATTACTTACTTATATATTGCTGTATATTTATTGCATACAGTTTAACCACCTACTATAATAATATATACATACAAGTGGAGGTTTGAATTATATACAGTATGAATAGCATATTAAGTTAGTAAGCACTAGGGATGGGTGAAAAAGTCAAATTTGTTTGTGGAAACTTTCCAGGAAAACTTGCAATTTGCATCTTTTTTCTGTAGAAATTACAGCATATTAAAATACAGAATATTTTCTTTCCACTTCTACTATTGAATTTTTAGAGAACCTTACTATCTCCTTCCCCACATGCTGTCTATAACCAGGATAATTTGTGATCCCTACTACAAAAATCCATAACATCCTTCTGTGCTGTGAGATATAGTTTTGACAGAGATAGTGGTAGATGCAGGCAGAAAGAAAACTAGCTTGGAGTAAGTTATTCAGGAGGAGTTGCAAGAGTGCTGTGATGCTCTTGGTAATGTGGATAAATCCAGCTGCAGAAGTAGAGAAGGAGAGAACCATCTTATTCCAGCAGTTTCCAGCCCCAGGCTTCCAACATTCTCCCAAGAGATCCTATTAAGAAAGGAGTTACTGGATGATGTCATGACAAATCATAAATCACATTTGACATCAAACTAGAGAGAGGTGCAAGAGACTGGTGGTGGTGATGATTCAGAGGGTGGTGGACCTGGCAGTGTAGGAAATAGTATGAGAATCTTTATGGCTGAAACCAATCAATAATGGGGGTGAGAGATGCAGTTGGAAATGGGTATAACTATGTCACAGTGCCTTACCTCGGCCTGCACCATTCGGCAGGGAGCAGGGTTCTGGACTGGCGCTCTGGTGTCACTGGCCGCGTCCCTCTCTGCCTGCGGCCTGGTCACATCTGGTTCCTTGTTACTGGCATCATGAATCAGGCACTTGCCTGGACATCTGTTATAGGCCCAGCCTGGGGGACCTAACTGGTCCTGTCTTCTCCTTCTCCTTTATAAACCTCTCTGGGCCTGTGTATCATTACCCTTACGTTGTTGTTCTGTGCAGTTCTAGTTCCAGTTGTTCCTGTATCCTGTGTATGACCTGGCTTGTCTGACCACATTTTCTGGTGCTGACCTGTGGCTCTGTCTGACCATTCTTCTGTGCACTCCTTTTGTCTTTAGACATCCAATCTGGTGCAGACCTGTGGCTCTGGCTGATTACCCACTCCGTGTATGACCCTGGCTTGTCTGACTATCCAACCTGATGCTGACATGGGGCTCTGTCCAACTATCCTTCCATTGTTGCCTACTCTTCTTAGACATCTATCTAGTGGCGACCTGTGGTTCTGGCTGACTACCCGCTGACTACCCATTGTGTTGCCCATTTCCCACATACATCCATCTTGGTGCAGACCTGGGGCTCTGGCAGACTCCGACCTAACTGACTTCAGGCGTGAGTCAGTAGTCTCCATTGTTGCGATCCATATTGGAGATGAGTTCTTCTCTACTGACTGCAGGCGTGAGTCAGTGTTCTCCCTTGTAGCTACCTAGCGGGAGACTTCGGGTCCTATCCTGTGCTCTACTCGTTACCATTGAGACTACCCGTTGGCTCCGGCCCAGTCTCCAGCAGTTGTGGTTGACATTGTGGCGTCTCTTATTCATGACAGAGTCTCTAGTCTATCTAGTCACGTTTTGCTTTATATTACCGTTGATATTCATTAATATTATCCTTCTAAATAAAAGTGATTTTAACTATACCATCTGGCTCCTTGTCTTGCTTACTAGCCGTAAAAAACTACTACCAACAGCAGTGACATTAAGTCACAGCAGCAGCAGAAGCAGGATGATGACCAGGATAGTGTGTCACTGTCCAAAGTGGCCAGCAGCAACACCAACAACCACCAATTGCAAGTAGATGTAGTGGTGAAGAAAAATACACCTTGGCACATGTGCCCTTATTAAGCACATGAAATGTAACAACTCTGATGTACTTGTGAAACACTGCTCCAAGAAAACCCCCTGTCCCTCCCCAATGACAAGAATAAATGTTGGATGAAAGTCACAGAAAAAAATGCAGTGGAAAGTGAAACCACTGGGTCCGTGATAATATCCCTATTGCACTCCATGTACTCTCAGGGAACTCCTCCTTGACACTGCCACTGCTACCATCAGTATGTGAGCCTTTGGGGGGGGAGTGTTAGTCATCCCCCCTCCACCCACCCAGTGACTTGTATTTAGTGGCCACAGTGACTAACACAGCAGCAACTGATTACTTGCGTGATGGATTAACATTGGCAATATGAATCTCATGGTGGTGGTTATAGTTGTGCTTAATAAGAGTAGATGTGTAAAGTGTGATCCCAGTCCTCTACCTCTTTCGCAAAGTTTCCACACACTGTGCACATTGCAGTTGCTGATTATAACTGCAAACTTTTCCTTTGGAAAAATATTCCAACATCCATGTTCTATTGCGTACCAATCTGGCACTCAAACGGTTAAGTGGTAAAAAATGGGCCATCTTAGAAAATCTATCCACAATCATGAGGATGACTGTGTAACCCTCTGAGACAGGCAACTCCACCATAAAATCAATAGATAAGTGCGACCATGGACGTTCCCCATTCGGAATGGGTTGCAGGAGACCAACCAGGAGGTGTCTAGGAGTCTTAGTCCACGCACAAGTGGAACATGCGGCAACAAATTCAGAGCAATCTGGCCCACCAAAAGAATCTAGTCATAGACCATATTAGTTGGTCTCTCCCAAGGTGCCCTGCAGCTTTCGAGGAATGGTACATCTCCAGCAATCTGGTACGGAGGGATTCAGGCACAAAACACTTCCCATTAGGTTTATCTGCTGGGGCGGAAGCTAGAGCATCCAAAATCTCCTCGCCCAATGGAGATGTAATATTGGTACGTATTGTAGCCAAGATGCGGTCAGGAGGACTCCTCCTAGGACTCGGCCCCAAATTGTCGAGTAAGAGCATCTGCTCTAATATTTTTAGTACCAGGGAGGTAGGAAACCACAAAATTAAACCTCAAGAGGAATAGGGCCCATCTGGCCTGATGTGGAGACAACATCTTTGCCTCAGACAAGTATGTGAGGTTCTTGTGATCTGTCAGTATCAGGATAGGCACCGTAGTACCCTCCAACAGATATAGCCATTCTTTCAGGGCAAGGATGATGGCAAGTAACTCCCGGTCGCATACATCGTATAAACTCTCAGTCTTAGACAGTTTCTTAGAGAACAAACCGCATGGAAGCAATGGTTTCCCAGGGCCCGTGCGCTGGGGCAACGAGGCACCCACTCCAGACTCTGAAGCGTCAACCTCCAGGGTGAAAGGAAGGGTGGGATTCAGGTGGGACAATATCAGAGCTTTGGCAAAAGCCAACTTCAAGTCCTCAAATGCCTGCAAGGCCTCAAGTGACCAGTCTGAAGGATTAGCTCCCTTCTGAGTCATGTCTGTGAGAGGTTTGACTACGGTGGAGAAGTTTAGAATGAGCTTCCTGTAGTAATTTTTGAAGCCCAGGAACCTCTATATGGACCTTAGTCCCACTGGAAGTGGCCACTGTAATATGGCAGACAGTTTTTGCAGATCCATGGCTAGGCCACAAGATGAAATAATGTATCCTAAGAAAGTCACCTGGGCTTTGTGGAATTCACACTTTTCTAGCTTGCAGAACAACTTGTTCTCTCTGAGGATTTATAGAACCTGGGATACGTCTGCTCTATGTGCCTCCAGGGTAGGAGAATGGATGAGTATATTGTCCAAATATACCACAACACAACTCTGTAGAAGGTCTCAAAACATAATTAATGAATTCCTGGATGACAGCGGGAGAGTTGCACAATCCGTAAGGCATCACCAAGATTTCATAGTGCCCGCTCTGTGTGTTAAACGCTGTTTTCCACTCCTGCGACGAGCCCTCTCCACCACTGACAGGTGTGTGTGAAGTTATCACGGTGCCCGTGCTTTGTGCAGCAGGTGGCGACATTCTGACTGCTGGTTTGCATTACTGATTATTGATTGGCTAGTACTTTTTGTCGCCGCCCAGTGATGGCCTTTATATACCCTGTCATTTCCACATTATGGTGCCCTTTCGTGGTGTATTAGTTCCTGCATTCTGCTCCATTATTGCTGATCGTTTATGACTTGGTCTACCTGATGGTGTTCCTGAGTTTGCTGTTCATCGACCACTTCGTTGCTGACCGTATACGGCTGAGAACCCACTCCGTTGCTGACCATGTGTGGCTGAGGACCCGTTTCCGTTACCGACTGTATCTGGCTGAGAACTCACTCCATTGCTGACCGTATCTGGCTGAGGACCTATCACAGTGCCTGTGATTCCTGTCAGTCTCATCCATGACAGATACTGATTTGCTGTGTTGGTTTGGCCCGCCCCCTGGTGACCTTTTTATACCTGGCTAGCACAACTGTCAGGCGCCCTTTCGTGGTGTTTCTGTGCCAGTTACTGTGCTGTGTTCCTGTGTTCCGGATTCCTGTGTACCGACTTGGCTTGTCTTGACTATTCTCCTGTGTTCCTGCTCGTGTATGACCCGGCTCGTCTGACTACCTCCTTTGGATCCTGACCCGGTTTGGCTGACGTTCCTGCTTGTGTACGACCCGGCTTGTATGACTACCTTCTACGTGCTCCGACCCGGCCTGGCTGACTTCCCGCTCCGAAGAACGACTCCTGCTTTCTACAGTGACCTGTGTTCCAGTTGTCGCCGCCGCGACATTTCTATCTGCTGTTCCAGCTTTTGGTGTGACTGCCTTGCCTGGTGTACTCCGATCAGTGCAGTGCATTTTCCTTTGCAGAGTTGTGCGTACTTGCGCCTCCCTCAGACTGCAGAGCCTTGCTATACCGCTGAAAAGCCTCGAGTAAATGTGCTAATTAACCCTAGCAGTGCCGCTGGGTTCCACTCTATCGCTAATTCTGTAAGAGTCTCTTTCTCAGTGAATACTACTGCTGAGCTGGCCGCTCTTCGTCGGCAGCTCCACACATGCTTGCAGAGTGTTTACATCCGTTTGGGCCGGTTGGGTGCCTGAGACTCTCTCTCTTGTTCATTGAGCGATTCCGCTTTACCGAGTGGTTGCAGGCACAGGCATCAGCATTCGTATTCCGGTAATCACGCCCATGGGGGCTGTCGGCTCTAGCGTGTGCTATTCCGTTATCCGGTTAAGTCTGAGGAGGCTTGGCAGTTATCGCATTGAAGGCTGGTTCCAATCTCGCCCATGGGGGCCTTATGCACTTGCACTAGTTGAAGCAGTTCCAGTAGGTACGCCCGAGGGGGCTACGGGGACTCTTGTGCTTCTTACTGAACACCGTGGCGGGGCAGTCCAGTATCCAACCGGTGATAGTCTTGGTCTCCAGCATCAGCCTTATAACACCCTGGGCGTTCCAAACATCCACATCTGAGACTGACTGTTATCAAGGACTTAACCCCTGAGGGGTATACGCTATTCTATTACTGTGTAATTGTACTTATATGTCATTTGTGCATTTACCATTATATCTATATATTATCTGTGTATATTTACCACCACTAGAGGGCGTGTTATTGCCTTATCTTATTTTAATAAAACTGTGTTCTTATTCACCCAATGGTCTGAGAGTCTTAAAAAACCGTGACAGGACCCGCTTCCGTTACCGACTGTATCTGGCTGAGAACCCACTCCGTTGCTGACCTGGTCTGGCTGAGAACCCACTTCCGTTACCGATTGTATCTGGCTGAGAACCCGCTTCCGTTAATACTGTGCTGAGTATCCGTTCCGTGTCTGACCATTCCTGGCTACTAGTTACTCTGTATACTGCCTTGCCTCAGAGTACCGTGCGTTTCCAGCATACCACTTGTGGTCTCCGTTTGCTCTAGCCTTACTTAGGTGGTTGCTGTTACGCTAGTCGGCGCTATATCTCTGTCGACCGTTAGCTAGGCATTCGTGCTATAGCTTCTCTCCATACCGCCGTTGGCGGAGTGCACAAGCAAAGTACCAGTACAGTGTTGTAGCACTGACTGTGTTACTCTGATCTCTCTGTGTCCACCTCTCATACCTCGCTGGGCTCACTCCCTTTGGGAGTTGCAGTATATCAGGGCGTTACCTATTGACCCTTTGCGTACCTGGACGTTTCAGGTTGAGTGTTGCATATTTCCCTCTGCAGGAGCCTCTGGCTCAAGAGCCAGCGTTGCGTTGTACCATCCTCAGTAGCGGGGACACTGGTTGCCTTCATCTCTATACTTTCTGTGCTGTGATCCACCCCTAGCGTTCTAGGGATTTCCCTGGGAGAGTTATCTCGGTCTGTTGCCATCCGGTGCCAGGGTCAGTGTTGCCTCAGTCCATGGGTTCTGTACCTCCCAGGCATCTGGGTTGTACCAGTAGTGTTGCCTCACTCCTTGGGTTCTGTGCCTCCCAAGTGTCTGGGTTGTGTCAGCAGTGTTGCCTCGCTCCTCTGGGTTCTGCCAGTCACTTCCTCCTGGACCATCTACCATCAAGGTCCTGTGGTCAGCTCACTGTCTGCTTATCCTGCTGCCTGTCCTGGTCCAAGCCAGAACCTCCATTGTCAGAGATTGTCATTATTCTCACATACATCTCCATTGCTGACTTTCTGCTATTGTATATACCTGCTAGTATATCTACTCTGTTTGTGTGGGCCCATAGGCCTATCTATGTGTTTGAACTGTGTTTCAATAAAGTTATTTTAACCTTACGAAACTGTTCTGAGTGTTCATCAAAAACCTGTGACAGAAGTCTAGCTGCATCGGTTCCCCCCGACTGGGTCAGAACTAGGAGGTATGGGAAGAGAGGGAGGACAGGGTGGGAGTAAGAAGTTAGGTGCCAACCGAGGTAACTGTTTGCGCGCCTGTTCCTTGAAGGAAGATCTCTCACGGATTCTTGTGTCTATTAGGATGGTGATTGAGATTAGCTCCCCTAGATCACCAGGCAGGTCTCGGGCTGCCTTCTCCATCTTTTTTTGAAATATACTTTATTATCAGATCACTCCATACACATACAAAGAAAAAGGGTACATGTAAAATCTGTCAAGTACAACAAGAGTATGCAAACATTTATAACAGATAAAAGGAACAGATGCATATTAATAGGGCGTACAGAGTTGACCTGAGGTTTTTATAATAATTCAACCCAAACATGTAACCAAACTGAGCTAAAACTATATCCCTCGATCCCAGTTCCTCTCTCCCCCGAGCCCGCAGCACCCCCAACCACCAGCCAGTGACTCCACAAAATCCCATCGTATATAGGAGTCATACACAAAGGTGTACAACAAGTATACGTCACAAGCATCCACACAGCAAGCAGATATGAACTCAGTCGACCAGCTTCAAAAAGTTACACATCGCCGGGAGTTACAGTAGTACTTGCTCTAGCTGTCCACCAGGTCTGCCACCGTTCCCAGATCTTACCAAACTTAGCCGGAGTACCTCGGTGTAAGTAAACCAACTTATAATGTGGAAAACACTGTGAAACCAGGTTAATCCACGCCCTACAATTGGGAGCTCTGTCTGACATCCAGTTAAAGGCCATCACCTTTCTCGCCATCACCAAGAGCTCACGCAGAAGAGATTTGTCATTAGCATCCTCAATCTCATCGGGGAAGATAGACAGTAAACAAATCTTTGGAGTCGCAGGAACAGGTCTTCCCAACACCAGGGTCACAATACGCATTATCTCTGACCAAAACCTCCCAACCTCAGGACACTCCCAAATCATATGCAAGTACATGCCTCGAACATTGTCACTTCGATGGCAATGGATATTACCAGAATTCCCCATTTTAAACAGTCTGATTGATGTATAATAAATTCTATGTAGAATATTCAGCTGTATGATTTGATGCCTAGTCAATGTCACCATCAGAGCTGGCACATCCTTAGCCACGTCCACTCCCAATCCTCCAATGGGCCCAAATCCAGTTCCCATTTATTCCGTGAGGGAAATTTCTGATACCTCATATGAGATTCCAACCACTGGTAAATAAAAGAGAGAGGTCTCGGAGGCTCGAGGGTCATCAGTCTAGTAAGAAGCGGGAATGTAGCAATCATCGGTGCTCGATCACCCCACTGGGCTCTAAGAGCATGTCTGGTACATAAATAAGAATAAAAAAGATTGTGTGGCATACGGTATTTGTCATGTAGGTGTGCAAAGGATTTCAACTGGTTATCATGATACAATTGTCCAAGAGTATTAATCCCAAATCTAGCCCACAGAGGACCAAACTCACTACCATGTAAATGATGTAACCCCGTGGCGCCCCACAAGGGGGTGTCCGGGTCCATGGCCACATATCCCAGCAACCTCTTCAACTCCCCCCAAGCCTCATATAGAGTTGCAGCTAATGTAGTCCGAATTTTAAAAACTGCGGGGACACCATGCAAGAACTGGGGTAGCTCATAAGCAGGCTACAATAACAGTACATCTATCTGAGTAGTTTGATAGCGAGGCCTGGGGGAAACAAAATCAAGTGCATATCGACATTGCGCTGCCAAGTAATACCTGTAAAAGTTGAGCAAGGCAATTCCCCCCTCACGCTTCAGTCTCATAAGAGTAGTTAACTTGAGTCTAGCCCGACGTCCCCGCCATAAGAAATGTGACATAATCTTGTTTATTTGTCGGAAATATTTTTTGGGAATAGGGACCGGTGTATTCTGAAAAATATATAAAAACTTGTGCAAAAAATTATTTTAATAAGATTTGACCTACCAATAACATTTAAGGGCAAGTGAAGCCATGCCATTGTTTTATCATTAAAAGATTGAATAGTAGGTAACAAATTAATCTCCAAAAAGGAGTCCGTCGTTGCTGCCACCCGAATCCCCAAACATGTACAGTCAGCCACAAAAGAAAGTGGGATGTCCGGTGAGCGAGATTCCCGCAGACTACCATCAATCGGAAGCAAAGAGGACTTAGTCCAATTGATTTGAAATCCGGAATATGTACCAAAATCATCCACCAACCACAATGTAGTCCTCAGGGAATCCCCATCATCACCAAGAAAGAGTAGAATGTCATTGGCATACAGTGCAATCTTTTCCTCTCTGCCCTCAATACTGAGTCCACAAATCAGTGGATTAGCACGAATCAAAACAGCCAAAGGCTCCAGGGCCAGGGCAAACAAGCCGGGTGAGAGCGGGCAGCCCTGTCCAGTGCCACGATACAAGGAAAAGGGTTGTGAACTCAGTCCACCCGTCACCACAGAAGCCCTGGGGTTACTATATAAGATATGTATCCAATTAATAAAGGATGGACCAAATCCAAAACCCCGAAGTACATGCCAAAGATATGGCCATTCGACAGAGTCAAAGGCCTTAGATGCATCAAGAGACGCTATCTCCCGGGTTCCGATGATATCATGTGGAAGCTGCAGGTGCAAAAATAATCTTCTAAGGTTGTGGGACGTCGATTTGCCTGGGATAAAACCAGTCTGATCTTCATGTACGATGGTTCCCAACACATTATTCAATCTGGTAGCCAGTATTTTTGCCACAATTTTTGCATCCGTAGTCAAAAGGGAAATAGGTCTGTAAGAGTCGCAGAGCTCCGGATCCTTCCCTGGCTTAGGCAATACAATAATGGAAGCATCATTCATGGAATCCGGAATATGTCCATCATCTATGGCAGCGTAAAAAGTATTCAAGAGATGAGGGGCCAAGATATCTGCAAACTCCTTATACCACTCTGCAGGAAGACCATCCACACCCGAGGCCTTGCCCGCCGGCAAACCACGTATCGCCTCCATCACCTCTCTAAGAAGTATATGAACATCTAGCATGCGTCGATGTTCTAAGGAAAGTTGCGGAAGGGCACACTGATCAATAAAATGAGATATCTGAAACTCAGAGCGGGTTAGTCAAGACTCATATAAATGAAAGTAGAAGTGCTGGAATTGCAAATTAATCATCCGCGGGTCGAGTATCAATTCACCCCCAGAATCCCGGAGTGAAGAAAGCAACGGAGTCCCCTTATGCTGGCGAACAAAATGAGCCAAGAGCTTCCCCGCGTTGTCCCCATTTTCAAAAATATTTTGTTTCATATAAAAAACATGACGGACATTCAGTTCAGAAAGTTTTACAGAGTATCGCAACAAGCAGGAAACAAACTTAGTGTAGGACGCCGAATCCCCACTCCCCACAAACTGTTTTTCCGCCTCAGCAGCCTCCGATTCCAGAACCTCCACTTCTCTAAATTTAAGTTTATTTTGCGTAGATATAAGAGATATCAGAGAACCCATGCAGTTGCCTTGGCAGCCTCCCAAACAATATCATGAGCAGCAGAATTGACATTGTTGGCAAAATAGTCACATAAATCTTCTCTATACTTAGACACCAAATGCGTATTAGTCAACCATACGGGACTAAACCTCCAAGCTCTGGACCTAGGTCTCTGGTCTCGATGTAAAGACAATAATAACGGGGAATGGTCGGAGGCCACCCTGGTTAGAAAACAGCAATCCGTAACCCAATTCAAAGCCAACTGGTTAGCAAACACATAATCAATTCTAGATAACGTTTTATACGTGGCCGAGTGGCAGGAGAATTCCCGGTCCCGTGGGTGGAAAGTCCTCCATACATCTACAAGTCCCATATCACCTACAAGATTGAGGAAGGCATCTCTATGTAATTTGGAATCAACCGCCGTCCCACCAAATCTATCCAAATCAGGATTATTAGCTATATTAAAGTCACCCATACAAATTATATGGTGATGTGTCTTGTCAGAAACATATATAAGCATGTCCTGGAGAACTGATGGGTCAAAAGGCGGTGGTATATAAACATTCATTAAGACAAACCGAGCTCCCTGTAGCTTACACATTAGGAAGAGGTAACGTCCCTGTGGATCAGTCTTAAGGTCAATGAATTCGAAAGAAACCAATTTAGAGATAAGAATGGAAACACCCCTGGCATATGTAGAATACGTGGCATGGTAATGACTCTGTATCCAGTGCCTCCTAAGAGACAAAACTCTACCTGCAGTAAAATGGGTTTCCTGCAACATAACCACCCCTGGAGTCTGCTTCCTGACGTGGTTCAAAACTAAAGATCGTTTTATAGCATCATTCAGGCCACGCACATTCCAGGATAAAAATTTACAAGTTAGTGGTGTCATCACTGAAATAATTAAAATGTGTTACACCCCCGGCCACATGGTGGGACCTGTTGGGGGCGAGGAGCACCCGACCCAGAAAAGAGAGTAAGAGGGATCCCTAAACTAACAACCGCCCCAACCCTTACCAAAATGTCCCATCCTATCTCCATCACCCCCAACCCGACAGAGATTTTATCCCTTAAACAATCCATTCCCGTGGCCTGGCAGCCAAAACTCCTGACCCTTCCCTCCCACCCACCAAACATGAACCAATTAACTTGTAATTAAATTGGGCACTAATAGTCCCATCCACACCCTCCGCCCTCCACTGCAGTAGAATAATGTCAAAATCAACCAGCAGTTAAACATAACATAGAAAATCCCACCACACCCCCCGCCCCCTACAGCAGCAAAATAGAGCAAACATAAACATAGCATCATCACCCAATAACCTGTAAAAGAAAGCCCAGTAACTGTACCGCCATACCCACTCTTAGAACAGAACCTCTCCCCTCAAACAGGAGGCCAATCCCCGGGCCACCGCCAAACACCACTCCCACTCAATGTCCCTGTCCCTAGCACCCTTCGGGCAGATCGGAGGCACCAATAAAGGAATGGATTCCAGCAATCTCCAAGAACCCAAAAGCCAGAATGCAGCAGCTCGGCATCAAGCCACTGCCCAAAGGATGCAAGACAGTGCCAGTCCAGCAAGAATATTTTGCAGAACAGTAACCCATATTGGCATATTCAGGCATATAGGCATATATGGTCATATATATACAGTCATAAACATAATGGCCATAGCAATATCGCGTCTCAGTAACAAAGGAAATCCCTCCAGAGGTCACTGGACACCCCTCCCAATGATTCATCCCATCTTAGCAGCCCCTTGGCACCCTCGGAGGCTGCATGAAATATAGAATCAATATTAACAGCTACAAAAAATTTTCAAGTACTAATAACAGCAAAGCAGCATCCAACCACTGCCCAGGACATGCCAGAGGACACCCGCAGATTATTGGCAGTGCAGAACATTAATGCGTCTGGGAGGAGGGAGAGAGAGAGGGAGAGAGAGAGAGAGGGGAAAAAAAAAGTCTCAATCCATCCCCCCCCAGACATGCGTAAAATCAAAAGCATATGAACTGAAACATATGATCATAATGGCATTATCAAAACAGGCATATATTCAGCTTTACAAATATTATAACGAGTGCTTTCACCCCCAACCTCGTCTCCATAATTGAGCTCTCAGAGCAGTTCACCACATAACATGCACTCTAGAGGAGCGAAGTACAGCGGCAGCACTGCCCCGCATCTCCTCTGCACATGGGCCGCATTACCATATCCAGACGAGCTTGACCTCCATTCGGACAAACCAGCAGGAGCAGAATCAGTCCAGGCGGCCGATATGTCCCTCGGGGTCTGCCCCAGCGTCCATCAAAAATCATGGAGACTAAATATATGAAGTCTCAAAAATACAAGACCATGGCAGCAGTAACAGGAAACGATGAAGTGATGAAATGATTCTAATGAGTGTCCACCCATTCTCTAGCCTCCGAATCTGAAGTGAAGAAGATGGTGTTACCGTCATGTACAATTCTCAATCTAGCAGGAAATAGCATAGAATAGGAGATATTCTTCTCTCGAAGTTTACGTTTCACCTCCACAAATTTGCGTCTCTGGAGCTGGACATCAGCCAAGAAATCCGGATAAAAGGAGATTTGGTGATTTTCAAAAAGGATTTGGCCTTTCATCCTAGCCATACGAAGTATGGCATCCGATTTCTGTAATTCAAAAGTTTAATAATCATCTGACGAGGAGAAGATCCAGGAGGTCTTGGGCCTGTCGGCAAATGGTGCTCCCTCTCAACAGTAAAGGACAGGGAACAGACCCTCTGTGCCAACACGCTCCCTTATCCAGGTCTCCATGAATTGCTAAGGGGCATGGCCCTTGCGGTCCTCCAGCAGTCCAATTATACGAACATTACTGCGTCTAGATCTGTTTTCATGATCCTCTACCTTGGACTGAAGGGATCGCACTTGATTCTTCAACTCATCCACTGTGGCAACCACAGGAGGAAGTGTGTCCTCAACAGTAGAGATACGCTGACGAACATCAGTAATGCTCTCACGCAGGTTTTGTTGGTCCACATGCAGAAGATTAATCTCCACCTGCACTGTATCGATTTTGTTGGTCAGGACTGCCTGGCAGGTAGCGATTGCAGACATTATTTCCACAAATTGGGATTTAGGATCATCATCTTCAGAAACAGAGGACTGCGCCGGCGACGCCACCGCAGAAGGGGCCTCCATCATGGCCGTGACCTCCTCCACCGCCATAGCTCTCCTAGCAAATTTACTTAGTTTCTTCCTGTATTCTGATGACTTTTTTTACCATAGTGAGATTGAGAAGACAAGTGTAGGTCAGATAAACATAGGCCAGAATCAGCGTAGGGTGGATAATTGCCGCTGAGGCGGGAAGGTGCAGGCGGGACCCCCCAAAATTCAAATGATACTCATCAGTTCAATAATACATGGGGCAGGAGGGGAAAACATTTATGGGAAAGGAGACGAACAAGGTAGTTAGCAGCTTGCCACAGCTAAAAGATGATGCATCAATAGTAGGCCCTCCAGCTGCTCCTGCATCCTAGGTGTAAAGCATCATAATAATAGGGCAGGTGACCAGGAAACAGGCCTCACACTGGACATAAAGACTGTCAGAAAAAACTGCAGGCGTGCACTGTAGTTAGCCAGAGACTTCTAGTAGATATGAGTGAAGAACTGCCAAAATCCTGAGCACAGTGATTCAAATATACATGGGGCAGGAGGGGAAAAACATGTACAGGAGAGGCAAGAAACACAGGAAAAATTGCTCCACTGAGGCAGTGAAAACCTTATGGTTGAGATTTAGTAGCAGAGGCCACAAACGGAGGTCAGGACAGCAGCAGCAGATCCTTCAGCCACCCTCACAATACCAAGGTATATCACCACTTGTAGAACAGCATGTAACAGCAGCATAATCAGGTCAACAATGATAGGTCTTCCATCTGCTCCTGTATCACCAGTCCTTGTCTCCTGGAACACCCAGAGGCAATGTGCACAAAGTAGGAACGCTCAGTATGGCTGCCAGGCCACGCCCCCGCCGTCTCCATCTTTAATCATGTCAGACAAGCCCTGGGAGAAGGCAGCGACTAAGGCTTCATTGTGCCATCATACTTCCACTGCCAGAGTACAGAACTCAATAGATTAGTCCACTACTGTACATGAGCCCTGCCTTTTGGCAGCTGAAGTTGGGTACATCAGGTACATCAAAAACTGTCCAGAACGAGGCCACAAATTATGTGAAGTTATGAATCATGGGTTTCTCAGTTTCCCAGATTGGGTTGGCTCAGGCCAATGTCTTGCCGGACAGGAGGGAGATCAGGAATCCCACCTTACTTCGCTCAGTAGGAAAGGCATGTGGTACCATCTAAAAAAAAAAAATTCCAACTGATTAAGGAACCCCTGGCACAGTATAGGTTCCCCATCATATCTTTGGGGTAAAGGAGCAGAGCCAGACAGCCCTCTTCTCATGCCAGCCTCAGAGGAAGTTGCCACAACCGGTGCAGGTACTGGGGAAGCCACCGGTTGCTGAGCGAATCGTTCAAGTGTCTACATAGCAAAAGACAGCTGGTCGATTCTCTGGTCCTGAGAATCCATCCTGGACAGGATGCTCTGACTAGGTGGACTGCCTGATCCTTCAGTAGACATGACCCTTACATACTGTCACTGTATTCAGGTAAAGAAGGACAGACACAAAGATAATATATAACGACCTTTATTAAATATATATATAACAATAATGGTATTGACCCACATATAACCCCAGATACAGGCTGATAGGACCCAAGGTCCCTCCAGAGCTGCACACTGTGCTGTGCACTGCACTACTGCAAGAAACCGAGACTAGGGGAGCGGCTTAAGTGGAACAACAGTATGAGTGGTATAATATTCGTAAGTCACCACTTCGGTCTGCGATCGGAGGCAACAGGGAGTGAGAGCAGACCAGAGCCACAAGGCACCAAGACTACAGGTCAGGCAGTCCAGTAGTGTAGGGAGAGAGTAGGCAGTCAGAGCCACAGGTCAGACAAACCGGGAATACACGGAGCGAGTAGTAGTCAGAGCCACAGGAGACAAACCAGAGACTACACGGAGCGAATAATAGCCAGAGCCACTGGTCAGGAAAACTGGAGACTACACTGACCAGGTAGTAGCCATGGCCACTGGTCAGGCAACAGAGCGCAAAGAGTACTGAGCAGAAACACCACATAAGGGCAATATAAGGAGGAATATAAAGGAGCAGAAGGGGGCGGGACACAATTAGGTCACATAGAATAGGCCCATAAACAGGCGTCTGTGCTAGTTCCTGATGTCAGAATGAGGAAGTGGCCAGAGGCCATACAGAGGTAGGAAGCACAGGAGCACTACGCTGCCTAGGGATACTGTGATACAGTCCTCAAGTTTACCTATGTTAGTTTCCCTTTGAAATGTAAAAGGAGTATTGTCATCCAAGGTACCCATCTTGAGCCATGCATATATGAGGGATGTGGGCCTGAGGGACCGACAGCCAGCCAGCCAGTGACAACAGGGGGAACTCTGAGATCTCAACTTCCCGCCCTGTATATTCAATGGGAAGGGCATGCCGCAGGCACAGGTAAGAATAAAAATATTAGGAATTCTAAATTTTATGTGCAAATGCTCAAATGTTTTAAGTGTATAGCATATAGCTGGCCTAGGGTGTCAATAATATGTGCAGACCAGCCAAAGTCCAGATTGCAAAGATGGGATATGCCAGCCTCTCCCCATAAGGTAATGTTAAGGTCTTTCACTAAATATTTAGTTAAAGTTTGGATTAGGGACCAAATCCTACAAAGTGCTTGAATAGCAGTCGTGAGGGTAATGCTGATATCTGGTCCCAGAAGAGCCAGATGCTGTAGCTTATAGCCCTGTTTAAGGAGAGGTTATTCTATGGATGGTAATGTATGAGTGGTATGAGGCAAAGTATATGTAAATACCTATTGTCCCTGTGCCACTAGACAGTACTTATAAAAATCATGGAGTAAGATGCCACCCTCTTTTAACAAACGTTTCAGGGTCGATAATTTGATCCTTGATGCCTACCTCCCTACCCATAAGAGGCGCATAATGGATTTTGTAAATTTCCTTAAAGTATCACTTTGGGATCAGCACGGGTGATCCATGGAAGATGTATAGAAATGTTGGTAAGAAAACCATCTTTATTAAATTAGCACAGCCAATAACATTTAGAGGAAGAATGTTCCATGATAAGGTTTTGTCCCTGAAGTGGGTCATAATGGGCTCTAAATTATCATGAATAAACCATTCTTGGGAGGCCACCACTGTCAGACCAAGATATTTGAAAGAGTCTTTGCATTTCAAGGGAGTAGCTGTAGTGTCTAATTTTTGTTCAGCAGAGCAATAGTCTCCAATGAGAGCTGTCTGAGTCACCAAGAAACACTAGTACATCATTGATGTACAGTGCCAGCTTCTCCATCTTATCTCCCACAGCAAAACCCTGGATTTCCCAGTCGTTTCATACATGAGAAGCAAGGGGTTCAATGGCGAGATCAAAAAGGCCCGGAGATAGTGGACAACCCTGATGCGTCCCTCTCTCCAATGGAAACCGGTCTGACATGAGACCTCCAGTTGAGACACAAGCATTAGGGGAGGTGTAGAGGTCCCTAACCCAATGTAGAAAGGTGTGTCCAGAACAGAATCTGCGGAGGACATTCCACAGGTATTCCCATTCGACAGAGTCAAAGGCCTTTTTCTGGGTTTCAGAAGGACAATTATGACAGCTTTGTTAAGGGAGTCAGGGATACAGGAGGCCTCAAGTGGCAAGTAATAGGTATTGAGAAGATGTTGGGCTAAGCCCATCCATTCCCAGAAACTTGCCAGTTCACCAACCACTTTGTATAGCGTAATAGGCGAGTCCAACATGTGTCGGTTGTCGGTAGATCACAAGTGGAAAGGTATTGTTTTATTTGCTTTCTATTTGTGCTCATTTGGGAGCTGTATAGATGTGAGTAGTACTTGACAAACTCATCATTTATACCACATTCATCCAAAATTAAGGTATTATTATCATTATTGATTAGAAAGGTAATACCCCGTTGATCTCCACTGCCCCTAATTAAATGAGACATCAGTCTCATTGTTTTGTCTCCATTTTCAAACATATTTTGTTGCCTATTGAAAATATGGTTAATATTTAGCCTAGATAGTTCAGCATTAAGCATCACATTAGCAGACAGAAATCATTCATAGTTCTAGGTGTCATCTCCATTTACATATTGCCTCTCCGTCTCACCTGCCTCATCTTCAAGTTTTTGGACTTTCGCCCCTACCTTTCGCCTGTATGATAACTTATGAGACATGAGAGATCCCCTGTCCACAGCTTTCGCTGCATCTCAGAGTGCTCCTTGTGCATTGAGTTCATATTATCTTGAAAATAGTGTGCATGACCCTTCACTACAGGGTCTATGGATGGCCAGAAAGGCTATAGCCTCCATCTCCTGGAGGAACAACTCTCTCCCATTCATAAAATAAACGGAAGTGGCAAGTGGCCAGAGGCCTCCGTAGGCAAGTAGGGTCAAGACACAGCTTTTTTCAGTATTTGTTGTGAAACAAGAATGCGATCAATACGTGTGTAACGGTTTTATGTACACTCAGAATCGGAAGGTTTTGGGTAAAACACAGTTTTATTAAATCACACAGAATAATAGTAACCAGAGCCGGATCATCCATTATGGCAACCTAGGTGACTGCCTAGGGCCCATGGCAATATGAGGGGCCCTGGTTGCAAGTGATGTGGCCCTGCTGGTGCTGCTGCTAACATTTTGTGTCAGTTGCCTTTTTTTTGTTGAAAGAGACAAGCATCATCCAGTTGCTTTCACTTAAATCAGAGCCACAATTCCATTACCTGCTAGCAGAAGTTTGTGTAAGAGGCACCGGATCAAGACATGTGGGGCCCCAAACCGGTACCTTGCCTATGGCCCCATGGAGCCTTAGTCCACCTCTGATAGTAACCCTTGCAGGTACAGCATATAAATACAATATGATACTGACACAGGACAGGTTACAATAAAGTAAATAACCCACACAGGTCCAGTATATGTACAACAATATACAATGCTGACACAGGTCAGGTAAAGTTCGTATGATTCAGTGAGACAATGGCAGATAGGTACTATTAGGCCAGGAACAGCGGATAGGCTCTAATAGTGGAAGGTCCAGAGTCCTCTCTCTACTCAGAGAGTGACAAAATAGCGACTGTAGCCACCAACGAACAAGCGGAGCCCAGGATGTGCGACTGGCTACTGGAGCACCAGAGGTAGGCTGCAACTGGAGGTGCGGGGTAACGCCAAACCGTGACTGCAATAGACTGTAACCCAAATCCACAGCACCGGGAGGTGCAGTGTAATGCAAACTGAGACTGCAACAGACTGTGACTAAAATGCACAGCACTGCCCCGCAAGGGGTTAACGAACTCTCCGGTCTGAGACAACTGCTAGATGGAATAACAGACTGAGGTGCCCAAGAGTAACCCAACCTCAGGTATAGCAGTAAAACAGACCAAGAGTACTGTGGTGCAACCAAAATCTCCACCCCGGAGAGAGAGGACTAGGCACAGGAGTGATCGGGTCACAGTAAGAACTGCCTGAGTAGTAACCTAGAAAACCGGAGGTCTAGTCAGACCGAGAGAGTGAGCACCGGCTATAGCCCCCAGACTGGTTCCCGGAATGAGTGCGAACCAGACAGTAACACAGAGCAGGAATGTAGCCAATCTAGGTCGGTACACAGAGCAGGAACGTCAGCCAAGCCGAGTCGGTACACAGAGCAGGAACGTCAGCCAATCTGGGTCGATACACAGAGCAGGAATGTCAGCCAATCTGGGTCGATACACAGAGCAGGAACGTCAGCCATTCCGGGTTGGTACACAGAGCAGGAACGTCAGCCAATCCGGGTCGGTACACAAAGAAGGAACGTAAACAGGCAGAGTAGTCAGGCAGTCCACGTCATACACAGGAATCATACGAATATAACGGAACAAGCGCTAGCAATGGGAACACCACGAAAGGGCACTGCAGCAGTGACAGGACTGAGTATTTAAGGGCTGTCACTGGGAGGAGCAACAACCCATTAACCAATAAAAAGGTATCAGGAAGTAGCAAAGTGTCAAAATGTCTACAGCATAGCACCGTGATAACATGATAGAGTCTTATACCAGAGTGGCAGGAGTATTCTTCTTCTTCTTCTTTATATAGCACCAACTACTTGCACAGCGCTGTACAACTGGGAATAGACATATAGATATATTACAGTACAATCAAATGTGGAGAACAGAAGGATCAGAGGGCCCTGTTCGTGAGCGCTTAGAGTCTAGAGTACTCTCTAGTGTCTGGGTGCAAGGCCGGCCAAGCATCGATCAGACCCACAACCTCCATGAATCACAGAAGTTTATTTCTGGAGCACAGAGAGTCAGAAGTCAAATCATCCATTCTAAATAGTTCTGAGTGTAGCGTCATATTGAGGTCATCCATACAGAGCAATAATCATCCAGGTTTGGTAGATGTATATATAAGTGCCTCCCTGAAGATTTCGGACACAAAGGCATATGCAGAGATAAAATTATGGTAGGGTGGCTCTGCAGCTTAAAGTCCAAAAGAACATACCTACCTTTGGGATCAGTTCTGAGATCAACAAATTCATAGGGAATCAGTTTGTTAATTACGACCGAGACACCACAGGAGTGAGATGAAAAAATAGCATGATAGTGATGACCTTTCCAAGGTTTCTTAAGTGTTAGGATTTTGCTCCCAGTAAGGAGCATCTTCTGCAATAGCAGAACATGTGTTTTTGTTTTTGTTTTTTTTTTACAAAAAGTTAGTTTTAGTTGTCTTTTAATTGGGTCATTTAGGCCCCTCACATTCCAGGAAAGGAATTTAATTGTTAGATTAGCCATTTATAAAATAAAGGTGTTTGGAGTAACACCAAGCCCCCAGAAGGCCAGGGGTGTCCTCTTGTCTGCATGGTGTGTGAAGAAAAAAAAAAACCCACAATTAGCCCACAAGCACCCATGATTTTAGAGGAAATGCAGGAGGAGAAGAATGAATGGCCAACTTGTGGAGGTGGTTTATTGTGGAACTGCTGCTGCCTTAGTGGCACTAGGGTTACTAGGAAGTGGAACAATCATCACTCTTTGCTACCATTCCACTGGTATAAATTATTGTTATGCAGTTTTGACTTCTTCCCAAAAACTCAGTAAGTGTGGGTTGGCAGTATATAGCAGAACTGTGTAACTGTATTGCTTTAGCTACATGACTTGTGGTAGCAGCAGATGCGGGCAGGCTTTTGACTCCTCTGTGATTTTCATTTGTAGAAAAGAATCAGGAATCATGGTTGTTATTATAAATGAGGAAACATTTCTTATTCTCTTAAACATCTACAGTACTACTATTATGAGCCATTGTACTGCTGTTACATTCAGAACATTTGATGTGCTTTTGCTGGTGGTTTGTTCCCCAATCAGGCCTGTGGTTGTTCTTCATGTGGGATCTCAATGAGGATATGCCCAGGGGCTCCTTTTCCAAATTTTTTTATATAGACAACATTTTTAGATCTTGGATCATGAGTGGCATACAGGGGCGGATTGTAGGGGAATATCAGCCCGAGCATTTTTTTTTTTAAAGTAGCCCCCTTGTGGTCCCTGTGCAGCATGGGAGAGCAGACGCCAGGATATTATGTCATATCCTGGCGCTCTGCATTAACTGTTTGAGTGCCAGAGGGGTATGCAACGCATTGCAAAGCAATGCGTTGCGTACCTCTCTGACACTCAAAGCAATCCATTGCGTTCCCCTCTGGCACTCAAAGGGTTAACAAAGAACGCAAAGGCTGTCAAAGAGTACCTGTGGCAACACAGACCTCTCTTTCAAAATATCGTGGGATGGTGAGGTGAGATCCTCTGATCTCCCCCACCGGCCCATGATCTAGCGATCAACCGGGGGATGCCTGATCCCCCCATAGGACAATCCGCCCATGGTGGCATACCTCCATACTGTAAATTTCATAGACTGAAAGGTTTCTGAGGGAGTACTACTACTACTACACAGGGGGTAGATGTTCCAGTTGTACTAGTAGAATTATCATTGTGATTCACTACTAACAGCAGTAGAACCACTCATATAACTAGGGTTGTGGATGCTGAAGATGACTTGTGTTGCTAATTACTCAACAATAGTGTGTGTGTGACTGGCTGGATGTTTGACTTGAGAGGGGATCATGATGAGTGCTGACATGAAGATTTTGTATTTTTAGACATCCTAGCTTGTCCAGAGTCAGACTTTCCAACTGATCTCTCAGACAGTTTATAAAATGGCATAGTGCTCCTTTTCAGTTTTGGAAGATGAAGCCTTTTTCTCCAGCTAATTTTATGACACTCTACTTTTCTTCTTTATCTGTATCAGAAGAAGAGGAGGACAATGAAGGGATATATTCTAGATAAACATCATCATCATTCAGTAATAAGGTCATCATCAGCATTTTATATTCCTCTAAGTTTTTTGAATCCTCAAACAGTTTCTCTCTCTTTTTCCTTTAACAGAAAATTTTTCATACCTAGATGCAGCTATATTGCTAACTGATAAACCCTACTTTGCTATGACAACATCACTAAAATGTGACTCTCTGTCATCTTCAGAGTTCATAAAAGGTTTAATACTGCTGGTAGGGGAGCTTATCTTGTCATATTTACAAACAGCCTCCTCAGGAGAAGGAGGAAGAGGAGGATAATCATAATTTATTGCTCAAGCTGCAGTGACCATGGCAGCAGTCAGTTTTTGTAGCACCACTTTACCATCACATCCATACATTCCTCCTACTCCTTTGCCTTGGCCCCTGCCTCTTACTTTTGCTGGACAGTAGTATTGATTTTTACTATATGGAGTGATGTTTTTCCCCTATCAAAGTAATGTATGATGTACTTCTATGTTTTTAGTATCTGTCACTGTCAATATCAGTCTCAGTTCCCTGCCAGTTTTTGTCATCTATCAATCAATTATTTTTATAAACTGTCCCCGACTGTCACTGTCTAAAAATATCAACGTATACTCACTGCGATCGCAAGAGTCTACTCCCCCTTTTTAGCCTGTCTACTAGTGATGAGCGAGCACCCCAATGCTCGGGTGTTCGGGTGCTCTGACCGAGCACCCCCTGAGGCTCGAGTGCTCGGCCGAGCACCCGAGCCCCATTGAAGTCAATGGGAGGACTCGAGCATTACACCAGGCACCCCCTGCTCTGATGAGGGGAGGGTGCCTGGTCCATAGGAAAAGGGCAGAAAAGGATGGAAACACCACAGAAATGGTTCAGGGACAGCATAGGGAGGATGTCTGGATGCATCTTGGACTCCAACATCGCTGCTGGGAACGATCTTTCGCCCGTAGTACGCCATTTTTACAGACTGACCATAAAACACACAAAAAGGAAAATAAAAACGACTTTAGGCGAAAAATTGTTACCAAACAATATTTGCTGTATATTTACTTGTATATCATCTGCAAATTCTCCCAAAAATTTCCTTGGTTTTCGGAAGTGAGGCCATGATTAAGAGGGAAACGTGCGCAGAGGCAAATTCTCCCAAAAATTTCCTTGATTTTCAGAACTGAGGCCATGATTAAGAGGGAAACGTGCACAGAGGCAAATTCTCCCAAAAATTTCCTTGATTTTATTGAACTGAGGCCATGATTAAGAGGGAAACGTGCGCTGAGCCGACCATCTAAAACATTATGGGTGAGGGTCTGCTGCAGAGCTGACCATCCTAAACATTATATGCGAAGGCCCGCTAGTGAGCTGACGCTATAAAACATTATATGAGAGGGCCCGCTAGAGAGCTGACCCAATAAAACATTATATGAGAAGGCCCGCTGGTGAGCTGACCTATATAAAAATTGTCAAACAGGGCCCGCTGGTGAGCTGGCCCTATATAAAAATTATATCACAGGGCCCGCTGGTGAGCTGGCCCTATATAAAAATTATAGCACAGGGCATATGGAAGAGGAGGAGGAGGATGAGAAGATTAAGAGTCAACCATATACCCGTTTTTTGGGTGGAAGGGGTGAATGGGAATACAGAGTATTCACATCATTGTAAATAACATATATAAAGTGAGTTTATGTTCCCCCGCGGCTTTCCTCCAGTGGAGTGGAGAAGTCAGGGGAAATCCAGGCCTTGTTCATTTTTATAAGTGTCAACCTATCAGCATTGTCGGTGGAAAGGCGGATACGCTTATCTGTTATGATGCCACCAGCAGCACTAAATACCCGCTCAGACAGAACGCTGGCGGCAGGGCAGGCCAGCACCTCCAAGGCGTTGAGTGCCAGTTCATACCACGTGTCCAGCTTGGACACCCAGTAGTTGTAAGGCACAGAGGGATCATTGAGGACGCTGACACGGTCTGCTACGTACTCCTTCACCATCTTCCAAAACTTTTCCCTCCTTGTGACACTAGGCTGCGCATCAGGGTGAGGGTGCTGGCGGGGTGTCATGAAGGTGTCCCACGCCTTGGAGAGTGTTGCCCTGCCTTTGTCGGAACTGCTGTGTGCTCCCCTTTTCTCCCCTTCTCGGTTGGCCAAGGTAGCACGTACTCTGCCGCCAGCGTTGTCAGATGGAAAATTTTGGAGCAATTTTTCAACAAGAACCTTCTGGTATTGCACCATTTTGCTTGTCCTCTCCACCGGAGGAATGAGAGATGAGAAATTCTCTTTGTAGCGGGGGTCCAGAAGGGTGAACACCCAGTAATCCATGTTGTCTAAAATGCGTGTAACGCGTGGGTCACGGGAAAGGCAGCCTAACATAAAGTCAGCCATGTGTGCCAGAGTACCAACAGGCAAGATTTCGCTGTCCTCACCAGGAGGATGACTCTCAATCTCCTCATCCTCTTCCTCCTCTTCTGCCCACCCACGCTGAAGAGATGGAACTAAAGTTCCATGGCTACCCTCTGTAGCGGAGACAACCGTGTCTTCCTCCTCCTCCTCCTCCTCCTCCTCCGCCTCCTCCAATTGTCGCTGAGAAGACGAAGTGAGGGTGCTCTGGCTATCACCTTGTGTAAGCTCTTCCTCCCCCATTTCCACCTCTTCCACATGCAAAGCGTCGGTTTTAATTGTGAGCAGCGAGCGTTTCAGTAGACACAGAAGTGGGATGGTTACACTGATAATAGCGTTATCGCCGCTCACCATCTGTGTCGATTCCTCAAAATTGCGTAAAACCTCACAGAGGTCTGACATCCATTCCCACTCCTCACTTCTGATTACAGGAAGTTGAACGGAGAGGCGACGACCGTGTAACAGCTGGTACTCCACTACTGCCCTCTGCTGCTCACAAAGCCGGGCCAACATGTGGAAGGTGGAGTTCCAGCGCGTGCTCACGTCACACAGCAGCCGGTGAGCTGGCAATTGTAAGCGCTGCTGCAGCTTCAACAGGCCGGCCGAAGCTGTTGATGACTTACGGAAATGTGCACACACGCGGCGCACCTTGGTCAAGAGATCATGCACATTGGGGTAGGTTTTTAGAAATCGCTGAACCACTAAATTAAATACATGCGCTAGGCATGGTACGTGTGTGAGCTTGCCGAGCTCCAAAGCCGCCACCAAGTTACGCCCATTATCACACACAACCATGCCTGGTTGCAGGTTGAGTGGCGAGAGCCACTGCTCGGTCTGGTGACTAATCCCCTGCAACAGCTCTGAGGCCGTGTGCTGTTTGTCCCCAAGGCAGATCAGCTTCAGCACGGCCTGTTGACGCTTCCCCACTGCAGTGCTACACTGCTTCCAGCTACTGGCTGATGGGGGAGTGGCGGTGTGTGTAGAGAATTCGGAGGTGGAAACGGAGGAGGAGGAGCCAATAACGTAGGTGCTGGTGGAAACCCTGATGGAGGTAGGGCCCGCAATCCTCGGCGTGGGTAGCACCCGTGCCATCCCAGGGTCCGAGTCGCTCCCAGCCTCCACGACATTCACCCAGTGTGCCGTCAGGGAAATGTAGCGTCCCTGGCCACAAGCACTTGTCCATGTGTCAGTCGTTAAGTGGACCTTCCCAGTAACTGCGTTGGTCAGGGCACGGGTGATGTTACGGGACACATGGTGGTGTAATGCGGGGATGGCACACCGGGAAAAGTAGTGGCGGCTGGGGACCGCGTACCGAGGGACAGCTGCTGCCATCAGGCTGCGGAAGGACTCAGTGTCCACAAGCCTAAATGGCAGCATTTCGATGGCCAGTAATTTTGAAAGGTGTGAGGTTAGTGCTATGGCCTGTGGGTGGGTGGCTGGGTACTTTCTCTTGCGCTCAAATGCCTGGGGTAACGACATTTGGACGCTGTGCTGGGACAGGGAAGTGGATGTGGTCGCTGATGGTGCTTCAGATGCTACAGGTGCAGGGCGGGAGGTATGCGGGCCTGCGCCTTCAACAGGCGATTGGCCGGCACCGAAAACAGGGGAAGAGGAGGCAGTGGTGTGGCCTGCAGACACAGATGGGCGATCCAGGCGTTCCTCCCACTTACTACGGTGCTTGGATGCCATGTGTCGGATCATGCTGGTGGTGGTGAGGTTTCTAGTGTTCATGCCTCGGCTCATTCTGGTGTGGCACAGGTTGCAAACTACAATTCTTTTGTCGTCCGCACTTTCCTTAAAAAAACGCCATACCGCGGAACACCTACCCCTTGGCAAGGTAGATTTACGCAAGGGGGTGCTCCGTGGAACATTTGCGGGCCGGTTTGGTGCGGTCCGCCTTCTTTCTGTAGCCACACCACTGCCTCTTCCAGCCTGTTGCGGTGCTGCAGATGGCTCACCCTCAGGACTGCTGTCATCGCTCGGCTCTACACCTTCCCAGGTGGGGTCAGTCACCTCATCGTCCACCAAGTCCTCCTCCACTTCCTCACTCTGATCATCCTCCTCAAGTCTTGATCCCACCACATACTCAGTCATTGACAACTGTATAACATTCTCCTCAACAAGGTCTTGAGACGGAAATAGTGGTTGATTTAATGGCAACTGTGTCTCATCATCATCATCATCATCCACTACTTCCTTTGACCTTAAATGCCGTTCACATCTGTCATCTTCTTGAGATTGGGTAGCCTCTAGAGGTTGTGAATCAGGGCACAAGATGTCATGTTCCTCTGCAAGCGTGCTTGGAGAGAGGGTCAAATGAAGGATTGGTGATGAGACGAGCTCCTCACTATATCCCAGTGTGGGATCACTTCTTTGACCAGACCGTGTATGGTGGGAGGAAGGATGATCAGAGTGAGGATTATGTTGACCAGACTCTTGGCTACTGAGAGTGGACTTGGTGGAAGACAGGGTGGTGCTTAACCGACTGGAAGCAGTATCAGCTGTCATCCAACCGACCATCTGTTCGCAGTGGTCGGACCTCGAGAGTGATGTCCTGCGACGCCCTGTAAAATTACACATGAAGCTAGGTATGGTGGATGTCTTTCTTTCTTTTTGCAACTGTACAGAGTACACAGAATAGGCTGTTAAACTGCGGTGACACACACTGAATGGAATATGTGACTTTAATATTTGAGTTTGAAAACTTAACAGTATTTCTTATTATTCTGCAACTCTGCAGAGTACACAGAAAAGGCTGCTAAACTGCGGTGAAACACACTGAATGGAATATGTGACTTTAATATTTGAGTTTGAAAACTTAACAGTATTTCTTATTATTCTGCAACTCTGCAGAGTACACAGAATAGGCTGCTAAACTGCGGTGAAACACACTGAATGGAATATGTGAGTTTAATATTTGAGTTTGAAAACTTAACAGTATTTCTTATTATTCTGCAACTCTGCAGAGTACACAGAAAAGGCTGCTAAACTGCGGTGAAACACACTGAATGGAATATGTGACTTTAATATTTGAGTTTGAAAACTTAACAGTATTTCTTATTATTCTGCAACTCTGCAGAGTACACAGAATAGGCTGCTAAACTGCGGTGAAACACACTGAATGGAATATGTGAGTTTAATATTTGAGTTTGAAAACTTAACAGTATTTCTTATTATTCTGCAACTGTACAGAGTACACAGAATAGGCTGTTAAACGGCGGTGAAACACACTGAATGGAATATGTGACTTTAATATTTGAGTTTGAAAACTTAACAGTATTTCTTATTATTCTGCAACTGTACAGAGCACACAGAATAGGCTGTTAAACGGCGGTGAAACACACTGAATGGAATATGTGACTTTAATATTTGAGTTTGAAAACTTAACAGTATTTCTTATTATTCTGCAACTGTACAGAGTACACAGAATAGGCTGTTAAACGGCGGTGAAACACACTGAATGGAATATGTGACTTTAATATTTGAGTTTGAAAACTTAACAGTATTTCTTATTATTCTGCAACTGTACAGAGTACACAGAATAGGCTGTTAAACGGCGGTGAAACACACTGAATGGAATATGTGAGTTTAATATTTGAGTTTGAAAACTTAACAGTATTTCTTATTATTCTGCAACTCTGCAGAGTACACAGAATAGGCTGCTAAACTGCGGTGAAACACACTGAATGGAATATGTGAGTTTAATATTTGAGTTTGAAAACTTAACAGTATTTCTTATTATTCTGCAACTCTGCAGAGTACACAGAATAGGCTGCTAAACTGCGGTGAAACACACTGAATGGAATATGTGAGTTTAATATTTGAGTTTGAAAACTTAACAGTATTTCTTATTATTCTGCAACTGTACAGAGTACACAGAATAGGCTGTTAAACGGCGGTGAAACACACTGAATGGAATATGTGACTTTAATATTTGAGTTTGAAAACTTAACAGTATTTCTTATTATTCTGCAACTGTACAGAGTACACAGAATAGGCTGTTAAACTGCGGTGACACACACTGAATGGAATATGTGACTTTAATATTTGAGTTTGAAAACTTAACAGTATTTCTTATTATTCTGCAACTCTGCAGAGTACACAGAAAAGGCTGCTAAACTGCGGTGAAACACACTGAATGGAATATGTGACTTTAATATTTGAGTTTGAAAACTTAACAGTATTTCTTATTATTCTGCAACTCTGCACAGTACACAGAATAGGCTGCTAAACGGCGGTGAAACACACTGAATGGAATATGTGACTTTGATATTTTAGTTTGAAGACTTAACAGTATTTCTTCCTATTCTGCAACTCTGCACAGTACACAGAATAGGCTGCTAAACTGCGGCGAAGCACACTGAATGGAATATGTGACTTTGATATTTTAGTTTGAAGACTTAACAGTATTTCTTCCTATTCTGCAACTCTGCACAGTACACAGAATGTGCTGCTAAACTGCGGCGAAGCACACTGAATGGAATATGTGACTTTGATATTTTAGTTTGAAGACTTAACAGTATTTCTTCCTATTCTGCAACTCTGCACAGTACACAGAATGTGCTGCTAAACTGCGGCGAAGCACACTGAATGGAATATGTGACTTTGATATTTTAGTTTGAAGACTTAACAGTATTTCTTCCTATTCTGCAACTCTGCACAGTACTCAGAATGTGCTGCTAAACTGCGGCGACGCACACTGAATGGAATACGTGACTTTGATATTTTAGTTTGAAGACTTAACAGAATGTGCTCTAATCTGCAACTTTGCACACTAAACAGAATGTGCTCTAATCTGCAACTTTGCACACTAAACAGAATGTGCTCTAATCTGCAACTTTGCACACTAAACAGAATGTGCTCTAATCTGCAGCTGTGCACACTAAACAGAATGTGCTCTAATCTGCAACTTTTCACACTAAACAGAATATTTTTTTTTTTTTTTTTTTTGTTTTTTTCCCCCCACACAAAATAACCTGCTGCCCCCACACACAGTAGTCCTAAAAAGGACTTTTGGTTCTTTTTTTTCACAATTTTTGTTTTTTTCCTCCCTACACTGCCTTTCCCTTCCTATCCTCAGCTCTCCCTGGCTCAGACTGAGCCGAACTCGATGGTCAGGTGCTATACAGCACCTGACCACGGGTTCTGGCCAGCCAATCAGTGTAATGCCAGCAGCCAACATGGCTGCTGGCATTACACCGATGTCAGAGCCTCCCTGCACGTTTATTGGCTGCGCAGCAGCCGCAAAACGTGCGGGGAGGAGACCCGAACATGGCGGGCGAGCACATGCGGTACTCGTACGAGTACCGCCATGTGCCGAGCAGAGCGATGCTCGAGCCGATCCGAGCATCGGCCGAGCATGCTCGCTCAACACTACTGTCTACCTGTCTGTAAATGTAGCTAATATCAACTTTTCAATAGCTGTTAGTTTTTACAGTATAGTTCAGCACAAGGATAGGCCTCTTAGCTAGAGAATCACTATATGCTTGTCACTCTTCTTGTGGTTGTAGGAGTGGTAACAAGTAAGTATATCTGTCAAACTGTCAGTCAGAGTAGATGCTCAACCATCCCAGGTAGGAACTTGAACCACCTGCCCGGTCTGACTCTCACTCTTACTTATTAGTCAAAAAGTTGTTGATTTTTAAACTCTCTTTTCTACAAAATCAGCCTAAGCTCCAGTATCCTTACTAGTGATGAGCGAGCATGCTCGGCCGAAGTTCGGTTCGGCTCGAGCATCGCTCTGCTCGGCACATGGCGGTACTCGTACGAGTACCGCATGTGCTCGCCTGCCATGTTCGGGTCTCCTCCCCGCACGTTTCGCGTCTGCTGCACAGCCAATAAACGTGCGGGGAGGCTCTGACATCAGTGTAATGCCAGCAGCCATGTTGGCTGCTGGCATTACACTGATTGGCTGGCCAGAACCCGTGATCGGGTGCTGTATAGCACCTGACCAGCGAGTTCAGCTCAGTCTTAGCCAGGGAGAGATGAGGATAGGAAGGGAAAGTCAGTGTAGGGAGAAGAAAAGTGTTTTTGAACAAAAAAAAGACCCAAAAGTCCTTTTTAGGACTACTGTGTGTGGGGGCAGCAGATATATTTTGTTTTGGGGGGCAGAGTTTAAAAAAAAAACGTCACATATTCCGTTCACTGTGCCTAGCCGCAGATTAGCAGCACATTCTGTTTAGTGTGCAAAGTTTCAGATTAGCAGCACATTCTTTTTAGTGTGCAAAGTTGCAGATTAGCAGCACATTCTGTTTAGTGTGCAAAGTTGCAGATTAGCAGCACATTCTGTTCAGTGTGCAAAGTTGCAGATTAGCAGCACATTCTTTTTAGTGTGCAAAGTTGCAGATTATCAGCACATTCTGTTTAGTGTGCAAAGTGTAAAAAATAAAAGTCACTTTTTCCGTTCACTGATCCTAGCCGCAGATAAGCAGCACATTCTGTTTAGTGTGCAAAGTTGCAGATTACAGGAACATTCTGTTTAGTGTGCAAAGTGTAAAAACTAAAAGTCACATATTCCATTCACTGTGCCTAGCCGCAGATAAGCAGCATATTCTGTTTAGTGTGCAAAGTTGCAGATTATTAGCACATTCAGTTTAGTGTGCAAAGTGTAAAAAATAAAAGTCACTTATTCCGTTCACTGTGCCTAGCCGCAGATAAGCAGCACATTCTGTTTAGTGTGCAAAGTTGCAGATTAGCAGAACATTCTGTTTAGTGTGCAAAGTGTAAAAACTAAAAGTCACATATTCCATTCACTGTGCCTAGCCGCAGATAAGCAGCATATTCTGTTTAGTGTGCAAAGTTGCAGATTATCAGCACATTCAGTTTAGTGTGCAAAGTGTAAAAACTAAAAGTCACATATTCCATTCACTGTGCCTAGCCGCAGATAAGCAGCATATTCTTTTTAGTGTGCAAAGTTGCAGATTAGCAGCACATTCTGTTTAGTGTGCAAAGTGTTAAAAATAAAAGTCACTTATTCCGTTCACTGATCCTAGCCGCAGATAAGCAGCACATTCTGTTTAGTGTGCAAAGTTGCAGATTAGCAGAACATTCTGTTTAGTGTGCAAAGTGTAAAAACTAAAAGTCACATATTCCATTCACTGTGCCTAGCCGCAGATAAGCAGCATATTCTGTTTAGTGTGCAAAGTTGCAGATTATCAGCACATTCAGTTTAGTGTGCAAAGTGTAAAAAATAAAAGTCACTTATTCCGTTCACTGTGCCTAGCCGCAGATAAGCAGCACATTCTGTTTAGTGTGCAAAGTTGCAGATTTGCAGCACATATTCCGTGTAATATGAAGAAGGCGGGTAAAAAGGGACGGGGAAGTGGACGTGATCCTGATAGTTCAGGGCGCGGGTCAGGACGCGTAGAAACTGTGCCTGGTGCCAGAGCACAAGAAAGAAAGACATCCACCATACCTAGCTTCATGTCTCAGTTTACAGGGCGTCGCAGGACATCACTCTCGAGGTCAGACCACTGCGAACAGGTGGTCGGTTGGATTTTAGCTGATACTGCTTCCAGTCGGTTAAGCACCACCCTGTCTTCCACCAAGTCCACTCTCAGTAGCCAAGAGTCTGGTCAACATAATCCTCACCCTGATCATCCTTCCTCCCACCATAGAGGGTCTGGTCAAAGAAGTGATCCCACACTGGGATATAGTGAGGAGCTCGTCTCATCACCAATCCTTCATTTGAACCTCTCTCCAAGCACGCTTGCAGAGGAACATGAAATCTTGTGCCCTGATTCACAACCTCTAGAGGGTACCCAATCACAAGAAGATGACAGAGGGGAACGGCATTTAAGGTCAAAGGAAGTGGATGATGATGATGATGAGACACAGTTGCCATCAAATCAACCACTTTTACTGTCTCAAGACCTTGATGAGGAGGATGATATACAGTTGTCAATGACTGAGTATGTGGTGGGATCAAGAAATGAGGAGGATGATCAGAGTGAGGAAGTGGAGGAGGACTTGGTGGACGATGAGGTGACTGACCCCACCTGGGAAGGTGGAGAGCCGAGCGATGACAGCAGTCCTGAGGGTGAGCCATCTGCAGCACCGCAACAGGCTAGAAGAGGCAGTGGTGTGACTACAGAAAGAAGGCGGATCGCACCAAACCGGCCCGCAAATGTTCCACGGAGCACCCCCTTGCGTAAATCTCCCTTGCCAAGGGGTAGGTGTTCCGCGGTATGGCGTTTTTTTAAGGAAAGTGCGGACGACAAAAGAATTGTAGTTTGCAACCTGTGCCACACCAGAATGAGCCGAGGCATGAACACTAGAAACCTCACCACCACCAGCATGATCCGACACATGGCATCCAAGCACCGTAATAAGTGGGAGGAACGCCCGGATCGCCAATCTGTGTCTGCAGGCCACACCACTGCCTCCTCTTCCCCTGTTTTTGGTGCCGGCCAATCGCATGTCGAAGGCGCAGGCCCGCATACCTCCCGCCCTGCACCTGTACCATCTGAAGCACCATCAGCGACCACATCCACTTCCCTGTCCCAGCGCAGCATCCAAATGTCGTTACCCCAGGCATTTGAGCGCAAGCGAAAATACCCAGCCACCCACCCACAGGCCATAGCACTAACCTCACACCTTTCCAAATTACTGGCCATCGAAATGCTGCCATTTAGGCTTGTGGAGACTGAGTCCTTCCGCAGCCTGATGGCAGCAGCTGTCCCTCGGTACGCAGTCCCCAGCCGCCACTACTTTTCCCGGTGTGCCGTCCCCGCCTTACACCACCATGTGTCCCGTAACATCACCCGTGCCCTGACCAACGCAGTTACTGGGAAGGTCCACTTAACGACTGACACATGGACAAGTGCTTGTGGCCAGGGACGCTACATTTCCCTGACGGCACACTGGGTGAATGTCGTGGAGGCTGGGAGCGACTCGGACCCTGGGATGGCACAGGTGCTACCCACGCCGAGGATTGCGGGCCCTACCTCCATCAGGGTTTCCGCCAGCACCTACATTATTGGCTCCTCCTCCTCCGTTTCCACCTCCGAATTCTCTGCGCGCAGCGCCACTCACCCATCAGCCGGTAGCTGGAAGCAGTGTAGCACTGCAGTGGGGAAGCGTCAACAGGCCGTGCTGAAGCTGATCTGCCTTGGGGACAAACAGCACACGGCCTCAGAGCTGTTGCAGGGGATTAGTCACCAGACCGAGCAGTGGCTCTCGCCACTCAACCTGCAACCAGGCATGGTTGTGTGTGATAATGGGCGTAACTTGGTGGCGGCTTTGGAGCTCGGCAAGCTCACACACGTACCATGCCTAGCGCATGTATTTAATTTAGTGGTTCAGCGATTTCTAAAAACCTACCCCAATTTGCATGATCTCTTGACCAAGGTGCGCCGCGTGTGTGCACATTTCCGTAAGTCATCAACAGCTTCAGCCGGCCTGTTGAAGCTGCAGCAGCGCTTACAATTGCCAGCTCACCGGCTGCTGTGTGACGTGAGCACGCGCTGGAACTCCACCTTCCACATGTTGGCCCGGCTTTGTGAGCAGCAGAGGGAAGTAGTGGAGTACCAGCTGTTACATGGTCGTCGCCTCTCCGTTCAACTTCCTCTAGTCAGAAGTGAGGAGTGGGAATGGATATCAGACCTCTGTGAGGTTTTACGCAATTTTGAGGAATCGACACAGATGGTGAGCGGCGATAACGCTATTATCAGTGTAACCATCCCACTTCTGTGTCTACTGAAACGCTCGCTGCTCACAATTAAAACCGACGCTTTGCATGTGGAAGAGGTGGAAATGCGGGAGGAAGAGCTTACACAAGGTGATAGCCAGAGCACCCTCACTTCGTCTTCTCAGCGACAATTGGAGGAGGCGGAGGAGGAGGAGGAGGAGGAGGAAGACACGGTTGCCTCCGCTACAGAGGGTAGCCATGGAACTTTAGTTCCATCTCTTCAGCGTGGGTGGGCAGAAGAGGAGGAAGAGGATGAGGAGATTGAGAGTCATCCTCCTGGTGAGGACAGCGAAATCTTGCCTGTTGGTACTCTGGCACACATGGCTGACTTTATGTTAGGCTGCCTTTCCCGTGACCCACACGTTATACGCATTTTAGACAACACGGATTACTGGGTGTTCACCCTTCTGGACCCCCGCTACAAAGAGAATTTCTCATCTCTCATTCCTCCGGTGGATAGGACAAGCAAAATGGTGCAATACCAGAAGGTTCTTGTCGAAAAATTGCTCCAAAATTTTCCATCTGACAACGCTGGCGGCAGAGTACGTGCTACCTTGGCCAACCGAGAAGGGGAGAAAAGGGGAGCACACAGCAGTTCCGACAAAGGCAGGGCAACACTCTCCAAGGCGTGGGACACCTTCATGACACCCCGCCAGCACCCTCACCCTGATGCGCAGCCTAGTGTCACAAGGAGGGAAAAGTTTTGGAAGATGGTGAAGGAGTACATAGCAGACCGTGTCAGCGTCCTCAATGATCCCTCTGTGCCTTACAACTACTGGGTGTCCAAGCTGGACACGTGGTATGAACTGGCACTCTACGCCTTGGAGGTGCTGGCCTGCCCTGCCGCCAGCGTTCTGTCTGAGCGGGTATTTAGTGCTGCTGGTGGCATCATAACAGATAAGCGTATCCGTCTTTCCACCGAAAATGCTGATAGGTTGACACTTATAAAAATGAACAAGGCCTGGATTTCCCCTGACTTCTCCACTCCACTGGAGGAAAGCCCCGGGTGAACATAAAGTGACTTTATATATGTTATTTACAATGATGGGAATGCTCTGTATTCCCATTCACCCCTTCCACCCAAAAAATGGGTATATGGTTGACTCTCTTCCATATACCCTGGGATATAATTTTTATATAGGGCCAGCTCACCAGCGGGCCCTGTGATATAATTTTTATATAGGGCCAGCTCACCAGCGGGCGCTGTTTGACAATTTTTGTATAGGTCAGCTCACCAGCGGGCCTTCTCATATAATGTTTTATTGGGTCAGCTCTCTAGCGGGCCCTCTCATATAATGTTTTATAGCGTCAGCTCACTAGCGGGCCTTCGCATATAATGTTTAGGATGGTCAGCTCCGCAGCAGACCCTCACCCATAATGTTTTAGATGGTCGGCTCAGCGCACGTTTCCCTCTTAATCATGGCCCCAGTTCAGAAAAATCGAGGAAATTTTTTGCAGAATTTGCCTCTGCGCACGTTTCCCTCTTAATCATGGCCCCAGTTCAGAAAAATCGAGGAAATTTTTTGCAGAATTTGCCTCTGCGCACGTTTCCCTCTTAATCATGGCCCCAGTTCAGAAAAATCGAGGACATTTTTTGCAGAATTTGCCTCTGCGCACGTTTCCCTCTTAAACATGGCCCCAGTTCCGAAAAATCGAATCAAATCAGAATTTGCAGATGATATACAAGTAAATATACAGCAAATACTGTTTGGTAACAATTTTTCGCCTAAAGTCGTTTTTATCTTCCTTTTTGTGTGTTTTACGGTCAGTCTGTAAAAATGGCGTACTACGGGCGAAACATCGTTCCCAGCAGCGACGTTGGAGTCCAAGATGCATCCAGACATCCTCCCTTTGCTGTCCCTGAACCATTTCTGTGGTGTTTCCATCATTTTCTGCCCTTTTCCTATGGACCAGGCACCCTCCCCTCATCAGAGCAGGGGGTGCCTGGTGTAATGTTCGAGTCCTCCCATTGACTTCAATGGGGCTCGGGTGCTCGGCCGAGCACTTGAGCCTCCGGGGGCGCTCGGTCAGAGCACCCGAACACCCGAGCATTGGGGTGCTCGATCATCACTAATCCTTACCTATTTCCTCTAGCATCAAAATTCTGCTCTTTTTTTCTATCTCTCCTAAGCAGAGACTGACAACATATGAGAAACTGACACTCTTCTTATGGCCTATGTACAAAACTTTCTGCAGGACAAAATGGTTGATTTTTGCCATGTACACCAATGGGGAGATAGTAGGCCACGTACACCAGTAGGTGGGGAGTGAACATTTTGTGACATGATATTTCTCTTTGCCCTTGCTCAAAGATTTATGAATTGGATGCATTGCATCTGCATTTTATATATCCCGTTAAAGAGTCTTTATAGAGACAATGTTTTAAAAATACCCAGGCATTATGAGAAATGGTCAGTTTATGTATTAAAAAAATCACTTCTGAGATGTATGTAGGCATGGTTAGGCCCTTGAGGATGAGAGAGCTGTGCAATGCATTGTAAAGTTATGATCTGGAATAAGTGCCCATTTCAAAAATATATATATATAGTATACTAAACTGCTGTACTGTGGCAACCATTAACCAGTGCTAACAGAATAATAGCCAGATTTGGATCACAAATGGGCCTAAGCCTTTAGTTTGGATGTCCCTGTGCTAACTAAATGATGAACAATTCTTGAATAACCACACAGCAAAAAAACAGAATATGGAACAAAGATAGTTTGACATTAATTTTTAGGCCTTTTAACACCCTTGAAGTTGCTAATGTTTTACATTCCTAAAATATTGGAGAACTAGCATTGAAGGGTGTAAGTTAAAAGCCCCATTGAAAATAAATGGTAATTTTTTAATTATCTATTCTCTGTGGTGCAATTAGTTTACTGCAGAATTGCTCCACTTTTCTCCACTACATCAGCCCCACCATCCTTCAGTTGATTGTAAGCACTCATGCACTAGCAGTCTAACTCACAGATTCCCTCTCGAACACATTATGAACTCAGTAACACACAGATATAGTCATTGTGAGTTATGCACTAAGGTATAATAGTAAGGTGATAAAGGGGAGATGACTTGTCCAGTCACTATGATTTCTCCAACTTTCTAGATCTTAGTGCATACAATACATATGAAACGGAGACATATTATCACTGCAGAAGTCATCTCCACTTTATAGGAGTGGGTGAAAGGTCCTGCTGTGTTCCTGCGGAAAAAAAAAACACTTAAAATCTTCATTATTTTTCCAGTAGCTCCAACTTTGGAGATCTTAGTGCATAGGCTCTGTAGAATAACATTGGAATTGGAGAAGTGATGTCATTGTAGAATCCACCTCCACTTTGTCATCTCTTTATCACATTAGTGCATCAGAATGTGATTACACTCTTCAGTATATCAATACATTCACTAGTATACTGAAACACTTACTGGAGCAACCTTACATTCATTAGCAATGTGTTAAAATAAGACATTTCTAGTTTCCAAGGGTTAAATGTTCATAGGCATTGAAAGTTATAATAGCAGCAGTCTTGCTGTAGTAACATGGCTGTTATTTAGAAATACAATCAAGCTACTCATTTTTAGAGAAGGACAATGATATTGCATTTCTGTTCAAACCTCGTAATAAATTAACATTATATACTTTCAAACACTGGAAGAATAAGCAACCACTTGTGGAATGCAATGGCTTATCTTTGAAGGCAGTGTTGCCTACTTTAGCACAATTTAACAATTGCAATTCTCCTCTGTTTTTCCAATTTGTATTCCCAGGCTTTTCTGCTGCAAAAAGTAAGATTCTGTCTGCTTGTATCATTGAAAAGTAGTTGAATTTGATCACACAAAATTTTTAGATCTAAAGAAATGGTTTTTGTTGGAGTTCAAACAAGAAAACATATGGCAAAGGTGTGGAACAAAATAAATAAAGCAATTGTGAGGCCCTCCAGCTTTTGCTAAACTACAACACTCATCATCCCCTGCCAGCCATTGAAATTCTAGTCTGGCAATCTATAGGATTAGTATAAATAGACCAATAAATTATTGTTAGTAGTATTAATGCTTGTATTATTATTATTAAGAAAATGTTTTACCAGGAAGAATAAATGCCCACAAAATGTATATACAGTTATATGATGTTTTTAGATACAAATAAACAGTTATTTTTAGGGATTTTAGACTGCTGCCCTCAATGGCACTGCATCTAAAAATGCTAATTCCAACAGTGGATGCTTATCTTGAAATATTTGTAACTAGAGAGCTAAATAAGCTAAAGAGGTGCAATCCTGGTGCAAACTAATTGCACCATGTTGGACAAATATAATTTACCAAAGAGCCCAATGATTTAGTCTGTGATAGAGAGGTCTGCAACACATTGCTTTCTCTCATATTCAGTGGGGTTTAAAAAAAAAAAAAAAAAAAAAAAAAACAATTAAAACAATGGGCATTTTTCATTTCTCCACTGTGGTGCATTCCCATTGATCCAGAATGGCAACTCTATTAACCCATGGGGGGGGTTATGCACTAAAGCGTGATAAACTGGAGATGATTTCTCCACTGATATCACTTCTCCATTTCGTATGTATTCTATAGAGTCTATGCACTAAGAGTTAGAAAGTTGGAGAAATCATAGTGCATTGGCTCCATAGAACACACACAGTCACCCTCTCAAACACTTACTTGTCATCCACTGTCAGTCTTCTGCTGTCACCCATTGTCTTCTTTCTTCTAATCTTCTGTAATTGAAAAAAATGCCACATTAGAGATGCCCCTGGAATAAATGGCACAAAGATATGATGGGCTTGACCGTTCGAGTGCTGGAGGTGTATGAGACTCATTGCTGAGCAATGAGTCGCGTACCTCTCTGGGACTCAAAGGGTTACATTGTTGCTGGCAGTCAAATGTAACTATAGTTTCTGGCAGTCCATGGTACAAATAATTGTAAAAATAATTGCTGGCAGTTCAATATTGAAATAATTGGCAGTCCAATATTAACATAATTTTTGGAAGTCCAATGTGTAAATAAATGGTGCCAGTCAAAGGGTCTGAAACATGCTGTCACTGTCAACAGCAGCAGCGGCAGAAATGCAGGACAAAATTCCCCCCAGAGTTACCTATCAGGCCATTGCCCATGCCTTCAAAAAGTTCCCCAGCCTTCCTTTGGCTTGGATGTGTGCATATGGGGAACATTCTGGATTTAACAATTGGATTTAAAAACTCAATTTACATCAATGGGGATTTTCAATCCACCTGTGGTGCAGTCTGTATGCTTCAGAATTGCTCCTCTTTAGCTAAATATCACAGTCTCTCTTTGAGACCTAAGAGATCCTGTGCTCTTATCTCTGTATGGCCGCTGGGCAGCATGGCCTCCAGCCACTTCCACTTTGCTAGAGTCATGTTACAGGCACTGGCACGGACGCCTGTTTATGGGCCTATTCTGTTGGGCCTAATTGGGTCCCGCCTCCTTCTGCTGCTTTATAAATCTCATTAAGGCTAGGACCTGTATCATGGTACCCGTGCTATTTGGCAACATTCTGTCAATATTCCACTCCTGCTTCTGTCATTGGCTGCCCTGTTGTTGTCCCGCCCAGCATTTGTCCTTAAATTCTGGGTTCTGGCACTTCTCCGGTGCCCTTTCGTGGTGTTCCAGTACCAGCGATTGTTCCTGATCCTTGTGAACGCCCAGTGTATCGACCTGGCCTGCCTGACTACTCTGCATCTTGTCTCCTGCCTGTGCACCGATCCGGACTGCCTGACCATTCTGCTTCTCCTGTGTATCGAACCGGCTTGGCTGACGCTCCTGCTCCGTGTACTGACCCGGCCCAGCTGACGTTCCTGTTCCGTGTACCAACTTGGATTGGCTGACATTCCTGCTCCGGTGTACGGACTTGGATTGGCTGAAGTTCCTGCACGGTGTACCGACTCAGACTGTCATACGTTCCTGCTCTGTGTGACTCCTGCCCGGTTGGGCTGCTAGGGGGGCCGTGCCTCCTCTGCACGCTCTGACCGGTCTCCGGTTAAGGGTATTGCAAGTCCCTCGCTGTCTCCGGACAGCTCTGCAGATTGGTCTCAGTTGCCTCCGTGTCACCCAGGCGACATTCCTATTTGCCTGCCTTACGTGCAGTTCCAGGTTGGGTGCCTCTCAGGGCGAGTTGCTCAGTTTTCCTTTATTGCTACGGCAGTGCTCAAGCTGACCAGATTCCATTACTGCTATGGCAGTGTTCAAGCTGCTCAAGTCTCTGTTACTGCTACGGCAGTATTCAGTTGCTTAGTCTCCGTTACTGCCACGGCAGTGCTAAATTTGCACAGTCTCAGTTACTGCTACTGCAGTGCTCCTATTGCTCAGTCTCTGTTACTGCTAAGGCAGTGCTCCAGTTGCTTAGTCTGCGTTACTGCTAAGGCAGTGCTCACGTTGCTCAGTCTCCGTTACTGCTACAGAAGTGTTCAAGCTGCTCAGTCTCCGTTACTGCTACAGAAGTGTTCAAGCTGCTCAGTCTCCATTACTGCTACGACAGTGCTCAAGTTGCTCAGTCTCCGTTACTGCTATGGCAGTCCACAATTGTCTGGTACCCATTATTTAGGGCGTTACTCGAATTGAAGCTCTCACCTCTGTTTGAGCTTCTTAAAGGGCCTTGCACTATTAGGGCCTGTCAACATTCTCTGCCTATTATTAACCCATGCAGTACTGACAAACTGGGACTCACACAAGATCTGCCTGACCTGTGTCAGTATATTGTTCTATGGACTCTCTACTTATACTGGACCTGTGTGGGCCTACCTCTGTATAACCTGTCTAGTGGCTGTACTATATTATGTATATATTACAGGACCTGTGAGGGTTATTGTATTTTTTTATTGTTTAATAGAATTTTGTTTTATCCAAACCTACTGTGTCTGTGTGTCGAACAAACCGTTACAACTTGTTTCCCTTTCATGGTGTATCTGTGCGTTCTTCAGTGTTGCTTTCGTTTGACCTTTGCTTGGCTGCCGTGTTTTCTCCTGACCGATCCTGTGGCTTGTCTGACTATCTGCTCTGTTTTGACATTGGCTGTGGCTGACTACCCGATTTGGCTTTAGACTGTGGCTTGTCTGACTTACACTCCATGCTGCCCTTCATTCCAGTCTGACTACCACCTGTCTGGGCTAGTTGTGGGCGTGCGCCATCGGTGTATTGCAACTGCTACCTCCGTGGTAGAGTTGCTGGTTGCCTCTCACTCCGTTGCCTCCATCCTATGCCACTGTATCTGTTACCTCCTGGGCCTGTTGCATAACCCTCCACTATGTAGCCTATGTACAGTACTGCCTTCACATACTTACCGGTGCTGGGGTTGGCTACGTTCCACACTCTTGCCTCCACCCTTTGCCTACCTAGTAGACCAGTTCCATGGCTCTTTCAGAGTACTAGTTACTCTCTGTCTCGCTCCTCCTACCACTCCATGTTAGAGTCACTACTTCGAGATATCTGTCTGCCTGTCTCGTGTCTGGGAGTTTAGTTGTCGCTCCAGTGATCAGGTTTCCTGGCGTTCCAGGTTTTCATTTGCTAGGTATAGAACCAAGCCTGGTTCTGCTCCCAGCTCTCTCTTTAGGCTACTGAGAACCGGTTACAGTTCAGTGTCAATCCTTGGGTAGTAGACTCTGCACTGTCTTCACTCCTGTTCCTACTAAGTTTGGGGAAGTGCTTAATCTTGCTTATCTTAATAAACTGGTTAAACTTCACTGTACCTGTGTCATAAATATTATTTACTCTGGTGTCTGTAACACTAAAAAATAAGGCTGTAAGAGCCTTACGTATAATGAAAAATTGTCAGTGATCCCCACCACAAAGACTAACAGCAAGATCAGCAAGCAAACGACCCCAGCTGCCTGTGTCTTACCAGTCAGTCACACTGAATTTTGGGGTAAACCTCGTTCCTCCTTTCTTCTCCTCTAAAGTACCCCCAGACTCCCCTAATACAGAGAACAAATGTCCTACCTATAAGACTCCCTAAACTAAGCTTCAATTCCCTGTTATTTCCTTATCTTCTCTAGCTTAAAAATATGCTTCTTTCTCCTCTCACAAACACAGAATGGAATGCTGTGAGACCCTGACACCCTTTTATATGCCTGCAGGAAAAGTAGAGAAAACTTTCATGTGGTGGGGAAATTTTTTTTCCATTCATTTTAATGCAATGAGCCAAGCAAAAAAAAAAAATAAAATGCCAGTTTTGGGAGGAAATTATTCTCCAAGCTGAAGTACCATTTTTCACCAATTTTGGTTTCAGGTGAAAATTTTCAGACATCTCTACTCTTCAGGGTTATCTGTTTCTTTGTCTACTCCATGTTATACCCCCTGTAGCACCACATAGATCATTTGTACCCCAATAAGGATATTAGTGTGTTATATGGCTAAGTTATCTGAGTTCATTGGTATCTCTTTCAGTTCTATGGATTCATCTACAAACAAAGGTTTATGACTTGAGATGGGCAAAAGAATCAGAAAAATTTCCCACAGCAAATTTCATGTAAAAACAACAATTTCCCACTTTTCCATGAAAATTCCCACCCATATTCTACATCTCTGCCTTTTCACCACTGCCAATTCATTTCCTGTGAGACTTTGCCATTTGTCACCCATGTTTTCCATGGCTATAAGATTTTCCTCCACAATATTACTTCTTCTGAGGGCTGAAGTGGAGAACAAAACAGCTGAAAGTAAAAGCAACATATAACTTGAAAAAATTATTAGTCTATCCATAGGTCATTAATTACCACAAGTGATCCTTAATATCATCAAACAGATCACTGAATAAGTGGTTAATAATGTATCAGACAAGTAACTTAAAGGTTAACCCTTTATATAAAAACTGCTTAAAAGTAAGAGATAGTAAAAAAAAAAAACCATAGCGCTCTCTTAAGAGATGAAAGCATTATATATTATGCTAAATCTATTCAGTAATCTGTTTGATGATACTAAGGATCACTTGTAGTAATTAAGGACATATTGATAGACCTTCATCCATAGGTTAACATCTGGAGTGATACTTCATTGTCATTTTTGTACTCATTTGGATACATTTCAACCACACATATACATGAGATGTTTTTAATTAAGGACCACAGCAGAGCACATTCTACCACTCTTTTCCTTTAGGTTTTATTAGTCCCCCTACTGACACACATGGGGAGGTACACTGTTTTTAAGTATTTTAATAATTGTTAAGTATTAAACTGCTTACTGTGAATTTAGGGTTGTTTTTATGCACAGGACTGGTCTGCTCCCACTCCAAATGATAGCCACTCTGTAGATGTTATAATATCAGATGAGAGTTGGTACCGTGTTAGCCGTAGAAATACAGGAGGCAAATACAGTTTTTGATACCTTTTATTGGCTAACTAAGCAGATTTAAATGCAAGCTTTCAAGACCTTGGGTCTCTTCCTCAGGCATGTTATACAGATAAATATGAAAACATCTCTCTTAAATACAAGTACACATCACATTGTTTAGCATGGAAATCAGATAAGAAAATGCAGTCCAGATCCAGATATCTTTGATCAGTCAATGGTAAATTGCACTCTTCCTCTGAGGCTTTAGAGGTATTTACGATGCTCTTGGGTCTGTTGGAAAAGTCAATCAACTAAATTGTATTTTGATAAGAACTCTTTATCTCTATTTAATAGCGATGGAACTTTGAGTATGTGAGTGAGGATGGAGCAGATAATTCATGAAGGACAAGTGTAAGCGTCCATGTATAGGAAGGTAATAAGGAGCTCTAGGTGGACTTGAAGGGGAAATAGTACTCCCACAAGTAGAAAGGAATCTAATAAGAGAGAGATGGGAAAGAAGGAAGGAGGGGGGGATTGTGTAAGAGAGGGAAGAAAGAGAAAAAAAAAAAAAAAAAAAAGAGAGAGAGGGGGGTTATTCCAACGTCGGCACATCCAAGGTTCAAACCGAGCCCAACAATATGTAAAGCAGTGTGACGTGATCCCCCAGACAAATATGGGGAAAAACGTCTTAGAGATAGCTAGGAAAGAGGATGCTCAACGGAAGGGACCTATAACACAGAGCTAATCAATCCCCAGCGTCCTAAGCAAGTGGGAGAGATGTGACATCTGCTCAAAAATATGATCTGTAGGCGTCAACCTATCTCCAAAATGCCTACGAACCTCTGCAGATTAGAGTTGGTTGTCCATGACATGCTGGATAGGGTGAATATCAATCCACTTGGACCAAGTTAAGGTGAAAGAATCAATCGTGGCATTTGTCAATGCATGACATTTTTCCATGATTATCAGTGATTGTACTTTGGACAGCCACGTCTGTAAAGAAGGCTCTTCCTGTGTGCCCCAGAGTAACGGTATCAGAGAGTTGGCAGCATTTAAGAGGAGCGGAATACAGCCCCACTCAGAGGAATGGGTTTTAGGTTTGGAACAAAATGCCGGGAAAAATAAGCATATGAATGGATCGAGCGGAAGGTGTATGCCGGTTGAGTGACGGATGTGATTCACCACTGAGGACCAAAAGGAAGTGATACAGGGACACAACCACCAGATATGGAAAAGGGAGCCAATATGCCGAGAGCATCTCCAGCAGGAGCCTGATTCATTACGATTGAAACGCGCAACGCGAGTAGGGGTAAAGTACCAACGCGAGAGTAATTTGAAATTTAGCTCCTTAGTTTTAACATCGCGTGCATGCTTTAATCGGGTTTTAATAATAGAAGACCATTGAGGCATGGTAATGTCTCGTTCTAGGTCTGCGTTCCAAGCTAACAAGTAGTAAGGCATAGAATCCGAGGACGATAGCCCTATGAGGGAATAGCATGTAGATAAAGGGCATAAAGATGATGGTTGAGTTTTCACGAGGGTTTCCATGGTGGTCAGACGTCTAAGGGGAGAAGTGCGTAGAGAAGAGTTATACCAGTTCCTAACTTGGAACCATTGCCACCATGGGATTTTAGGAATTTGTAGGAGTCTTTGAAGCGACTGGATGGAGAGAAATCCCGAGTCATCCGTAAGGTCTTGAAGGGTGGTGATATTCCTTTCTTTCCACACTTCGAAAGCACGGTGCTGGAGACCTGCAGGGAAATCCGGGTTTCCAAGAATAGAAGAAAGTGGCGAGGGATAGGGCGCTAACTGCAAGGCGTCGTTTGTGCGTGACCAAGTGTGGAGAATATGCCGCAATATAGGGTGGTCTAGGGTCCTGGCAATTTTCCCATTTCTGGAAGTCCAACACATTTGAAGGAAATCCAAGCCGTCCAGGGCTGAAGATGTGGTGAAGGTCCATAATTTGGGCGGGTGAGAAGAAAAGTCAAATATTTTAGCGATAGCCGCCGCCCTATAGTATCTTTGTATATCAGGCATAACCAATCCCCCTGTAGCTTGAGATCTGGATAGATGAGAAAGACTCAACCTGGGTGTTTTACGTTTCCAAATAAATGTAGACATAGATGTTTGCAGGGAGTTAAGAAGATACTGCGGTATAAGAATAGGCATAGCATTGAGGACAAATAAGATTTTGGGGAGGATCATCATCTTGACAACATTGATTCTGCCCATCCAGGAAAGGCGTAGACAGCTCCAGGCATTTAGGTCATTAGAAATGGAGGAAGCAAGCGGCTCAATATTGAGGGTTGGTAGTGAAGACAGGTCCGCTGACAATTGGATCCCCAAATATTTAATACTTTTGTCTGCCCAGTGGAATTTAAAGTCCTGTTGTAGCGAAGTTACAGTACGGGAAAGGGAATTAATATTTAGAATCTCAGATTTAGAATAGTTAATTTTTGCCTGGGATAAGTAAGAGTATTCTTCCAGTAGAGTGACCAAATGTGGGATAGACTGTTGAGGTTTGGTAATATAATATAAAACATCATCCGCAAAGGCACTCACCTTAAATGTAGTCGCCCCAACGGTAATGCCATGGATCAGTGGATCATTACGTATACAACACAGCAGGGGTTCCAAGGTAAGTATGAATATTAACGGAGATAAAGGGCACCCTTGCCGAGTACCGTTAGATATGGGAAAAGGGTCCGACAGCATACCATTGACCAGAATTCGTGCTGAGGGATTGGTGTAAAGACTCGTGATAGCCGAGAGCATATGTGGGCCAATGCCAACATATTTGAGCGTTTCTGTGATGTAATGCCAGTGCACTCTGTCGAACGCTTTCTCCGCGTCCGTGGAAATAAGAACTGACTCAATTTGTTTTCGGATGGCAGCGTGGATAAGTGAGATTGCGGAGGCGGTGTATGCCGGTGAGATAGCTCAGTGGTAAATTCCCTGACTATGGAGCCTATTCAACCTCAGGGTTGCAGGTTTGAATCCCGGCAGGGCCAACTCAGCCCTTCATCCTTCCGAGGTCGATAAATGAGTACCATTCATTGGGTAATAATAACACCTATTATTTCAGCTGCCGATTTGGTTAATTCCGAGAGCGTGCGCTGACAGCGCTTTGAGTCCCACTGGGAGAAAGGCGCTATATAAATACTAGTTATTATTATTATGTCTAGCTTCTCTGCCTGGGACAAATCCCGCCTGATCAGGATGAATAATGGACGGAAGGACGTGTTTAAGACGATTTGCTAAAATTTTGGCGAAGAGTTTAAGATCTACATTCAAAAGTGAGATCGGACGATAATTGGCACAGAGGGAATGATCCTTATTCGGTTTGGGCAGAACCACTATGTGGGCTTGCAGTGCTTGGGCAGGGAACTTTTGACCGGTCAAAACCTCATTAAATGCCGTAAGCATATGAGGTGTAAGCAGTTGGTGAAATTTCTTATAGTATGGAGCGGAAAATCCATCAGGACCTGGGCTTTTTCCTGGCTTCAAGTCCTTAATCGCAGACAGGAGTTCTTCCCCAGATATGAGATTTTCCAATGCTTTCGATTGTGATGGATCCAGGACAGGGAGTTTGGATTTTTGAAGAAAGGAATCGAGTCTAGCACGCCAAGCAGCAGAAGGGGTCGCCGCATTGGGGTCAAGATTGTATAGAGATTTATAGAATTCTTTAAAAAGGTTTGCAATGTCTGGAAATTTATGTAGAACCGAGCCGTTTGGGTTACGCAATGAGGTAACTAGTCTCTGTTGTCGTTTATGTTTCACCAGTCTTGCTAGGGATTTGCCTCCCTTGTCAAAGGAAACATATTGGTGGTATTTGTACCACATGTAGGACCGAACAGAGATCATCCTGAGCAGTTGATTTAATTCCTCTCTGGTAGCTTGTATGGAGGTTAGCGTCGAAGGTTTATTAGAAGATTTGTGTGTGAGCTCCAATCTTTTCAGTTTATCAATAAGAGTTTCAATATGAGACCATTTCGCTCTGCGCTTAGAAGCCCCTAGTTTGATAAGAATACCTCTGAGCACACATTTATGAGCTTCCCATACTATTGTGCCAGATGTATCAGGAGTAACATTAAGGCGAAAATATTCAGACAAGCTATCCGCTATTGTTTGTTCATCTTGCTGGTTTTGTAGTAGCCGTTCATTAAAACGCCAAATTTTAGGGTCTGTGGGGGATTCGGGAGGAGTGAATGTAAAAGAAACGGCAGAGTGATCTGTCCATGAGACAGGGTCAATGGAAGCAGAGTCTAAGTGATGAAGTAGAAATTGCGAAAGAAATAAGTAGTCGATTCTGCTGTAAGTAGAATGTGGAGGAGAAAAGAAAGAGTAATCTTTATCCAATGGGTGAAGTGTACGCCAAGTGTCAATAAGGGTCAGGTTGGCGAATCTTTTACGCAAATTTCGTAGATGGGAAAGTTTAAAGGATGATTTACCTGCCGATGAGTCAAGTGAAGGATCAAGAGCTAAATTGAAGACGCCCCCTACTATCAGTCTACCTTCGGGTAGATCAGTCAGAAGGTCGAGAACCTTAGATAGATAAGAGATCTGATTAGCGTTTGGGCCATAAATATTAAGAATGGCGTATGGTTTATTGTAAAGCAGGCCTCTGAGGAGAATATAGCGACCATCAGGGTCCGAAATGACATCAGTTGTGGACCAAGATAGTGAAGCCTTTAAAAGTATGCCCACACCCCTCTTTTTTTCCGGAGCTGATGCAAAAAAGGTGGTGGGGTATTTGTGATTGGAAAATTTCGGGGCTGCCGAAGCCAGAAAGTGAGTTTCTTGAATAAGTAAGATATCTGGGGCTAAACGTTCAATGTCACGTAGCGCTATGGACCTTTTCTCTGGGCTATTGAGTCCTTTAACGTTGAGCGAAGTCACCTTAACAGGAGACATGATGGGAATGGATCAATAGCAGTATAAGCATGAGCACAGGAAGGATCCCCGGACTGCCGGCGTCGGAATGGAGGGAGAGCAAGGGGTAGGGAGGGGAGGGGAGAAAAAAGAAAAAAAAAAAAGAAAAAAAAAAAAAAAAAAAAAAAAAAAGGGGAGTACAACAAGTGGCAAGCAAAGGGAGAAGAGGAAGTGAAAAAATGAAGAATAGTATTGAAAGTAATCCATAGCTGGTGAATATGTATGAACCCGGTTTAGCCCGTAGGCTCTGGGGGTGATAAGGTATAAGTATCAAGGAGAAGAGACAAGTGTGTCTTGTGGAGTGAGGTGAAAGGTATGGCAATATGTGATGCAGAATACTGGAATATTGTTGTGGTATTGGTTGATATCAGGAAATTTTTGAATGAGAGAGGGAATACAGGGATGATGTTTGAGTAGGAAAGGGAGTATATCTGCAATCTACCTGTAAACCCAAAATGCTAAATATAATGGGGTATGTATGAGATGAAGAGCTGTGTATGATGTTAGAGATCTGGAAGTGTTAGGGTAATGAGTGATGCAGAGAGACAACCTTAAAATAAAGATCCACAAATATGAAAGTAACAAATCTGGAAACAGATAATAATAGCAGAAGTATGTATTAATGTGAATTGGAACCTGTAATCAAATTGACATACATATAGAGGAAGTACATTAAGTGTAGGACATAATAAAAGATGAACAGAATGAATGTAGAACATTTGAATGTAGAATATATGGTGCAGGCCCCTAACGCCAGGATAAGATGAGTATCGATATAAAGCTAATACGGTGGGCAGCGAAGCAGCGGGTTTTCCCACAGTGAAGCAAAGTGTCTAAGCCACCAATATCTGGGGATAGAAACCTGCACCACAGAACAATGTCCAGTTGGACTTTCCTTAGCAAAACATATACATATTCCTCCGAACTCACACCTGAACGTGAGGGGCACGGTGAGGGTCACCACCCGCCGTCCGGCCTTGAAGCCTGAAGTCTGGGTGGCGAGCCCCAACACACCCCTAAGAGATACAAATGAGAGGGCTCCCAATGAAGGGATACTTGGAGAAGAAGAGCCACTGCTTAGGGTATGTCATATATGAACAAGACAATAGTTTAGGAGTCTCGAGAATATACCAAGACCACTGTGAGAGCCGTGATCAAAATCTACCACATTTCACACAGGGAACTACAAAGTGCTAAAAGTATATGATGACATACCCGCCTAATTGTCTTGGCTATCACTAATACGTGTATTTAACCTGGGACAGGAATATAGGAACCTGGAGCATACTTCAGATCTCTAGGGAAGAGCCGAAGTAGCACCACAGCATGTTTTCCAGGCAATCTGGCATTGGCATCCCACGTTACTCAAATACAAAGGCCTAAGGGGGCATAAATATGAGGAGTGAAGTATAAGAAACAACAAAGTAAACACACATATACTCCTATCAGGTAGATATCTGAGACAAAAAGGGATGGATAGCAATTATCATCCAGGTAAGGTGATCTAACGAATCCCTATAGGAGGGATCGTGGGTTGCAATGCCAGATAGCTAGAATCAGGCCAAATTAAGCATTTCCTTATATATTGTCAAAGCAAGTAACACATTAATAATATACAATATATAGTGGAGCAAATAAAGGAAGAGGAGAAGGATAAGAACAGATTTCGAGATCATGCAGCAAGGAAAAGGAAGTAAAAGTGAGAAAAGAATAGGGAAAGCCACAGTAAGTCGGAGACAAGGTTGTTTCCAGAGAGCGAGCAGGAAAAGTAAAGCAGAAACAGAGTCGTGAGAAGAAGAGATGAAAAAACATATTACAAAACATTGTAACCTTTAGGTGGTCAGTTCGTATTTGAGTGTCCTGTTATGGCCCGCACAACTCAAAAGGAGAACGTGGACCGATAGGGTCCCATCTGGGAAAGAACAGTATCAAGTCTCTCACGACCATGGCACCATCGGAGGAGAAGAAGGCCGATCGTCAGAACCCCCAAGTCTTCGTTGCTTTTTCTTGGAAGACACAGATCCAGGTGACCACTCCAAGCGTCGTGGGAGTTTGGGTTGAGCAGGTAGTATTGGAGGTTGTTGGGGTAGAGATATGCCTAACATGGAGCAGAAGGCCTGGATCTCTTCCGGATGTCGTAGTGTTGCGGTGTTCCCATTAAGAGTTGCCATTAGAGAGAAGGGAAACCCCCACTTATATTTTATGTTCAGTGTGCGCAGATGAGTGGTGAGGGGTTTGATTTCTCTTCTCAGTTGAAGGGTATGCGGAGAGATGTCTTGGTAAAGGGAAATTGTAGAACCTGCGCATAAGGGTAAGTTGCCCTCTCTACTCTTCGCCATGATCCTGTCTTTCTGGTCAAATCTGTGAAAACAGACTATGACGTCTCTGGGGAGACCATCTTCTCTTGGGCGCAATGCCCGGTGGGCTCTGGCTAGAATGACTTTCTCCCGGCCTTCCGTATCCAGTAGTGATAGTGAAGCAAAATAGGTGGAGAGCGTTGTAGGTATGTTCTGGGCAGGAACATTTTCAGTGAGGCCCTTCACCCGCACGTTGCATCTCCTTCCTCTATTATCAATATCGTCAAGCCGCAGGGTTAAATTATTGATGATATCTCTGCTCTCGAACAGAGCCCGCTCCAAATTAGCTACATGCTCGGCCGCCGCATCTTTCTCGTCTTCCAAATATGAGACACGGTGTGTCAGTTGAGTGAGGTTATCAGAGATAGCGGCTAAGTCAGCTTTAACCGCGACTCTGAAATCTTCTAGCATCTTTTGAATATCAGTCTTAGAAGGGAGACTTTGCATCAAGGTCAAGAGCTCAGCTCTGGTAATAGGTGGATCAGAGTCTCCAGGAGCCATGCTTTTAGGTGCACTCTCGGTATCCAGGGTACACTGAAGTGGCGCAGTCACGGCACTATCACTAGCAGAGGTAGAGACCCGCCCCTGAGAAGTTTTCGCGCCTTCCGCCTGTAGGCCTTGCGGGAGAGTGTCGGATGATTTAAAGTAATTGTTGATATGTTTCCCTCTGGCAATCGACTTGTTCTTGTGACCTCTCATTCAGCCACTCGTAGGGTATAAAATCGAGGTGAAATTCCAGTAGTAGAAACGCTCTGAAAGCTAAAGAAACTCCTTCAGACACGGAGCTCACGGACTAAACATCCAGCGCCATTGGACGTCAGGTCACGCCCCCTCTTTATCTCTATTTAAACCACTACAAATTGCATTAAATTTTAACATTAATTTTACCTCCCATACCTTTCTGTCCCTCTGAGTGCGGAACAGTCCCATCAATACAGTTAACTTAATATCCTTGACACTCTTCCCATTTTGACAAAAATGTTCTCCCAGCATGGTTTGAAAAAGGGGAGTGATTGGTCAACTGTGAAAACCCTGTTCCAAACCCTAACGTGGAATGAATAAAACAGTTTTTTTCATCAGTAAAGGCAGAAATGTTGAATTCCCATGTTATTCTATGGAACCATTTCATTAAGGCTTTAAGAACTTTGGATATCTTAGTGCACAGGATCCATAGAATAACATAGGAAATGGAGAAGTGATATTACTGGAGAAGTAATTTTACTTTATTGCCCCTTTATCACGCTTCAGTGCATAACTATCACAGTGCCCGTGATCCTTGAGTGACATTCTTAAATCCTGGTTTACACTGGCTGCATTCTTTTTGGATCAGGCTGTTGCTCCTCCCAGGGTTTGATTTCAAATACACCCTCCTGTCACTATACCGGTGGCCTTTCGTGGTGTACCCGTATCTAGCGTTCTGAAGCTCTTGTTCCTGTTTCCTGTGTATGAACCAGCTCGCCTGACTATGTTTTGTTCCTGACTTTACTGATTTCGATTCCGTTGCTGACCTAGGACTGTCTGACTAACTTCTTGTGTACCAAACCGGCTTGGCTGAGTATCTGATTCCATTACCGACTAGGACTGGCTTACTATTCCCGTGTGTACCAAACCAGCTTGGCTGAGTAACCAATTCCGTTGCTGACCTAGGACTGGCTGACTAACCCCTTGTGTACAGAACTGGCATGGCTGAGTATCTGATTCCGTTACCTACTGAGACTGGCTGACTACTCTGTGTATTCTGACCTGGCTGGGCTAGTTCTGGCCATCCATTTAAACTGGTTGTAGCCTCCATGTGTGCCGACCTGGTTGAGTTGCTGTACTTGCCACTAATGGGACTTGCCGTTAGTCCCATTGGTCCATTAGGGCTACCGATTACTGTCCGTCTACATTACGTGCACGCTTACCATAGTGCCAGGCTTCCCATAGCTCCTTTAACCATCTGGAGCTTGCTTGGGCCAATCTCTCACCAGTGTCTGTGTTGCCTCCGGTGACCCTATGCTATAGGGTTCAGTCTAAGCCAGACTTCTGTCCGAGTTGCCTATGCCTACCCTAGTTAACTAGGGCCTGTTACGGCCAGTGTCTGGTTTCCATTGCCCCAGTTAACCCTAGCGTGCTAGGGCCAAGTCGCTGCCAGCTCTCGATCTCTGCTGCCTCCATTAACCCTAGTATTCTAGGGTCAAGCCACTGCCAGAGTTGTCTCCGTGTTGCCTCAGTATCCCCTAGCGTGCTAGGGTTGTCCGCTGCCTAGCCATCTCGGTGTTGTCTCCATAACCCTAGCGTTTTAGGGTTGTGCCGCTGCCTAGCCATCTCGGTGTTGCCTCCTTAACCATAGCATTCTAGGGTTGTACCGCTGCCTAGCCTTATTGGTGTTGCCTCATTAACCCTAGAGTTCTAGGGTTGTACCACTGCCTAGCCTGATCGGTGTTGCCTCGTTAACCCTAGCGTGCTAGGGTCCTCTCGTGGCAAAGTCCTGCCCATGTTGCCGCCGTTAACCCTATCTGGGTCAGTTTTTTGCCAGAGTATTTGTTGCTTATACTCCCCTAGCCCACTAGGGGTTTGCCCTGCAGCTGCCCTTCGCTGATGCCACCTATTGTGGAGTGGGGCTGTTGAGGAGTTCCTGGTTCCTGCTTGCTGTTGTTCCTGCCTGCTAGTCCTAGCTATTGCAGTTCTGACATATTATTTCTCTGTGTGTTTTTATCACCCTGACCCGCATAAGATGTGGAAGGTACTTGGTACGGACCTCATCTGGACCTGAGTGGGGTACTTGCTTATTATTTCTCAATAAAGCTTTTTAACCTTACCTGACTGTCTGATTGTTCTTTACAAAAACCGTGACAATAACCCCTCTCCTTGAATCATAATGAAAAATGTACAATTGATTGTGATTTTGTATCAACCTGTTTTTGTGTGCTGAACCTGTGTACTTTCAAGCCATTTACAGTGAAAACATTTCTTGTCCTTACTCCACTTGCACCAATATGAGGGCATTGGGGGAACGTATGAGCATATTGAGGTGTTTGATTTTTCTTTGCCCTCTGTCTCTTTACTAACAAGGACCATGAAAATTTGGAAATATTCATAGCATTTTTTCCTGTGCATTCTATAAGGCTGGTGTTCAGAACTTGCTTGCATTAAAATCTTAATGATAGCAGAGCAGAGTGTGTGCTCCTGTTCACACTAAAGTAATAAAATGTTCTCATAAATACCTTGAAGTGTAGATGCATGATCTGAATGAGAATGTATAAGTCCAGAAAATGAGGTGCTCTGGTACATCCTACCCTATAAACTACTACTCTCCATGGTAAATTATAGGAAAAAGAGTAAACTGTGTCCACAATAGAAAAATGCAGGTAACATGTTTTATGCATTAATGAGTTTTGAATGAAAAGTCATCAAGAAGGGGTGTCATAGTTTATTAGTAGTAGTAGTAGTAGTAGTAGTAGTTGTTGTAGTAGTAGTAGTAGTTATATTAATACAAAATATACTGCACTTTTAAACTCTTCTATGAACTCAACTCTTATAATTGAGAATAATATTGTAGCAATATCAAGATAAACTTTCTGGGATCAGTTGAAGAGAATGCCTGACATTATTCTTAAAGGTTAAATTTGCTGATATTGTTTTTCACTCCTGTTTAGTGGTATTCCTTCCAGATACTTGTAAATAAAAGAAATCCAAAGAAATCAGAATAGCAATCTGAGGAGACTTGGTGTCACAAACAAGCTTTTCTTTGTTCTCCACACTGCTGTGTGAAATTTATCAGTTTATTATCCCTTTCCTTCTCTGTAGCAAGTATAGAACATATTTCAATGCTTTGATTTACCATTCCAGCTGGTTACCCCAGGTACTAGACAGCACTGCACAGGGCTACATAAAGAAAATATACTTCAATCAAATAGGTATTAATCAGTATTAATCATTGAGGCAGTATGGATTCAAGCATTTTTACAAAGAAAAGTCCATTGAAAAATTACATTAAATAAGTTGAAACAAAGCTGTAAAATTATATATTGTAAAAGAATTACTGTGTAATTTTTACTAGCAGCTCATAATGCGCAATCAGTTATGTAAATCAATAGTTAGGACAAATAATTATGCTGTTCATGACCTTTTGAGTGTCAGAGTGGAGAGCAATGCATGGGTGGGTAGAGAGCTGAAGCAGGTTGGTGTGGTGCTCTGCCAAGTGCAGGAGGGGTCTTCACCAGCCATGCCTGACTCACCTATTTGTTGCAGTGCTGGGGGGTAGTCTTGAATTTATCTTCAATGTTCCAATTGTGGTTTGATTTAATGATTATCTTAGCACTTGCACATAAAATCAAGTCTATATCTCAGGGTTGAGTTGGGCCAGGTCTTCAATAGCTAGTTAGTGTTTAGGTGTAGGGATGAGCAAAATATTTTGCCTCAAAAGTGAAATAGGAGAAAAATGGCACTTTTTGCCAAGAGTGACATTTTTTGTGAAAAGTGCAGTTTTCAGCTGATATGAAACTGCTGGTAAATGACATGTTAGTATGATTTGAACAGGATCCTCTCATTAACTGCAATGAGGAATGCATTCTTGCAACTTTGCTGGATCCCAGTGTTTAAAATTTCTAAATGTGTGCCAATTCATGATCATCAGCATCTCCCTGAGGAACTGGATTCTGTTAAAGAATTAAAATATATGCTTATAGATTGAGTGAAGATATGCATTGTGGAGGATGAGAGAGAGAAAGCATAGTGTAAAAGAACTAAGCAAATCGTTTATACATCAGCAGCAGCAACAGCATCAGCAGGAACATACCAAAATGTTTCTGAACATATATCTTTATCATCATAATAGAAAGTAGTTCATGTGTCTCAGGGGAAGCAGTCTAACATTTGTGGTTGTGGTAGTGGCATATTTCTATAACACTTGTTCCCAGAGTGGCCCCACTACATGTGAAAAAGCTTCAGCATATTTGCAGGATAGCTGCATACTAGGCTGAAATGATGACCCCATTGACTACTGGCAAGCAAAACAGTGTGTGTGCGCCCAGCACTGACATATACTACTGTGGAAACACTTAACTGTCCACCAGTAAAAATGTAGTCTGAGTGGGTTTACAGTGCATCTGATTATATTGTTAATCACTATAGTAGATGGATATGAAGCAGCAGTGTTGGGAGACTTACATTTCTAAAAATGAACCAGCATCTAAAACCATCTGAGTATCAGGCAGCAGACGTGGGAAAAACCTCCCAAGACAGGCAAACTCATTGCACGTGTACTATTAACAGCAGCACTGAGGACTAGGAGGAAGAGAAGAACATGATTTTAAGACCACTGAATAATGTTTGATAATAAACTCATAGTAATAATGCATGCCTAATTTGGATCCAAACATGAGAATGTACAGTATATATTTTGTCTAGCATACATTCCTATAAATCATGATGAAATATAAACGTTAATCACACCATCTATTTTAACCACTTTATAAATAATAGCATAGCAGTGGGCTTACAAAATGTAAAGCCTCAAAAATAAGTTTTATTATTCAAAATATTACAGTAAGGCAAGGCTTGAAAAAAATAATTGCGGCCTTCAAACAAGGCTTTCCCTCAAAACTTTTTAGCAGTGACATGAGACTGGTGATGGCATGACAATGGTGCCACTTGCCACTAGCCCTAGTGCTATTGTTTAGGCAGCAGCAACTCCAGAATAAACCTCCATCAGGTGCATCTAGTGAGAAGTTGGCCAATAATGCTTCTCCACCTAGACCTAAAATTATAGTTGTGTTAGAATATTATGTTTTCCGTTGAGAGGAAGGATCTATGCTTTATTATCAGTCACTGCAAAGTGCACAGTGTGTTCAGGTAAACCCTGTGAAATATGAGAATTGATGTATCTGCTCTCATATTAAGCAACAGGCACAACTGCAACCACCTTGATGCTTAGGTCAGCAATGTTAAAACATCTCTCCAATAATCTCAGATACTACTGAAACCAATTATCTTTGTTCACTCTGCTAATGACACGTGATAACAAGAAAACGTAATAAAAATAATGGATCCTCCCTGCCACTATCTTGGCATATTCAGTGTAATGGGCTGCTGGCAGACGTTCCTTGATTATCTCCATTCGATTGCTCTTCTTCACATTGCCATGTGTGGTCAATGCACCAGACAATGTATATTGGGTGCAGACTAATTTAAAGACTCACTATCAGCTAGTGGAAGGAGTAATGGAAGCAAAGGTGGTATGCCAGAGGAGTAAGAGGGCCCATAGAGAGCTGGGGAGGGGTGCAATGGGTACATTTTTCTGCACATAGATTATAGTACAAGAAGTCAATGATGATGCAGCTATTAGCTATTAGGGGTATAGTGTCATTCCACTCAATTTCCCTTTTTGAGGTTTTGCTTTCACGTGATTAACATAAATGTTGATGTATGTGATTTATAAGGGCAGATGTACCAAGGATTTCCACTGCATTGTCACTCATAGCACACAATGCAGTCAATGATTTCACTGTGCCTTCCCTAAGGGAAATATTCTTACACCCTTGGACAGGTGCTCCTGCTGCCTCAGCATCAGCACATGAGCTAGAACCAGGAGTGGTGGTTGTGGCAAGTAGAACCTCTCCTAGTCCCATATAACTGTTTGCTGAACCAAGTGTAATTTGTCTGTAGCAGTTCATCCTACTCCAGAGACAAATGAATGTATGTCTCTTCTGATTCAGCAACAGTCATTACAACAGCAGCAAAGTTGTTGGTAGTGATGCCCATCCCCAACTGAGTATTTCTCCAATTCACTTTCTGACAAAAACACCCTCATATTATCTGTCACACCAGCTGCTCCACCACTCTCATTCTCATCACCATCACTACCAGTGTCTTGCTTCTCTATGGGACTATTTGATGATGGAAAATGTGACAGAAGTTGACCTGCTGTCAAACTTGCCATCACCTCAGTAGGTGGTACACTGACTGAGGCAGCAGGCACAGGTAGCTGACCTGTGCTGCTAATAATAGTGTTGCCCAGGCTCCCTTTCTTTATACTTCCCCAGATCCAGAGGGAAGCTGCTGGGTACTGAGAATCATGTGGGCAGGGGAAAGTGGGTTCTGTTTACTGCTGATACTGCTGGATTCCTTCATGTCAGATCAGGCATCATTATCCAGCTTCTCTTGCTTCTCAGTGTGCTAGCCAGCACTGAAAAGAACTTTTTTTTTTTTTTTTTTTTTTAATTTCAATCTCTCTACCTTTGCCTGTTTTCTTCTACGGTCTTTCTTGGCTCTTCTATTCCATGCTGCATGGTGGGAAGTTATGGATTTTTATAGTATGGGGGCAGGAATTAAAAACCATAAGTGGGAAATGGAACTATTCTTGTGGGCAAATCTGTGGTGTCAGCAAAATGACAGAAAATCTATGGGTTTATCTATGGACAAGAATTCCTGCAGAAAAGGTGGAAAATTGTGTTTTTTCCACTAAAATAATTCCCATGAGAACAAAATGGGACTTTTTACCAATCACTATTTGTCCCTTATTGTCATCTTTGTCAAACACACCACATTTTTTTAGGTGACATGGTAACAATCCTTTATGACTACATACAAGTTACTTATTATTGCTTATTTTGCATTCCCTGAAATGTGATGTTTCTGTACTTTATGTATTCTGGACACACAATCAGTTCCATTTTCATATTACGTTCATATTAAGCCATACAGCACAGTAGCAGTGGAGCTATCATTACTTTCAAGCAATTAAGTCATATATGTGTATATCTACATTACTGCATTCAGTATGTATAGTTACATTAATATGTGTATATATTTCATAACTTGTTTATTATACATATAATTTTATTTATTTTTATTTGATCATGACAAATATTTATAACTGTAAGTGATGCAATCCTTTTAGAAGAAAGTGTTGAAAGTGCAGAGCTTGACTACATTTTAGTCTGATGTGCCTGATCTAGGCTCTTTCTGTAAAAACATTTTATTTGAAAGGGTTGTTTGCACAGTAGAAGAACATATTAGAAAAGGATGAAAGCTTTCTGCCTTGAAAAACTAATTAAGCATGGCCTGAAAACTCATAATCAAATCTGAATCCATATGTGAGGGCTTAATTTTTAAATTGCAGTGCACTGGACTCGACCATGTAGCTGATAATTAATCAGATAAAAAGAGGTGTCAGTGTTACTTTACAACACAGTTGTCTATTTGAAAATGGTAATGGCAGCTTTAGTGCATTGTTATTGATACTAGCATTGACTCATTGTATTTATTTAACTGGAGATCCTTTGCTTTTGCCATGGTTTTAATGTGCCTAGTCATGCTGATAATGTGTACCCTACTGAGACACTCTGAAGCATATTGGATCATTATTTCTTAGATCTGTTTGGTTTTGATGCAAATAAATAAATGGATAAAGATTAACCATTGAGTCCCACAGAGTTATCCCATGCATTGGCAGTCAAAGAGGTAATAAATACACAGAGAACAGTATAGAATTTAGATGTTTATTATTATATTCATTAACTTAATTTTTTTTAATTTCAATAATTTTTATGGAGGACAAAAGAAGATCACAACACAAAGACAAATGTGATCCACATACACAGAGTAATCAATTACATCACACACAGATGAACATCTGATAAATCAAACAGTTGTTTCCAAACATGTGAGTCAGAAAAATATTAATAGTACTCTGAATAAATAATCATAATAATTTTACTGTGTTTAGGAAAATCAGATTTTAAGTTAATTGGGTATGGGCTGACTGTGCTCATTTAGGGTTATTACAACTATATCCGGAATTACATTGGAGTTGAATCAGAAATGAAGAAGAAAATTTGCAGAAAAAAACAATCTTCTTGACTAATTATTCTGTCTTTGGTAGGACACAATAGAATGTCACCACATTTGGTGAGTTTTTATATCATGTTTGATTGCAGCTGGAAATGTTGTCTATATTTCACGGATCAGGAACCAAATTTCACATGTTGCTACCACATATATGGAATAATCATTCATGTGTGGAAATCTTTATTACAAATATAAACAATGTTTCAAGTAGGACCTGTCTTAATTTGTAATATTTTGGCACCCCTTTAGTGGAATATTTAACATTTTAAAGACATATACCAATGTACTGATCTGGTGACTGTCCCAGTAGTCCAAAATAGAATTCAGAAATGTGAATTTTAGACAACCCTTATGCTCGTTGGTGTGGGTTTGTGTGTGTGTGTGTGTGTATGTCACTAATAATCATCCACTAATTAGCTTTTCCATTTGTTGACACACATTTCCCTTCAAGGCTTATTTATCCCTTCATATCCCCATACATGGAAACGTGGTCACAAAGAGGATCATGGTATATAGTGGAATAAATATTGACCTCATAAGGGCTGATTTTTTAAATAACAGCTGCCAATTTTGCTGGTGCAGGTCTTACAGGGATTTCATATGGAGGATGTTTTTTTAACTCTTTCTTTTCCCTTCACATTTCTAATAGAGAAAAAGAATATAATATTGAACAATTTATAAATTGTCGAACAGCATATGTGGTTTATTTGATCACTTGCAGGTGTGTTGTTGAGGGAACAAGTAGGGGAACACAGCAGAAGTATTATTAGAAACTATAGGGAACATAGTGTCCTGAAGCACTTTAATAAATGCTTGAATGGAGGAATTACTAATTTTAGAATCATGGGGATTGAGCGTTATATATATATAACATCTAGATAGGTTTACTAAGTTATGCCAGCAAGAGTCTTTGGATTTTTAGATAGTTAACATTATACTCCATGGTATGAATGAAGAAACAGAAAAAATATTTTTTTCTAAAGCATTTTAAAAGGATTTTTAAAATAATGTATTTCCATTTCACTGGCATTTTTAGTTTTTTTAGCTAATGAGAGGTCTGTGCCTCCTTCTGCACAGACCTCTATTAGCAGATGGAGCTCCTGTGCAGTCCTCTCTCCAGTAATGCAGAGCACTTGGAGATGATGTCATCTCCCAGCGCTCTGCATTACTAGAGTGTCAGAGACAGAGAGAGCTCAGCTACTAATACAGATCTGTGCTGAAGACAGCACAGACCTCAGCTTGTTGTGTGGGCGGGCCCAGTTGCAGTTGCGACACCTGTGTCCCCTATTGTTATGCCACTGCTAAGAGGAGAGGGACTGTCATCATTTATGGCACATGCTGCAGCAACCATTGCTGCAGTCAGTTTTTGAATTACCACTTTACTCCCACATCCCTATGTCCCTACAATTCTTCACTTTTTCCCCTCCCGTTTGTGTCTTTGTTGGACATTGCTCAACTACTGTGTGTGTTTTTACTCTCTACAGTTCACAACTGATAGATTGTGATTTCTTTCCTTAGTCCTCAGCAAAATTCTCAATGTCATCTGCTGTCTATAAAGTCTGCCTCAGTCACAGAGCTCACATCAGGCTCCCAGTCAGCTGTCACCTAATATAACCTAATATATTTATTTGTTTAACCATTTATGTATTCATTTTTTTATTTAATTTGATTTTTTATTATTTTTTATTTATTTTTTTATAAGTTGTCCACCCTATCTTATCACAGTCAGTCCAAAAAAAAACAACCTATTTCCCCAGACTTTCCCAGCTCAGATAGTAAACAAACAGATCCAGAGCAAAGCACCTCTAAGAGCAATCTTTCTGGACAGAAGGATCAAACAATCCCCTCAAGGTGGGTACCCACAGGACTCAGGCTTAACCGACCCCTAGCTTCAATTGCATGACACAAAGTTCTCTCGGTCCCCGATCCTTCTTGTCAGGAGTATACATTATTCATTATTTTGCTTCCTTTTATACCACTCTTTACTTACCAGTCCCAGGTCTACTTCCATTCCCAAATATCCCACCATGAACCAAAAGGCTCTCCAAATTTTAGCATTCTAAACCTCATAGAGGAAATGCTTTCCATAAGCCAGAAATTCACCCAGGAGTGCAATCACATGACTCCTCAAACATCTGATTGTATGGAGACACGTTGCCATAGCAACCCGCATCAGCCTCAAAAGCCTTTGTCATGGAGAAATTATCTATCGGCTGATTCTCATAGTGTGCACCTCTGCGTGTCTCATTAATCTAATAATAATAATACTAATAACTGAAATACAGGGGACAATTCCCCTCAGTTATGTGAAAATTCAAATGGTAATGGAGCAAAATTGAGGACCTCCAGCTTATGTATATTCACATTCATTAGTGAATGCTTCCCCAGAACAGAGACAATAAAAGCAAAATCAGCAAGCAAACTGGACACCAGTAGGGATGGGTGAAAATTTTCACCTCAAATTGAAATCGGTGAAAAATGGCACTTCCCACTTGGCTAATAATTTCCCACTAAAAGTGCTGATTTTCCGCTTTTTCCCACTTTTTTCTCCTAGGACATTACATTGAAATCAATGAGAACATTGAATTTACAAACAACACATAGCAAATATTATTTTCTCTCCCAAAGGCATAGTATAAAAGGGGCAAGAGGGTGCCTGTGTTGGGGAAAGAATCTGATGAACAGTGTATTATTTTGGGGGGGGTTTACCAGGATTGGGGGCAGTTAATAAAAAATAAATCCTAAATAAAATGTAAAAAAGAAACAAGATAATTTAAAAGGGTTCTGTGGAGGGTGCCTGTGTTGATGGGTGGAGTCTGGGGAATTAATCTGTTGAATAGGGAATTTGTTTTTGGGGGTTTCTTGACTGGTATTGGAGGCACAGTCAATAGAAAAAAATAAAATAAAATAACAATAGAAATGTGTTTGTAAAGTGATAGAGACAGGAACCCCCTGACATAAGCTGCCACTGGGGTGGACTGATACTTAACTTGATAGAGTATTTTGTAAAGGATGATTTCTTAGATTTCTTGTTAGAGGCCCAAGCCCTGAGGAAACATTGATTTGTAGGAATCAGACTTGCTTGGCACAAGCCCTACGGAGATATTAATTTGTATGATTTAGGCTTGCCCTGAGAAAACACTGATTTATAGGACTTAGACGTTTTAGAGGTACAAGCCATGAAGAAACATTGATCTGCAGGAATTCGACTTGCTTGGCACAAGCCCTAAGGAAATATTGATTTGTATGACCTAGGCTTGTTAGAACCAAACCCCCCAAAATTGTTTATTTTTTTTTATAGGACTATGTTTTTTTAAAATGTATTTATTTATTTTCAAAGCACTAGCCATGAGAAAAAAATAAAAATGCCCTACTAGCCTAGTGCCAGCAGATTATGTTAGCCAGTGGCCACTGGCCATTGTCAAATGTCCTCCTGAGTCCATAATTGTGGAATTTGCAACTGCTGGTCTTACTGCTGCTGCTGAGTTGTTCAAGCAGCAGGATGATTAGGCAGCTGAACGGGAATGGGATCAACAAGAGCAAAAACATGGGTGATGGATGATGAAGGTTCCACCTGTTAAGATTATCTCCAGTAATGAGCCTGAGGCAGTAGCAGCACAATAAGTAGCCCCAGTCTATGTGGAGAAAAGAGGAAGTTGGCCAATAATTCTTCTCCACCTGCCCCGCCTCCAAAATCATGAGTTTGTTATTAGAATAGAAATGTTTCCCTGGAGAGCAGGAACTGCAATGTGCACAGTGTGTATGTGGTAAATAACATCTGGGGGCACAACTGTATCCAAGCACCATGACACCCGAAACCAAGTACTGCCACTGAACCCACTAAGGACACATGACAACTTGCTGACAGTATAATATTAATGATGAACCCTCCCTTCCAGCATCCTAGCATATTCTTAGAGATGGAATCTCCTCAGATGCCACTTGATGACCTGGTATTGATTCTCCTCCACCACACTTGCATGCGTGGTCAGTGCACCACTTAGTGTGCAATGGGTAGAGATGAACTGCCACATCCTAACATCAACAGAGTGGCTATCATTTGGCGGGGGACGTAACGATGAATGAGGTGGACTGGCAGAAGATGTAGTTGTTACCCTAGAGGAAGAAGGTGATGGTGATGGCGGACTTGTTTCAATCATCATGGAACATCCAGTCTCTATCTGGATTTCTCTATTCTTTCTCCTCTTTGATCTCCGCTGGTAAGTGCACCATTTCAGATTTATTTTCCCTTGATAAAGTAGCTGTGCGCATAGAGACATACAATATATTTTTTATGCTGTTTTTAAATTGAAAAGGGTTGTGACCTGGGGAACGGCTTAATAATTTTAAATAAACTAATTTAAATGTTTCAATATATATTTCTGGTACTCTTTCCCAGTAGTTTTTGTCCCTACCCCTCCTATCCCCTATACCATTTCGGTAAGAGCATATAGCTCCCTTAAAGTGGCTGTGTATTGTCCATTGTGACCTACATGTAAGTGTAACATCTAAGGGCATCAAAGATCCCTTGGGGAAGCTCTTCCAAAGAGGTGGGGATTTACAGTCTGGAGAGAGGAAGAATAGGGAAACAGCTGGGAGATGAAGGTGAGAGACTGTGGCTGGGAGTCATACCTGGTCGAGGTGAATACATCTAGAGGCAGACCAGCCTCTTGGAAATGTGAGTTTTTCCTATGTTCTTCATTGACTTTTTTTTACGGAGTCCAATATACTATACTTAGAGTGGATTGCGCTGTTTTTTCTTCGTTTTTATTTACTTGTTTTGAGAACCTGTCTGACGTCTTGGCTACAAGCGGCATTTCTGGAGTCTAAGTTGTTTGGAAGATCTTATGTAAAAGAAAGAACTGGGAAAAAGGACTGTATCCTGTTTTCAGGATTGGATTTATTATCTTAATTCTGGAATTTTTTTTAAAATTTATGTTTCTTGTTTCTTTTTATTCATCTGAAGGTTGACAAAACAGGGTGAGTGCAGGTGCATTTGTGTCTCTTTTTTGATCTCCGCCTCTTGTTGCCTTTCTGGAGAGTCAGGAGCTACAGTAACAGTGGTGCTTTATTTCTGTGATGGGTGTTTGTCTTTAACATGTTGACATAAATGTCATAGTGTCTGTGTTTCATGTGTGATATCAGGGATGTTGTGCCAAGGTGTGTTCCCTCCTTTCCCCTTCTCACTGACTTGTCACAGACTGCACAGTGCCGTTGGTGATGATTATAGGAATCACAGGGTCAGGTGTATGTGGGCCCCCTTGACTGCTCATCTGGCTGCTCACTTTCCCTTCCACCTCAGCATTATGTCCATAGATCTAGTCAAAACAGCTGTTCTGCAACCCACACCAGTCTCTAGCTGCTGTGTGGTAGCAATACTGCTTGGGGATGATGCAAGTGACTTAAGGCCCCATGCTATTCCACTTGACATCATCTCCTCCTCAGAGTTACAAGGCAAATTGGCAGCAGTAGCAGCAGGCATATGTAGCCAACCTATGCTACTCACACTGCTACCAAGTTCTGCATATGCATTTGTCACACAATTTTCCCCAGATGTAAAGTGAAGTTGTTGGGGAACTGATCATCACTGAGTCTGGGGAATGTGGGATCCCAGATGACATGCTGGTGTTTTTTGACTTCCTCATCCTCCTCCTGTGAGTCACTGAACATATCAGTGACCCTTTTTTAAATGCACTGCTACCTAGTCCTGTATTTGTCACAATTTTCCCACAGATGCCAGTGGAAGATGGTGTGGGATTAAGCCTCATTGGGTCTGAGGAATGTGGGCTCCCAGATCCTTCCATTCTGGTGGTGGGTTGGTGATGTCCTCCTCTGTGTCATTAATGCATCATAGACCTGCCATCTCTTCCTATGTTTTTTTTTTATTACTGGTGCTCATAGTGTAAGCCAACACTATGAGCCTCTACTACCCTTATTACGATAATTAAATAACCTGTAAATCACCTTTTTTGCCCTCTCTCTCTCTCTAGATTCTTTCTCTTCATTCCACTTGCTGGTTACGTCACATTTTTGGGCAAAAATTCGACATATTTGTAGTTAATGGGTGGGAATTTTCTACCCTTTGAAAGGCATCTGCGAAACATGGAAAGATTTTCGTGAAATATTTTTGGTGTAGGTGAAATGGAGAAATTACTAAAGGTTTCGCTGTGGGGAAAAACACATGGTTTTCGCTGAATATCTTGTGAAAACAAAAAGGGACCTTTCACCCGTTCCCTAGATATTTTCCCTTATCCAGATCGTAGCACAAGAAGATGATGATGACACAGGTGTTACCATTTCTCTTTCCTTTCTGTTAGATGTTCTCCCCAACTCACTTTAAGCCTTGGGTAGGGACAAGGGACAGAATGACAGCAGTGCTCAATTTCCTTTTGGGGGGTTCACCTGCTCAACGTAAACATCAGGGTGTTTATGTTGCAGGTGCTTAATGAGGGAAGATGTGCCAAGGTGTGTCCTTACCTTTCCCATTTTCACTAACTTATTGCACATAGCCCAAAGAACAATTGCTGATGATTTCACAGTGCTTGCTTCAAGGGAAAATGGTCCAAAACCCATGATTTTAGTGAGATGGGAGGTGGGGAAGAATATCTTTCTTCTTCTGTAAAAAATGCACATGTATTGGCCATGGCACGTGGTGATGCTGCTGCTGCTGTCTCAGCAGTCAGCATCAGCACTATTGCTAGGGTCCGGAGTAGTGGCAACTAGAAACACATCTACCTGTTCTAGTCCCATATCACTTATGCTTGAACCCTCAGTTTGCCACAGTGGTCAATGATTCACTAACCTGGTCACAAGCCTGCTGCTGTGATAGATGTATGAATCAGGAATTACAGTACCAGAAAAGGCAAGAACATCACTGGTGGTTTTGGTGGTGATGCAGATTCCCAAATGCATCTCTTTCTGCATACCGTATTTCATTCTGCTAATAATGCTCTCATACACCTCCCCACCAGTCTCTTGCTGATCTCTGTGACTACTTGGTGATGACATATTTGACAGAGGTTCCCCTGCTCTCACACTTGACATCATCTCAGAACAGTAGCAGCCAGCATCTATAATAATATCCAATTACTTTTTTTCTTATTATTCCTTCACAGATACAAAGGAACAATGGTAGGGGACTGGGTGAGAGAAGTGAGCCTGCTTCACTGCTACTGCTACTGAATTCTACCACTTTTGATGCAGCAGTAGTGTGCATCCAGCTTTTCTTTGTGCTTTTTTGTGTTAGCTAGCATGTCAAAACATTTCTCTCCCTTTCTAGCACTGCTTCCTTTCTTATTCTCTCCTATAACGGGGTGTTATAATATGTGGTGGGAGAATTTGTGGTGATAGAGAAATGGCAGAAAATATATATGTTTATCTATGGTCAGGAATTCACACCGAAAAAAAAACTTTTTTGTTAAACCAAAATGGGACTTTTCCCCCATCCTTACTCATCAGAGCCCTTCTTTCTGCCATTTATGGTGACATTTGTCATCCCCAAGTGTTTATTACAATGTCTGCTCACTTTTCCAGTTCGTATTATAATAGTATTATTTCAGTTGAAGTCAAGAACAACTTGTTTTACTAAAATTTCATTCAGTGTTGCAGTATTGTACTGAATTACAGAAATGGATGTTTGTTTTACTTTACTGATTTATTCATATTAGTACAGAATGCACAAAATATTTAATTATAATGAAAATTAATCAATGCATCAACATATTAAAAAAGTTGTTTGATCATTCTACTTATGCACAGTAATTTAATAATTCAAAAGCAGACACAATGTGTAAAATAAACAGAAAGCTAATACAGTTATATGAAAAGAATAGGAATCCATGTAGTGTATGGAAATTATACTGACATAAATTAACTACACATAATCATTATGATAGTTAATGGCTTTGGGGATAACATCAAATCAGACAATATGGCCAACTGAAACCATCTGTCCTCTGAATGTCACGGGAAATCGTTTGACATCATTTCTTATCACTTCTCATCACATTCTAGGTTCCTGTGACAAAAAAGCTTGTTAAAACTTCAGCATCAGAATCAGAGTGACTAGTAAAGGGTAATGAGCTTGGGATGGACCACACACTTCAATTGAACTGATCTGTATAATGTTTTTATCTAGTTAGATGATGATAAAATCCTATTAGTGTGATTCAGAAAATTAAATGTAAAAAATGTAGTATTAAAGTAAGATTTTAAACTGTTAAATTTGATGTTGTTGCCTCTTATCTTAAAAGATAAAAAATCTGAAATAAAATATTTAATGTACAATATTTTACATTATCACTACATCTCATGGATACATTTTTTTTACATGTGCATCTTTAGGGTCCGACTACATCCTTGATACTGTTCTTTCAATAGGTTACCATTTTGGCCATATGACTAAATATGTAAAAAATGCCACTTAAACTCAAGATTTAGCTACTCACAGTTCTGAAGTACATGGTTAAATAGACTTCATGTGGCTTGCAATAATGTATTACCCATTCTAATGCTGATTTTCTGTACATTGATGGATGTTGAATTTTCTAAAACAACACTGTAATAAAGTCAGGAAAGTGTTCTTAAACAAGCCTCCTGGAAATCATTTATTTCCAGATATTCTTAATAAAGTGAGGATTACATGTCTTAAAATGTAACTATATTTAAATGAATAAATGTAAGTTTTTTGTGTGACAAAAAAATATATTTTGGTAGGAATACTTTATACATTAGTTAACATTAAGGGTGCCATGCATTGAAGGGTTCCTCATTCTAAGTGAGACTTTCCAAGTGGAATGGACTTAATTCAGGACTTCAAGCAGGACTTGGTTAAAAGAACAACCAGGATCCCTTGGAGAAGAACACCTCTCATCTGAGTCCTCTTATAGAGCCAGCTTCCAAACTCACGAACAATCTCTGGAATTTAATACAAAACAAAGCACTCTTTGCACTTGGACTGTCTGGGACGTTATAAGAATTGCGGTGTTAGAATGAACAGTCATCTCATGTGGCTCTGTTAAGGACTTAATGAAGTTACAGGGATGTTGGAGCATAGGTGAGAAGTGGGACTGAAGATTGACATCCCTCCCTGCAGAAACACTTGCTTCCAAAGACTTTTGTTTGTTTGCTTTCCCTCTTCTACCTGCTCTGTTACCCCCACAATGCAGCCTGCCCTTCTACTGCTATATTTAACTCTGCTCTTATACTGCAAAATCCAACGCTCTAGTTATTTGCCGATTTCTCCCCATATTCATATTTTCCCTCCCTACTCGCATCAAATCCTTTTTGCAACCACACCCTTTATGTATTGTTCAGAAGGACCCATCCGTCCACTCCAACCCACAGCAAACACAAATCACATTCCCACCTGCTGGATTTATGTGTTATTCTTCTCCTTGTGGCTGGTGACATATCCCCAAACCCAGGCCCCATTCATATCCTCATATGCCACCACCCACAGCCACTTTCTTCACCATCTCACAGAGGATCTAATTTTTCTAACCTCATCCCCATCCCTACCCTTCCACTTCTTGCCCAGCCCTTCTCCTGTGGCCTACTGAATGTCCGTTTCCTCACTAACAAATCTACTTTCATACATGACCTTTTCTGCTCACAAGCACTCCAGCTTCTTGCTCTTACTGAGACCTGGCTCTCCCAACGTGATTCAGCCATGGAGGCTGCAGTCTCACATGGAGGCTTGTACTTCTCACACACAGCATGCACAGTGGACAGATGTGGTGGCACAGCTGTACTGCTTACCTCCTCATGTCATGCCTCCTCGTGTTGCAGTAGTATACAGACCTCCCACAATCACACCCTCTGCCTTCCTCTCAGATTTTGAGTGCTGGCTTGCATTCTTTCTATCCTCTGACACTCCTTCTCTCATACTTGGGGACTTCAACTGTCACATCGATGATCCTCCCCTCTCTTGGGCCTCACGCCTTCTTCAACTAAACTCATCTTTCACCCTTCAACAATGGACTGACTCTAACACACACAAAGCCTGCCACTACCTCAACTTGGTTTTCACAAAGAACTGCTCCTTACTAGATTTTTACATATCTCCTTTCACACTCTCCGACCACCATCACATAACCTTCTCTGAAACCCTTTCCCTCATTCCCCCACCAACTACAGCCCCAGACTACACCCGCAACCTTTGCACACTAGACATTTCTGCCTTATCTTCTTCATTACACTCAAACCTCTCCACCTTCAACACTCTTTCTGAACCTGACAGACTGCTAGAATACTACAACAACCTCCTCTCCTCATCACTTAATCTGCATGCCCCCTCCAGGCCAGTCACAAACGCCCCTCAAACCCACACCCTTGGCTCAACTCCCAAACACACTTTCTCTGCTCCTGGACCCGCACTTCTTAATGCATTTTAGAGGAAGTCCCACTCTCATGCAGACTTTATCCATTACAAATTCCTCCTGTCCTGCTTCAGCATTGCTCTATCTCCTGCCAAAGAACACTAGTACTCATCACTAATCAATACTCATAAATCTAACACATGACTCCTCTTTTGTATCTTCAATTCTCTCCTTCATCCCTCCCCTCCATCATTCCACCTCCCCTCCCTAACCCCTCTAGCCTTTGCAGAGTTCTTCACACAAAAGATTAACACAATACATCAAACAATCCCACCCTTTCAGTCTCCACAATTGTATCTTCCTGATCCTCCATCCTACTTATTTGATTCCTTTACTTCAGTCACAGAATCAGAGGTCTCTCTTTTGCTGTCCATATCACCACTCACCACCTGCTACCTTGATCCTATACCATCCCACCTCATCAATCCTCTGTCATCCACGTTAGTTCCCATGCTAACTTGTGTACTCAGTCCCTATCCTCTGGCATCTTCCCCTCCTCATTTAAACATTCAATAGTGTATCCAATCCTCAAGAAAAGTTCATTGGACTCCATCCCCCTATCCAACTACCGCCCCATATCCCTCTTGCCCTTTGCCTCCAAGCTCCTTGAGCGTGTAGCCTACTCTCCTCTACTTACCTTCCTCAATTCCCATAATGCTCTGAACCCACTGCAGTCTGGCTTTCAGCCCGCTTTCTCTACAGAAACTGCCCTTATCAAAGTAACAAATTATCTCCACATTGCAAAAACCAATGACCATTTCTCTATTCTTATTCTCATTGACCTAACAACAGCATTCAATACAGTAGACAATACCCTTCTCTCCCAGGTTCTCCAATCACTTGGCATCTGCGGCCTGTCACATTCCTGGTTTCTATCCTATCTCTCTGACTGGTCTTTTTCTGTAACATATGCTAAGACCTCCTCACCGCCAATCCCCCTCTCAGTAGATGTACCCCAAGGCTCTGTTCTGAGACCTCTTCTATTTTCTCTGTATTCACTCTCCTTGGGGCAACTGATAAATTCCTTTAGCTTTAACTACCATTGCTATGCAGACAATACACAACTATATCTCGCACCCTCAATATCACCTGAAATACAGTAGCAGGTCTCAGATTGCCTTACTGCTATACCTTCCTGGATGGCTCATCATCTCTTAAACCTTAACATGTCTAAGAATGAGCTCATTATCTTCTCTCCTAAATCCTGCACAACACCTCCATTTTCTAAACTGTCGAGGGCTCCACAATTTACCTTGTAGACAAGGCCCGCTGCCTCGGGGTAACTTTGGACTCTTTTCTTTCCTTTTCCACCGACATTAATGACGTAACCAAAACCTGTTGCTTCTTTCTTCGGAATCTTGCAAAACTCCGGCCATTCCTCTCTCATTCTACACAGAAACTCTCATGCATGCTCTTATCCTTTCTCACCTGGACTACTGCAACTCTTTACTTATTGGTCTTCCTACTAAATATATCATCCTCTTCAATCAATTCTTAATTAGGCCACCAGAATACTCTTTCTCTCCTCCAGAACAGTAATCACCCCATCACTTTTAAAATCACTGTCATGGCTTCCCATAAAAATGCGTATCACATTCAAAATCCTCCTCATTATGTTCAAGGCTCTCCATCACTTGTCCCCACCTTATATTTCATCTTTGTAATCCCTATGGACTATTATCTTTATACAGATCACACTATGTGCATCATGATCTGAAACTTGAAATGATCTTTTGTGACCACTTATTTGAATATTTCTATTGGTGTTATGTAAGTAAACATTTTTTATCTGTTATATATGATATCTTATTGATATTGTTCAATATATATTATACAGTGCATTCACATTATTTTGCAACTATATGTTAGTGTTAGTAGCTATTGTTATTCATATTTTAGGTTTGCACATATATATACCCAGTTTCTTTTGGGTTTCCCTTATTGATTGTTAACGTGTATTTACCCATTCTCTTTGGGTTATATTTGATGATTGTCATGTTTTTGTTTGAGCGCCTCTTATTATTCACTTTTTTATTTTTAGACTTACCACTATTGGTTTGTTTAGAGTAACAGCTCATCTTTATACCAGTCTAATATATTTATACCATTTCCATTTCTTTATTCTATATTGTATTTGGGCGCACCTTTATTTTATATGATCTGTATCTATTAATATATTTTTGCTTATTATCTATTCTTGTCTGTATTTGATGATCTCTGTTTTAGGTCTATATTTAGTTTGTTCCTCATGATTTTTCAATTTGAATACATTTTGTCACAGAAAGAATACCTACATATTAGGTATCACTGGAAATTGGAGCCTATTTATTTCACTAGGATGTCAGAGAGCTGAGATATGGGCTCTATTAAAAAACAACTCCCTGCTTTCCCTGGTTGTCTAGTGGAAGCTTCTGTCCTGTAACATCATAATGCACAGGTATGGTTATATTGCTAGGATGCACAGACTTCTAGAGTAGATTGCTATATTTTGTTAAGTAGGACTTACCCTGGGGTACATTTTTTTACGCAAATCCTGCTCCCCTTCCTGGGGGTGTCTGGAATGTAGCTTTAGCAGCTGTAAGTGGTACACATTCTTAGCAGAAAAGTGATTAAAATTCAAGCTTTGTTGCTCCAAAAAAGGGGAGAGTACTTACTCTCAGTTTCTCCAATTCAGGTTATATCAGCTGTTGAAATACCACTTCTTCCTATGCTGTTTTTATTCATTACCTTCAGTAGAGTTGGCTTTTGTTTATTAGTGATTGATTTAACAGAAACTGAAACTGAGAGAGGATACCAGCTAAATTTAGAGACACAGGAGAAATTGAAACAATTGTGAAAATATATTAAAAAAAAATGACTGCCCATTCAGATTTCTGAGGTCACTTAGGAGTATAAAGTATAGGCTTTTCAATTCTATTGAGGCAAGTATTTTTTTTCTTTTTAACTAGAAGGCACTGCCACTTTAGATTTCATAGTAGATGTAATAGGAATACATTGAAAAATGTTTTAGTCCTTTATGAACATAACCTTAATCTGTCTCTTATTGTGTCTCCTTTATTTTTTGGATAAAAACACAACTGTTATGTATTTGTAATTATACATACATATATTTTATACATTACAACTTTGTTGTTATTTGAAATATTACATGGGGAGCTTTTCTAATATATTGTACTCACATTAAGTCCACATGAACAGTAATTTCATTTCCAGGTACTAAACAGCTGTGCATTTATTTAATTATCGTTTTTCCTCTTAAATGTGTATTTTTGTTCTAATGCATATAATACATATTAAGGTTGATCATATTTTTCATTTACTGTATATACAATAAAATCAAACTAAGCAATAGCTTACAATATAAAGGTTGATGTAAATGAAGACACAGTAAACTTAGAATAGTACTATAATTACTTAGATACATAGTAAATTAGTTTGAAAAAGACACAAGTCCATCATGTATAACCTTTGTTACAGCATAACTCAGAAAATGTGAACTACCTAATCCTTTCTTACTCTAAGAATATTATCTGTTTATCTGAAATTCCTGCTTTGCGTACTAATACTGTAACTCTGAATGTGCCCTTCTGCTCAAAATGTATCTAATATTCTCTTAAATGTATCCATTGCATCTGCCATTACCGTATCCCAGGGAAAATAAAATTCCACAATTCAACTGACATTTATGTGAAGAACCACCTCCTCTGCTGATGCTGAAACCTCCTTTCCACTAATTTGTGTCCCCTGTTATTTGATCAGAGCTTTGAATGAGAATCTCACTAGAGAGATCCTTGTAATAACCTTGTATATACTTATATAATATTACAATATCCCCTGTTGATCATTTTCTCTAGAGTAATTAAACAAAGTTTAACTAGACTTTCTTCCGCCATACGCTTAATCAATTTTGTTACCCATGTCCATACTTCACTCCTGCGTCAATACCCCTTTTCAGGTAGCATATTATTTTTGTTTGATTTTGATGTTACTAATTGAGACTGATCACTATTGACAAGTTTACAGTTTACAAGTACTCTCAGAACTTACTTAAGAAATGAGTTTCCTAGAAAGCTCCCATTGAGTTCATAAGCAGCATGCCTATTTGTTGGTCCCAAATACATAACCTTACACTTTCTTGCATTAAATTACATAATCCATTTGTTTTTATGGTCTGACATTTTATGGAAGGCACAGCGTTCAAGTCATGGTTTTATCTTTTCTCCTTCCAGATACAAGTTTTCAATTTTATGTTCATATACCTCAAATGAAAATTAGATAAATTTTAAAGTGTAAATAAGAATGCATACAACTATACAGTAGTTCAAACAATCATCACAAAAAAAAAATTGAAAACGAGAGACAAGGACACGAACAACAAAAGAAACAAAACTAAGTAAAGTTCATAATGGAAATAATGGAAATTATTTCTAGAAAACAAAAAAAGAAAAAAACAATTAGAAGCAAAATATACAATTATCTTACATTATGTGAATATGCACTCTTTTCTCTTGTTATTGAAATGGTTTCAAACAGTTATGTGTAAAACTAAAAAGGTTACATATTAATTAAAACAAAAATATTCATTATGAAGACAGTGCTGGAAAAGAACTAAATGAAAACAAATTGGAAAAATAAACTTTTAATAATATTCAAAGTAATAAAAATATACAAAATAGCTTTTTGTTAAATAAAAATAAAAGAGAAAATAACCCCAATAATGTGAATACACCAACTTCAACAATAGAACAACAACTTTGTGGTTATTCTACCATTTCAAGCACATTACTGGGTAGGGGTGGGTGGAAAGTCAAATTTGGTTTCTGTGCACATTCTTTTCCCAAGAAAATTCTGATACATAGAAAATACATCAAAGTTCCTCCTTTTCACCGCTGCCAATTAATTTCCTGTGATAACTTTGAAATGTTTCACCTACGCTATCTATGGCTGCATGTTTTGCTTAAGTAATATTCTTGCTGCTGAAGACGTGAATAGAGAAACCATCAGCTGAAATAAAAGTTGTAAGAAAAGCCACACATGCCTTGAAAAAATTATTAACATACTAAGTCCCTTAGTCTTTTGCCCACGACACCACCCACTTGCTTGTACAACTCTGGCACAGCCATCCCTGAAAAATAACTGAGACTTTGGATATGCCAATAGGGTGCAACAATTTACATCAATGCTTTAAATTCTGTAAAACCTATGTTTTCACTAAAGAAAAGAACACTGTGTAAACCATCTCAAAAATCTGAGATTCCACAGTAGTAGTTTTAGATTCTTTTTGTACAGCTTTCCCCTCTTTCTAAGAACACACTAAGGGTTGGTTAGCAACACATTGAAGAATAACTGTATCACTAAATTATTTTACCAACATGACAAGTGATGGTGGAGGTAGTGGTAATAGTGGGAGTGGAGACTATATGGTTCTTCTCACCTCCTTTATAAGTAAGTCCTAAGATTATTTTGAGCCAGCTCATTGTGGCTTGCAGTAAAGTTTCTTTCAGACAAGTGCAGTTTGCAAGAGTCATGTAAAAAGTACCTTTGAGTTCTGCTTGGGTGTTCATAAAGGGTTAAAAATGCAAATTATTTTTATTCGTTTTTTTGGGTGGGGTTTGCTGTTCCTCTGCATGTCTTTGTGAGGGTTGGGTAAATAAATGGTTAAAATATTTTTATACACTATTTTCTTTTTTTTCTTCCTTCCTGTGTGTTGAAGGGTTTGATTTCAAAAGGGGATCCACCTGTGTGTAGGATGCTTTAAAAGCAAGTCATAGACTTTTGGGAGCCAACTCATTTTTGCTTGCAGACAAAAGGAGCTTGAAAGACTTAGGAGTTAGAAAAGAAGAATGAGTTTGAAAACAACAGATCTCTGTTGTACAGGTAATTTGAAGGGACTTACTCTGGTGTTATGATTAAGGTTTAAATTGCGGACAGTAATTTCATTTAATTTCAGATTGTATTTAAACAGTCAAAAAAGATTTACAAGACTCATATTTTTAAATCTGATATATTTGAACAAACAGTAGGACTTATAGGATAATGTACCAGTTGAATTGCATAACTATAAGCACGAGTGATAGCAGGTTAGACACATCTTGTCACATGTTTGAACACTTGGAGCAATCATTCCAAGTGCTGTACCACTTTGGCAAGTGTGAGCTTATTATCTTTTTGAATCAAAGATATTGGAACTAGAAAGAAATATTGCAACATTGTGTGATATTGGAAACCTGGAAAAGAGTTTGGAGCTCACTGAGCAGGAGTTTGAAAGAATCAGAAGTTAGAAAAGAAGAAGGAGTTTGAAACCAGCAGATCTCTGTGGAACAGATACAGGTTAGTGGTGAAGAGGGTGGAGTTGTAGATGAGCAGAGGCAGATAGGTAGCTGAGTAACTGTAAGGAAATGAAGTAGTGGGCAGAGGAAGAGTAAGGCCAGCTCTGAGTTCACTAAGTCTAAGAGATTTGCAAGCTCTCTGAAACCTCAAAAGAATACAGCAGCATGTCCACTGCCAAAATTTTGGCAACCTTGCCATTCCAAAGGCGTACTTTATTGCTTTAACAACATGACTAGAGGAGGTGGTGAAGGTAGTGGTAGCATGCATGAGCAGTCTATGACTCTTGCCCACACAAAGGTGTTATTTGGAATGAACTAACTGTTGGCAGTGACACAATCTCTGATACATTAGTAACATCCCTACTTCTCTTATCTGCCCCAGAGCACCGAGTAATTTTTGGAGTACTGCTGTTAGTTGTGGCACCTCTGACCTACTGATAGTGTGTTTCCCAGTCAGACCTGTGGTTTTGCTTCAGGTGGGATCTCATAGAGTAGGTGCCTAGGTGTGAGCTTTCTTTCTCCCTGCTCACATGCTTTTTGCACAGACAACAGAGGGCAACATGCTTAGCTTTTGGATCCTGAGTGATGTTTCTCCATACTGTGGACTTCATAGACTGAGGGGTTTCTAAGGTGCTGATACTATTACTGGGGCTAGATGATGCAATTCTACTGCTACTACTACTAGGTGTCAAAGTTGCAGCACTTTCAGCAAGCAGCAGAGGCAATTGTCATATCTAACATTGTGTAATTTAATAACCTGTGCTGCTGATGTTGTTGTTGCTGGGTACACAACACAGGTGTGTGTGGCTGAGTAGGACTTGGACTTGGAAGCAGTAATTATGCTGATTTTGATTGACAGGATGACTGTGTGCTGTTTGACATCTATGCTTGTCCAGGGTCAGAATTTCCAATGGTTTTCTCAAGCAGTTTAAAGACAAGCACAGTGCTCCTTTTCAGTGGTGGAAGATTGAGCCTTTGCCTTTCTACTAACTTAATGACCTTCATCTCTCTTACTCTCAACATAATCTGTATCTGAAGAGAAGAGGAGGATGGCAGGAGGGATATATTCTTTATCTGCATCAACATCAGTTATCATTAGCTCATCTTCAGCATTAGCATCACCCGTTGCTTCTTGCCCAACTTATATTACACTAAGGTTTTAGAGGTGCGAAACAATGTCTTTTTTCTTTTACTTTCTTTACTTTGCTACTACTTTGAGGACAGGAGCTTGGTGCTTGTTTGTCTCACTGTCTGATGCAGCAGTTGGTTCAGCTGCTACACCTTCCTCCATTATGCCATTGCCATCATCAACACTAATGATGACTGATGATGATGTAGATCTAGAATACATCCCTCCAGCATCCTCCGCTTCTGCAGATACAGATGAAGTTGAGAGTGAGAGAGATGAGGACATGGCCAGAATGTTAGCAGAAAGGTAAAGGCTCAATCTTCCACCACTGAAAAGGAGCACTGTGCCTGTCTATAAACTGTTTGAGAAAACCATTTAAAACTCCAACCCTGGACAAGCAAAGATGGCAAAAAGTACACAGTCATCTCATCAGTCATCATCGGCATCATTACCTCTTCCAAGTCCAAGTCCCACTCAGCCACACACACGCACACTTGTGTTGAGTAACCAACAATAACAACAGCAACACAAATTATTAACACCCACAACTTTATATATGAGAAGTGCCTCTGCTGCTGCTAGAAGTGCTGCACCTTTGAAACTTGGTAGTAGCAGCAGTAGAATTACATCAACAACTAACACCAGTAGTAGTAGCAGCCCATCAGGGACCCCTCAGTCCATGAATATGTGCCAGTGTCACTTAAGCAAGAACACATTTTTCCACTGCAGCCCTCAGAAGAAGTAATATTGCAATGGGAAATGTTGCACCACAGGAAACATAAGCAAAAAAATTGTTGAAATTGGCGAAAAGGAAGAAAATTTTGCATAGGCGAAAAGCAGACAACTTTCATGAAACAAAGCATAAAATCAGCAGTTTTTCATGAAAAGTAATGTGAAATTTTTCTCACTTTTCACCCATCCCTAAATACAAGTGAGCCCACCTCTTTGGATTAGAGGAAGGAGGTTTCAATTTAAGCATCGGAAGGGTTTTTTACAGTAAGGTCTGTTAATTTGTGTAATTCTTTGCCCAAGTATGTGGTAATGGCAGATACAATGGATACATTTAAGAGAAGATTATATGCATTTCTTTCAAGAGGGAACATACTGGGTTATACTGTGTATTAGTAGGTAAAACAGGAAGTTTTGGTAAATAGACAAATACTTCTTTTGGCAGTAGGAATGCTTATATTATGCTATTTTTCCTGGGTTATGAGGCAGATATTGAGCTTGATGGACTTGTGTTTTTTCCCCTAATTTACTATGCTGTGTAAATTATGATTATGATACCCAACTTCCAACAGTGGTCTCTTTCCACCAAATCTTTCCAGCTAAATTCATCGGAGGGTTTTGTGTTCAAATACTGAGCTGAATATTGAAAATGTGCATTTAAAAAAGTCTACAAATTTTGGTCACATCTCAGTGCCTCAAATTTAGCCAGCCAAATGAATAATGTCTATTTAGATAAGCTCTATACCAATATAACAGTGTGACATTATATGTTATGATTATTGCTTTCTAATTATTGTTTGTATTATTTAGTTCTATATTTAGCACTGTGTTATTGAGCCCCTACTCATATACAACAATGCATCTGACTGTATATATATATATATATATATATATATATATATATATATCAAAACATGCTAGACAGATGCACTCACTGTAACTACTTGTGTGTGTCCAAATAAAGCAAAAGTGCATACAGTTCATTGCGAGTTAGACAGCACTCTCATCATTTGAAGTGAAGAAAAGTGTTTTATTGACTCAACGTTTTGGCCACGGATCGTGGCCTTTTTCATGAATAACAAACACCCCAGAACATCAAACATATATACACTAGTGAGAACCAAAACATACAGGAGCCAAACCCAGCACCAATCACCTAAAAGTAATTAGTGTGATGGACAGAAAAGTTCCCCAATGAGGAGAATCTAATTAGAATGTAGTTAGCAGCCAAAATCTGACTGACATTGGCAAAAAAAAGTTTGAAAACTGTTAAAAAACTAAATATGGATGTATGTGTGTCTAAGTATTCCTGAGAAATAAACAAAGCATCCAGAATGTGAGAGTGATGGTTAATCCAGATGTGGACCCCTTACTCTCAGTGCCTAGGGCACCCAGCTGCCCCCTCTTGTTGAGGCCCAACTAGGCCGAAACGTAAGTTAGCATTTAGCTGGTGTTCCCGTGCAGGGGACACTTGCCCGTCATTTTGGAACTGGGCCGCCCTTTTGGGTGGGATTAGTCCAATATGTATGTGGAACTTTCTCCTCTGTAATGGTACTAGAGAGCTAAAACGTGATGCTTCTGGGCGGTGACTAGCCGTAGAAAAGGCCATTGTGCTGTTGTTCATTCCCAGAAGCCTCTCACATTCTGTATGTTTATTTAGAAATAAACTACTTACACAGGAACAGTCAGAAACCCTCACTACACAGAGGAACCCAAGGAGATACAAATGTAGCACAGGACAATCACACAGATACATAATACTGCTAGATCTGCATATTGAAAAATCCAGCGTATCAGGTGGCAAAGAAATCTTGCATAACAATTAATATGTAACGTGTAATGTAGTCATAGAGTAATAATAATGTGATGTAAGATATGGTACAGAGGTCTGAAAACATCCAGGCTGATAGAGCAATAAGAAACAAGTAGATGAGGAAAGTGCGGGACTACCACACATTGCAACGCATAGTTCATATGAGAATAAATTATGCTTTCAATTGCTCTATAATCTGTGGTGAGATAGACAACACCAGCTAGAACAAACTACTAAAATGAAGAAGCCTACATGGTAGTAAATGTCAGAAATATGTCACAAAAGTAAGAAACAGTACATGGCTAGATATAATGATGCAATAAATACATGATGAGAAATAAAGTGTTTCTGAGTGCTGAACATATGTTGCAAAATATCTGTGTATCAAACATGATATGAAGAAGTCCAAGACATACTGATCATCAGAGCAGTCTAAGTCAACTATGCGGGTAGGGTTTTACCACACATCACAATGCATTTGGCATAAAGATGACAAGAGGAATGCTCAGTATCTCTGCTCTCAGGGGTGAAGAGGACAACTGTCACGGGAACAGAAAGAACAAATATACTGATCTGGTAGGAATCCTATGTCAAAATATAACTCTTATGAACTATACTAGGTATACTGAAAACAAGAAGTCGAAGTGTGACATGCAGGCAAGATATAATAAATCAAAATATGTCCAAGTCCTGCATGTAGTGATCACAAGGAGAGAGCAAATAAAACATTGCAAACACATGAGTGGAGCAAACTAGGATTGTTCTGCCACATGAATAGGGCAAAAATATGAACAAAATTGTATCCTTGTACAAGGATTCATAGGAGCAGCTAGATGTCCTTCAGCATGGAGAAGTAGATAGATAATCAATGTGCTTTCCAATGAGTCTAGGAGTCTTATACTCCAGAAAAAAGGATGGTACCATGTTAGTCAGTGGAGTAGATGGGATTCAGTGTAGCAAAAAATTCACAAGAGTGGCATAAAGGTGATACCTTTTAGTGGCTAACTGAAGACATAGAAATTGCAAGCTTTCAGGACACTAAGGCCCCTTCTTCAGATATGGATTAACAAATAAATCTAGAATAACACTGCATTTATATTTACACATTATGACATACATTTGAAACAAAATCTACGAGTTCACAGTGGGGGTTAATTTACTTAGTAAACCTACAGTCTGCAAAGATATGAATTGATATGCACAGGGTTAGATCAATGTCCTGGGAACAAGGAAATGTTCATTAACGCAGAGGTGTGAAGAGCCTGTTAGTCTGTGAGTTGAAAAGATCTATCTCTATACAATCAAATACCAAAATGTTCTATCTATTATAATAAGACATGAAGCCCATCCACAGGTTCAGTCCTGTTTTCCAAATAGATCCATTAATTTAATTTCCAAGATTTTTCTTGCCCTTTGTGTTCTAAACTTTCCTTTGAGTATGGTGACTTTCATAATTTGTAGACTTTGATTTGGACCAGAAAAATGCTGGCCAGCTGGTGTGTCAACATTTTGTAGTAACCTCCTGTGGGGCATTGTGTACAAGTTATGAGGTATATCACATTAGATGAGGAGCAAGTGAATGAACCATTAATTTCATCGTGTTGCTGTGTATTTGGTATTTTTATCTTTGTTGTGCATTGAATGTGTGGACAGGTCTCACATCTTTTTAATCCACAACAGAATGTTCCTTTCTTTGTGATTTGTGGCAAATGGCTCTTGACAATAATTTTCTTTAAATTTGGACATATGCACTACAATTAATAAATTTGCTCCCATAGAAAGCAATGAGAGTGGTATTGAAATTGTGATGCAATTAAATTGGGTGTCAAGTAACATGATTTAAGGGACTCACTTTTATTGTCAAAAATCTCAGCTGAAAAGATTTGACGTTGAGTCCCCTAAACACCAGCATGTAGTCTAAAAAACCTATGAAAAAATTCTAAGTGACTCATGAATATATTGATATGGGGCTCTAAGCCCCATATTAATACATCCAAAAATCCATAAACATGAGTGAACAGAAAAAATGATCTGCTGGCACTAGGCCAGTATCATATATTTTTTTCTCAGGGATTGTTCTTTAAAAAAAAAGAGAGACCTAAAAAAAATTGGAGGGGCTTGTTTCTAACAAGCCTAAGTCCTACAAATCACTGATTACTCAGGCTTGTGACACTAACAAGCCAAATTGATAAAAATTATTTGTGCTTTCTCTGGGCTTGTGTGTCCAACACAAGTCTAAGTCCTAAGAAATCAATGTTTCCTTAGGGCTTCTAAGTCTTACAAATTAATGTTTCCTCGGGGCTTGGCCCTCTAACAACAAGTCTTAGGATGAGATGTTCAAAAAGTCGTGATAATGAAAAAATTGTCGGATCATGAGTTGGTGGTAAAAGAAGGACAATATTTTCAAAAGTAAATCCATCATGTTTGAAAATATGTCCAAAGAATGATGGTAAGAAAATCTTGATGAACATCGCCTTTAAAAAATTCTGATGTTAAAAATGTCTTTGATTTTGTCTTTGAAACGAAAATTTTCAAAGGAAAAGACATTTGTCTTTGAAATGACAAATTGCTTCTCACTCCTGCTAACAGTACTTTAATTTGTCATCTCCAAGTTTAGACCATTTTTATTTTGTCGGGAAAAAATGACGTTAATCAGAAAAAAAAGTGACATTGAAACAAATATTTTTTTCTGAAAATACCTTACAATATGACGATAGATTAAACTACGTCCACTTTAAGATGGCTTTTTCCCTTTGCCAGAGATGGCAGAACTGGATGCAAAAAATGATGGCAGCATGTTTGAGAATTGATGGACCATGTCGTAAGAACTTTTTTATTCTGATTACAGACAATTTCAGTTAACACCACTTTTTGAACATCTCACCCTTAGTCCTACAAATTTTCCTCTACAAAATACTGTATCCTATCAAGGATCAGTCTGCCCCAGTCACAGCTTACATCAGGTGGTCCCATCTCTGTCACGTTGCATAATAATTTTTTAGTCTATTTTATTTTTTTATTATTATTTATTTATTTATTAACTGTCCCCCCAATCTCAGTCAACAAACCGTGTCCCAAAACATTCCCTGTTTAACTGATTTTTTCCCCAGACTCCACAAACATAGGCACCCTCAAACCCCTTTTATGCTTGTGAGAAATAAAATAAAATTTGCTATTTGCTTTGTGTAAAATCAGTCTTGTAAACTGGGAGTCAGAGACACTCAACTAGGACCGAGCCTGCAATAGAAGTTTGCAGGCTATTTAGGAACAGGGCCGGTGCTACCATAAGGCAGCTTAGGCAGCCGCCTAGGGCGCCGCAGCAGAAGGGCGCCGAAACAGAGCAGCACTTTTTTTTTCCCCCCATTTATTTTAAATATATAGATAACTGCCACGAGGGAGAGCTGATTCATGCTACCAAGCACTCCCTTGCGCCAGAGAGCAGCAGTTATATGAGTGGGAGCAGAGTAGTGTTGCGCCGGACTAGTGACAATATAGAACAGCCCCTGATACCAGACCCAGCCAGACAGCACAGCCCAGGGAGCATAAGCCTGAGTCAGTGCAAGCAGCGCGGCTGTTTGTTCTTGGACTGCTGGGAGGACGCGGAGCCGGTACAGGATGAGCCCCGGGGGGGAGCAGGATGTCCGGGGAGCGCTGGGCTCAGGTGAGAGGCTCCCTGGCAGTGGGTGTGATCTCCTGGTCTGCTCAGGCTCCCTGGTGTACAGATACCTGCACAGCACAATGGTCCCTATGGACAAAGACAAAGGCTGATGTACTAGGGACAGCTGGATTAACCCCTAGAGTGCCATAGCACTGCTTAGCATTGAGTAGCCTACCCACTGGCACTCAAAAGGTTAAACAAACCGCACCACAGGGGGCAAATACAAATCCCCAATGATTACAATGGAGTTTTAACCCCTTGGATGCTACATAGGTGTCTCAATCCGTTGGAAACCTTTCTAGCTCTCTAGGGGTTAAAACACCATTTAACCATTGAAGTGCCAGAGAGGTATCCAACACATTGCAACACAATACCTCTTTGACACTTATGAGTGATATATGATATGATAGCCCTGCTGTACCAGCACTCAGCACTGTACCAATACTCGGCTCCCATTTTAACCCTTTAAGTGCCAGAGGGTACGTTGGGTACCTCCTGCCTTTTAATGGATGGATTTTTTATCTATTTTACAGGTGTGCGCATATTGAAATAAAATAATAATCACTTTTATAATGAAAAATTAGAGTGATGTTACTTAACGTACACACACACACGCACTGATACACAGAGATAACCGCACACAGATACACAGAGATAAGTACTCACACACACACACACACACACACACAAGCATACAAATTGGCACACTGATGCACAGACAGAAGCACACACACTTACACACTGATACACATATAGGTAACACACACTGACACACATACTCATGTAAGGAACATACACATTGACACTTACACACATATAGAGAACACACACGCACTTATATACATATAGGGAATACACAAACACACAGACACTTATACACATACAGGGGTGGGGCATAAAGCAGTGGGCGCAAGGGGTGGAGACAAGGGGGCGGCAAAATTAGGTTTTGCCTAGGGTGGCAAAAATCCTTGCACCGGCCCTGTTTAGGAATGGTGTCTTACCTAGGGTGCAGTCTATTTTAGCCCACTAGGGCATTTCACAGAGAGGAAATATCCTAAAATACATCATACTGGTCCTGTCAAAACAGAAATCCTGCCACAAAGTACAGGCAATTCCTTTCTGAACAACAGAAACAGCCAATCTCAACCGTACATTTTGCTTTTGTAGGGCCTCATGAGTGAGATGTAGCTGATCTCTCTAGGTACTGTGAGCAAGGGGTCAAATGCTGGATTCACCATTACCTTTGGGGTGACTAATCCCAAGCATAGTTTTCATATGTAAATTAGGAATCAGAGACTCTCAACTACGAACGAGCCTTCAATAGAAGGTTGCAGACTCTCAAGGAGTGGTGTCCTACCCAGGGTGCAGTGTCTTTTAGTCTATTGGTGCCTTTCCTAGTTTAGCATCTCTGACTTCCACTTTACATATGCAAATTATCCTTGGGCTTTCCTCTCTGTCAAAGGCACTAGTGGGCTAAAGAAGACTGCACCCTAGGTAGGATACCAAATCCAGAAAGTATGCAAATTTCTGTTGCAGGCTTGTATCTAGTCGAGCATCTCTGACTTCCACTTTACATATTTATGTATGTAAATTCAGTCTTCCTATTGACTTCAATGCAATGAGCTAGGCAAAAAAAAAGCAGAAAAACTACACTTTTCTCTGGAAACTTTCCTCTAGACTGGAAGTGCCATTATTACTACTATTATTATAATTAATTAATTAATTAATTGAATATATATATATATATATATATATATATATATATAGTGGAGATTGTAGCCGTATTAGTCCAGTGATGCAGATGTAAAATAACAAACAAAATAAATGCTTTAGACTTGAGAAAGGGAGGTTCTCCCGAAAGTTTGTCAGTCCAAAATTCTGTTAGTCCAATAAAAAAGGTATTACAAGATACTTATTTTGTTTGTTATTATATGTGTATATATATATATATATATATATATATATATATATATATATATATATAATTAATTATAATAATATATATTTTTTTACCTATTTTAATTTGAATTTCTCTATGTACTGTGAACAAGTATATGTAAATTAGGAGTCAGAGATACTAAAATAGGAATGAGCCTTCGATAGTTTGCCGGCTGAATAGGAAAGGTGTCCTATCCAGGGTGCAGTCTCTTTTAGCTCACTGTTGCTTTTCCCAGTTTAGTGTTTCTGACTTCCACTTTACATTTGCAAATTATCCTTGGGATTTCATCTCTGTGAAAGGCACTAGTAAGCTAAGCAAGACTACACCCAGGGTGGGATTCCAATCCTACAAAGCATGCACATTTCTGCTGCATGCTTGTACCTAGCTGAGCATCTCTGACTTTCTCTTACATATTTATTTACATTAATTTACTTCAATGTAATGGGTTAGGAGAAAAAAAGCAGAAAAATTGAACCTGTCTGGAAAATTTCCACTAGGCTGGAAATGCTATTTTTTTGCCTATTTTGGTTTGAGGTGAAAATGTTTTCCATCCCTACTGATTTGCCCCAGAATCAATCTACTTTTCTTTTTTACATAAGAGTACTTATAAAGCACTGGCAAAGCAAGATATGTGTGATGCTGTTTGAATACCATTCTGTTGAATAAAAATATCATTTACCTTTAGTTGTTGGTACTGTGGGACTTGTGCGAAGCTATTCCTTATATTATATGAATAAAGTTATTGTGAGAATGAGTGACACATATCCCTCTTCAGTATAAAGTACAGTATCTATATAACAATCTTGTATGTTATATATGTAATAGATCAGAAAAGATGTCTCCAGCAAAGAATACTAAGATTACAATGCTTCAATTGCATTCACAGAATTGCAAACAGCAACAAGCTGGGAAAACAACAAGCATAAGCAAAGGCACCCATATTTATATGAGATTAGAATATAACTAGTGACTGCATTGTATGCCTTCATTTCCATCTTGCTGCCTGGAAATCTGGGAATGCTATAGAAGAATTGCGAACTTTGGATTCTGTACCAGAGACAGATTATCTGCTCTTTTTTTGACATCCTATATAATAATTTGCTAAAACGTGTGTAACGCTGCATCATGCGCAGTAGACACTGCTGCAGTCATGCGCTTTAGAGACTGCCTGCGCCGCGGCTAATACAGAGCTGGACGCTCCTTCGTGCTGTGGGCAGTCTCTACTGCGCATGACTACCCTGCAACCAGGTGGCAGTGGCACTGTGGCCTGTGTAACGGGCTCTTCAACTAGTTTAAATATATAATGCAAGTATATTATACAAATATTAACTTATATTTTACCTTGTTGTTGCCCTGGCCAAAGTATTTTTAAAGTTCCTTAATGTGTTCATTTTGGATACATGAAGAACAATATGGGAATAGGTTTAATCTTTGGCTGATCCCCTCATCCATCCAACTGAAACAGTAAAATAAACGCAATAACAAACTCTTTCCTGCTTAGCTTTATTATGCTTTCCTTTATAGTTATGATTCCCCATGTGCAGCATGAGGATGACCAGTAAATAGTGCTGTATATTTCAAAATATCTTAAATAATGGCCAATTTTATCATTAAATAACAAACAAATGAGATGCATCTTTTGTGTAAATCCAAAAGAAGAGCATGTGGTTTGGCAGCCGTAGACGAACAGGTGAATAAACACAGCAGTCTGTTTCCTATCTCTGGCTGCTGAGCAGCAGCATCTAAGATTGTCAGAGCACTTGAAAAACGGAACATGTCATATGCCATTGGGAGCTTGGTGCAACCAAGTGTGTAAGTACAGTCTGGTATCCCAGATTTGGACCTTGATAGCTTATTGGATCAAGAGAAGGGTTGAAAAGGGAATATGCAAAACTTGTGATTAGTGTAATAACAATTATCACTTTATTCTTGTGAGGACATCATTTCAACAGACAATTTAATCAAAATTATACCAAGTCAAAAGTAAATAGGAAAATGTTGGTATTAGTTTTGCATGTGTAGCCTACCAAATTAAGCTGACCTGCAGAATAACTGTTTTATTGCCTTTGTAGTTAGTTACATGGTTGCAGATTGAAGGTAAAGACAATTGTTGCCAAATTAATAGTTATTTCTTGTGCCAATTGGTTGAATCGTCCATTTCTACTGGATTGAGAGATAATGCACATGACACATGCAGTCATCAAGCTGTGATGCAAATTATACTTTTGTTTTAAGGAAATGGCAACAATTCTTGTATGGCTGAACCTGTCAAATGTATCTTAACCCTTTGAGTGCCATAGAGGTACGCAACGCATTGCAAAGCAATGCATTGCGTATCCCTCTGGCACTCAAAGGGCTAATATTTTATCTACAACTAGTTGAAGAGCCCGTTACACGGGCCACAGTGCCACTGGCAGCCGGTCGCGGAGCAGTCATGTGCAGTAGAGCCTTCCCGCGCCGCGGCTGATACAGAGCGGGGAGCTCCATCAGCCTCATCATGGGCAGTCTCTACTGCGCATGACTGCAGCACGCTCATCAGTCTCTACTGCGAATGACTGCGGCGTTACGCACATTTTAGCGAATTAGTATATAGGATATGTCTGTTGATTATTATTATTTTTTTTTGCTTTTAGCATTAGCTCTTTTTCACAAAACAAAAATAGAATAATTATGGAGAAAACATTTGATTCAACGAGAAGAAAAACTCTCAAAATGCCCATTGTTGGGGTTTTTAATGTTTTAATGCCAGGGAAGTCTCCAGCACATTGCTTTCCAATGCACTGCCAACCTCTGTAGCATTTAAGGGGTTCATAGCCACCACTGAAATAAACAGGAATATTCGTTTTTCTCCTATGGTGCATTTGGTTTTTGTCAAAAATACTTCATTTTTTTGTGCATTTTAATGTTTTGATTTTTTTAATAATTGACAAGTAGAGGTTAGTAATGCATTTTCTGCATTGTTAATTTTAAACTGGCAGATTCACAGCAATAAGTGTAAATCTAACAGATAAATTATTTTAAGCGGTTAATTGTAGCAGCACTGTAACCATTCCATATTATAAAGTAAGTGGGTTTACATACATTTTCACAGTTGTGACCAATTACTAATTAGAGATGGTGGTAACTAGGGATGGCCGAAAATTTTCACCTCAAACTGAAATATGTGAAAAATGGCACTTTCCAGTTGGTGAATAATTTCCATTAACCCCTTAAGGACTGGCGGTCATGGGACATTTCCGTCCCATAATGACCGCATAGGCGCACTTGGACGCGCCGGTACACGTGACCTGTCACATGTATCGGCGTGTCATTATGGGGCTTGAAAGAGATCGCTCCGATCTTGGAGCGGTCTATTTCAGGCCCTATTTTTACTTACAGCGCTCCCGGTAGAGCGCTGTAAGTAAAAAGTATGTGACGTACCATGACCGTCATCGGTCCTTGAGTAGTTCAAGGACCGTGACGGTCCTGGTACGTCAAGGGTCCTTAAGGGGTTAAGAAGTACAGATTTTCCACTTTTTTAATCTTTTTTTGCCTAGCTCATTTATTGAAATCAGTGGGAACAATAAAGTTACACAGAACACATAGGAAATATTATTTTATTTCCCAAAGGCATAATATAAAAGGGGCATGAGGGTGTCTGTGTTGGTGGGGTGTGGGGAAAGAATCAGTTGAACTAGGAATGTTTTTAGGGGGGTTTGTATACTGGGATTGGGGGGCAGTTAAAACGAAATAAATCAGTAATACAATTAGCAAAACCCCCATAAGACATGGTATAAAAGGAGTCTGAGGAGGGTGCCAGTGTTAGTGAATGAATGAATCAGTTGAACAGTGAATTTGTTTTGGGGGGTTTCTTGACTGGTATTGGGGGGTACAGTTAATAAAAGAAATCAATAAAATAAAATAAGAAATTTCTATATAAAGTGAAAGAGACAGGAACCCCCTGACATAAGCTGCCACTGGGGTGGACTGATACTTGTCTTTATTATATTTTGTAGGGGATGATTTGTTAGATTTAATATAAAGAAATGTGTATGTGCACTTTATGGGGGTGAGAAAGGAAAAAAAACACACAAAAGCTGCTAAAGAGAAAAGATCCCCACCACATGGATCTCAAAAAGCAAAGAAACAATTGAGCAATGTCTAAAGTGCTAATGTGTATTCTAGGATCAGGGATGAACACACAACAGACCACTATAAATTAAAATAATAATATCAGAAACATTTATTGGTCAAATTTTTAAAAACGTAATAGATTATATACTCCCAAAGCGACATACATATAAGTGTATATAATGCTTAATCAATACACAACCACATTGAGTGTAGGCAAATATCTGTTATACATTATAATATGTTATACACTATATTGCCACAACACTCAAAAATGAAGATGTACCGTGAAACATATAGTATATATTATAGTCCCAAATCGCTTTATTCAATGTATGGCACCATAACGAGTTGTGTGACACTCATAAATATTCAACCTGCTCTCACCAGAGCACAATGTAAGGAACACGACTCATCCACTTACCGCACGTACAATGACGGTGCAGTGGTATTCAGGATGTAAGAAAGTGGAGCAAAATAGCGTGTATCATCCCGTATTGGGTTTCCCCAAACTAACAAAAAATACACACTATTCTAGCTCCTTACTAGTCCACCACTACTCCCGCAGCAGCAGTTCTAATTTGGAAACAGTCCCACTTCTTAATAAATGCACCCAGCTGTACCAGGTAAACACATACACAGTGGCACACAAAACATCAACAAAACACACAAGAAAAAAAGTATATTCTCCCCAAAAAAATATATAAAAATATATTAAAAAATATAAAAAATAATTTAAGTCTACCTACAAAATCACAATAGGTATGCTGCAGACAACACTTATTGGAAAAAAACAAAAAACACAATCTTGTTATAAATTATCGTACTTCTTTAATTGAATCAAATCAGGACAATCTGGATATGTTGTGACAGAGGGTCCCCTAATTTCACACTTGGCATTCCTCTTCACCTAAAGAAGGCAGACTAGCAGCAGTAGCAGCAGGCACAGTCAGCTGATCTTTGCTCCTTCTGGTGGTGATGGTATTAATTGTGTGCTGCTCTTCCCCAACAACAGTTGTGACCTTTTAGTCTTCAGGATCCTGTTCCACTTGGACACTGTAGTTAAGGCAAGGGGAGGACATCCACAGTCAGAGGAATGCTGTGGGCTCCCTTGACCGCTAGTCTGGGCACTCTCAAATGTTTCCCCTACCACTCTGGCTGCTTCACCATTACTGCTGCTACTACTACTAACACCAACCACATCAAGTTCAGCCATAGAGTTTTCCTCCTCAGTCTCACAGTCATTAGTAATATGAGGATATTGTTGTTGATTACCCCCTCCTTCATTCCTAATGCTAACAAGCTGCTGGACGTTAGTAGTTGTAGTACTATCACTGGTGGGACTGCATGTGAATGGCAAGTGTGACTTAGGGTCCCTTGCTGTCACACTTGGCATCATCTTCTCCTTCCCCCCTCCTGAGTACTACAAGACACACTAGCAGCAGGCAAAGTATTGAAGGCAGCAGGGACAGCATGTCTTACAGCATGTACAGCAATGGTGGTAGCAGTAGCATGGGTAGCACATCTGGCAGCAGGTACAGCACTAGTGGCAGCAGGAGCAGGGGCAGGGGATTTTTCCATGAAAAAGATAATGACATGGTTTTCATGGGATTTCTCGTGGGAATATGGCGATAAATTTCGCCCATCCCTAGTGGTAACACATGTTCATTGTGATTCACATAAAGATTAATAGAGGGTGTTGATTAACTACTTTGCTGCCAAGTCTTATCACCACCAAAAAGCATATTTCATACTTTTTTGTGCAGTTGCAGGCAAACATCTATCTATCTATCTATCTATCTATCTATCTATCTATCTATCTATCTATTTATACATACAGAGAAAATGTAGGAGTAGATGCTGGAATGTGAGCTCAAAATGTAGAAACAAAAACCCAGTTTGCTATATTCTTCTCTATCCAATAGTGATTAGATATAAAAAAATAAATTATCAAAATATAGACGACAGCTCTGAGTTTTGTAAATAATGTATATTTTAATAAAAAGAATTATGATCATAAATAAATCACAAATATAGTATAGAATATAATATTCAAATATTCAATAATAAATTACTCTGGGACCAGAAATAAAGTGACATTACTATATAGATAAATTGACAAGACAGGGTATTACTATATATAAAATCTCCAGATATGGTTAAATCTGAAATGCCATCAAATGGATATAAATAATAAGTAATGGTTCATATAGCCTAATGCATTAGAGTCTCTGAATGTAACACCCCTCTATATAAATGTACAGGTGTAGTGGACAGGTGTGATAGAATGTAGTCAAAGAATAATAGCTTACTCTCCCGTCCTGTTGGAGTAATGTTCTTTAAAGTTAAACTTCTGTTCAGTGTTTAACTTATTAGTGTCATTCAGTTCTTGTATGCTGAGCTCTAAAGCTGCCAAGTGCTGTAATATACTTTTTACTTGTCATTTCTCCAGCGGACAGAGTCTCGCTTGCCTGTGATGTTAATGTCTTACCTCTCAAAAGTCGGTATTCTGGGCTAAAACCGTTTTGATCCAACAATTTTTGAATGCTGTTCAGCGTACTGTAGGTCTTGACAATAAAATATTCAGATGTCCAGGGAACTATCTGATTGCCATTTTGGAGTCAGGAAGGTATTTTTTTTAACCCACTTGGGGCTAAATTTGAAATTGCTCCAGAGAGCTTTTTTTTGCCCTCCTCTAGATCACCAGGGGTGTTTTTGGTGTGGGCTGGACATGATGGACGCATGTCTTTATTCATCCTCATCAACTATGTTACTATGTCCATATAGTTAATATCAAAACATTTCATATCACTCGATACTTCTTAAGGATAGGCATTTATTTTAACTGTATGGACATCTGAATATTTTATTGTCAGGACCTTCAGAAGGCTGAACAGCATTCAAAAATTGTTGGCTCAAAAAGGTTTTAGCCATTTGAAGTAACACTTTTATTTGCAAGCAGTCTCACTACAACCACATAGCAGCTAGAGAGTGATGCGTTTGAGAGTGGGGTTGGTAATGATGTTGATTGTGAAGCTGCTGCTGGTACTAACTTGATTGTTGATCCTCGTAATGCTGAGGTGGAAGTGTAAGTGATGATGAGCATCCAGACAAGTGGTTAAGGGGTCCCACAACCTACCCCAGACCTTGTGATTCCCCTTTACCCAGCATTGTCCTTCTGTGACATGATGATGAAGAAGGCATAATTGGCTAGCAGTATTAGGATCAGAACACATCAGCTGTCTGTGCCTGCTGCTAGTGCTGCCAGTCTGCCGTCTTCTTCTGAAGAAGAAGAGATGGCAAATGTGACAGTCAGGAACCCTATGATACATTTTTCATCATCACCATCCAGTTCAACTCTCATAGAGCAGTAGCAGCAAGGGACTGATGGTGATGAGGGTGATGAGGCTGACAGTGAAAAGGAATGGGAGACAGATATGCAAGTACCAGCAGTGACATTGTGGAATTTGCTGCTGCTGAGTTGCAAGGGGCAGATGTTGATCTGTTTCAGCAGAAGTAGCAGGCTAATGATGAGCAGGCTAGTGTGCAACTGACCCCCATGGGAATGGGGTCCAGCAGTAGTGATGTGGGACTAGGACAGGTTGCACCTTCCAGTGCCAGCAATAATCCTGGTTCCTGTTCTAATGTTGATTCTGGCAGGGCAACATCAGCAGCAGCAGTAACAGCAGCATCCTCTGCCAAAGCCAGTGAAGGGGATTTGGGGAGAAGAAGAAATAAGCCTTTCTACTCCACCATTCCCCTCCCCCTGAGGTCGTGGGTGGGAAATTATTTTCCTCTTGGGGCAGACACAGTGATGTCATCAATGATGGCACTGTGTACTATCTGTGACAAGTCAGTGAAAAGGAGAATGGAGGGAACACACCTTGGCGCAACTTCCCTTGCAACACACATGAAATACAGACACCATGATATTTGTGAGAAGCAGGTTCAAGGCATACCCCCATAAAATAAATTGGGAGCCGTTGTTGCCGTATCCCCTGTCTCTCCCCAAGGCCACCAAGAATGTAGGTGGAAATCTAAGAGGAAGAAGTATAGCGAAACCTAGCTTGAGCCTAAAAGCTTGATGTTGAGTGAAACACCTGCCTCATCTCAGCTTCTGGTGCTAGGGTTTGGACATGGGAAGAAGTAGCAATGTTTTCTGGTGATCCATGATCCACCTCTGTCTTCATTAGCTCCCCAAAAGATGAAAGTGATTCTGTAGATGTGAGAATGTGGCAGTTTGTGTCCACTGTACATTGCGTGGTGAGCTGTCCAGTCATGGCAAGGTGGTGGAATATAATCTGGAGAATGGACTCAAGCAGCTCTGAGGAGGTTCCATCCCACAGAATTAATAATTATTATTAATTCTGCAGTTTTCATGTGTCCTTAGCAGGCTGTACAAGGGGCATAGTGACAGCAGTACTTGGTTTCTGGGGGGATGATTTGACATTACAGACCTGGTATGCATCAGGCTGTTTGATTATAGTTGTGCCAGTTGTTTGATGTGAGTGCAGATGTGTTTGTCATTCCCATTCCTATTTCACAACTTTCCTATACACACTGTGCACATTGCAGTTGCTGATTTAGAAGCACAGTTTCTTCATGTTCTCGATGGGAAAAATTGAGTAATTTGTAAGAATTTGGCTTGTTAGAGGCACAAATCCTGAGGAACAAGTGATTTGTTGGATTCAGGCTTGTTAGAGCCACAAGCCCTGAGGAAACAGTGATTTGTTGGACATACGTTTTTAAGGCCCAAGCCCTGAGGAAACATTGATTTGCAGGACTTACATTTATTGGCAGAAGCCCAAAGGAAAAATTGATTTGTAGAACTTAGACTTGTTGGCACAAGTCCTGAGGACCAGAATTACTCAACTACTGTGTGTGTTTTTACTGTAAAGTACACAATATAACTGATTGTGTGTAATGCTTTGCCTTGGATTTCTACAAAATATTCTGTCTTCTCTAGTATCAGCCTTCCACAGTCACAGATCACATCATGGTCCTTGTCTCTGTCACCTATCATTTTTTCTTTAATTTTATTTATGTAGGTAGTTACTGATTTATTTTAATTAGCTCTCTCTCCCCTATCACTATAAAAAAAACTCACTCCCTGTTCAACTGCTTCTTTCCCCTGACTCCCCTAGAACAGAGATAGCAGCCAGATAAGGAAGAAACTTGGATCATGGTTGACTGTGTTTTCCCAGTCAGTCACACATAATTTTGGGGTATTCTCCTTTGGTCCCTTAGCATACCTCCAGACTTCCTGAGAGAGCTAATAGCCAGATAAAAAAAGATACATGGATCACAGCTGCCTTGGTCTACATGCTTGACAAAAAGTGTCATTTTTCTCCTGTTCCTCATATGAGGTGAAAACTTTTACCCTTCCCAAATCACTAGTGCTCAGAGCCCCTCACATCTCTTGGCATGCTTTGGAAAACTATTAGGGGGTCTCCCTAGGAGTAAAGTGAAATCCAGACATGGACCCCTTGCTCTCAGTACCTAAGGAAACCAGATGCACCTCACTGAAGAGGCCTAAACAAGGCTAAAGTGTAGGAGTTAGCTGTTATTTGCAGTATAGAGGGGACTTATTCATCATTTTGGAACTGGACCACCCTTTTTTGTGGGATTAGACTAATATGTATGTGGAAATTTCTTCTCTGTAATGATCCTAGAGGTCTAAAATGTGATTCTCTTGAATGATGACCAGGCGCAAAACAGGTAACATTGGTTTTGTTCATGCTCCAAACCTCTATTGGCTTGTTTTCAAAAACTGTTAGGATCTCTCCCTAACAGTAAAAGGTAATCTAGATATGGACCTCTTGTTCTCAGTGCCTAGAAAAAACAACTGCGCTTCCCTGATGAGACCCAAACAATACTAAAATGTACATCTTGGGTTAGCTGGTATTTTCTGTGCAGGGTGGACTTGCCCATACTTTTGGAACTGGACTGCCATTTTGGATGGAATCAGTCTAATATGTATTTGGAAATTTATTCTCTGTAATAATACTAGAAAACTGAAATGTGAAGCTTTTGAGTGTTGACTAGCCAAAGAACAGACTACATTGCTTTTGTAACCGCTCAGAGCCTCTCACATCTCTTGGCTTGTTTTTGAAAAAGACTTGGGGTCTCTCCCTAAGAGTAAAGAGTAATTTTGACATGGAAGCCTTGCACTCAATGCCTAAGCAAACTAGCTGCGCCTCCCTGATGAATCCCAAACAAGGCCAAAATGTATGTATATGGTTAACTGGTATTTCATGCACAGGGGACTTGCTCATTATTTTGAAACTGGACCTCACTTTTAAACATGATTTGTTTAATAGATATTTAGACATTTCTTCTCTCTAATGGCATTGGTGAGCTAAAATGTGATGATCTTTAGTGGTGATTACTAGCCGTAGAACAGGCAACATTGCTTTTGTTTGTGCTCAGTGTCTCTCAGATATCTTGACTTGTTTATGAAAAACTCATTGTCTTTCTCTATAAGGGTGTCTAGGAAAACCAGCTGTACCTCAGCAATGGTCCCCACATAAGGCCAAAATATATGGTAGTGTTAGCTGTTGTTTCCCATGCAGAGGGGACTTACCCTTCATTTTGGAACTGGATTGCCTTTTTGGGCTGGATTAGTCTAACATGTATTTGGAAATGTATCTTCTGTAATGGCACTAGAAAGCTAAAATGTGATGCTCTTGAGTGACAACTAGCTGTAGAACATGATGCTGCTGTTAGTGATGTGGAAGAAATCCAGCACCAGCAGAAGTACTAGTAGTGGAGGAAAGAGCTCACTAACTCCAGAAGATACCAGTCCCAGTCTGACAACATCCTTGTCAAAGATATCTGGGAAAATATATTAAGAAGGGGGTTAGCGTACTGGACTATTTGGGTGTGAGCTGTAGTATCAGCAGCTCAATTTAGCTGCAGTGCCTGCTGATGCTGTGCAGCTGTGATGACAAACATAACAGCAGGGACACTGTCACATGTGTAATCAACTTGGCTCAAAGCAAAGAAGATTGGGAATGAGACATGCAAATTGGAAATGGGCATCACCACCACTTGCAGCAGACAACAGTAACATTACGGTGTTTGCTGCCATGTTCTTCCTATTGCTGTGTCATCTGAAATAGAAGTACATTCATCACAACAGCAGGATGATGACCAGTATAGTTTGTCATTGTGTACCATGCCCAAGAGTAGTAGCAGTGATATGGGGCAAGTATTTGTAGATTTGGTTCCACTTCCTATTCCTCATCCTCTTAAGGGCTGTACTGAGGTAGCAGCAGCACCAGCTATTGCAGGTGCACCTGGTGGTAAAAAAGAACAACCTTCTCCATCTCCACTAGCCTAAATGTATAAGTGTGGTATTATATTCATTTGGGGCAGGGATAGTATACATTTTGGTAACTGTAATGTGCACAGTGTGCAACAAGGTTGTGAAGAGAGGAAATGAGGGACCATAATTTGGGAAACCATCCCCAAGAAAACCAAATCAAGTGCTGCAGTCACTTTTAGAGATGGGAAAATGTTTTGCCTCAAAACCGAAACAGATACAAAAATGCACTATTTCTATGGGTGAGAAATTTTTCATAAGAAGTACAAATTTCACGCTTGTTTCCATCATGCATTGAAATAAAAGGTAAGAATGAATCCCCTCCACCCCCATGCACACACACACATGAAAAGTTTCCCTTCTTTTCCAGCCAAAATAGTACATAAGGGTTTTAAGGTTCACACAATACATCACTCTGACAGAGTGATAGAGAAAACAGTACAAAAAAAAAAAAAATAACTTTCTTCCTGGCTCCAAATGGCAGTCAGTTCCCTGGATCAACTTCCTATCTGATTTGATGCCATTTGTCATAATTTTCAATATTGTTCTGTGCTAGATAGGAATCCACTGCTTTTTTTTAAAGCAGTTGCATTATCTGCAAGCACAACATCCTGAGGCAAAAAATTCCATAGCTTTACCGCCCTTAAATGGTAATCAAATCACCCCTTAGATATCTCTTCTCTAATGTGAACAAACCCAGTTTGGCTAGTCTCTCTTTATAATTCAGATTCTCCAATCCCTTTATCAGTTTTGTAGCACATCTCTGCACCTTTTCCAGTTCGAAAATGTATTTTTTAAGAACTGGCACCCAAAATTGTACTCCATATTCTAGATGAGGCCTAACCAATTTATACAGAGGTAGGATAATATTAGCATCCCTTGCTTCTACACCTCTTTTTTGCTTGCTAGTACCCTATTTGCTCTTGCAGCAGCTGAGTAACTCTGCACACCGCTGTGAAGTCTATCATCTATCAGTACTCCTAAATCTACTACTACAGCCCAAATGCATAACCTTACAATTATCTACATTAAATGATCTGTCACTTGTCTGCCCATTCACTCAGTTTATCCAAATCCTTCTGCAGAGAAAAAAACATCCAGCTCTGTATGTATTTCCTTACATAGCTTAGTGTCATCAGCAAAGGTTGAGACGCTACTTTCAATTCTCACTTCTAGATCATTAATGAACAAATTAAAAAACATTGGGCCCAGGACTGAACCCTGCGGCACCCCACTTATTACTTTAGATCAATTTGAAAAAGTTCTATTTACAACAACTATCTGCCATCTATCATTTAACCAGTTCTCAATCCATGTACAGATACCACTGCCCAAACTGAAGCCTTTTAATTTATGCATTACCTGTTGTAACATAGTAACATAGTAACATAGTAAATTAGGTTGAAAAAAGACACAAGTCCATCAAGTTCAACCTTCGCCTCATACCTCAGTAACTGAGAATTTTATAGCTTTCCTGCTACCAATTAAATTAGTCTTTATCAGACCTTCCTGATCAGCCTACTGATAAACAGTATAACTCTGTATGTTCCCTTTTGAAAGAAATGTATCTAATCTTCTCTTAAATGTATCCATTGTATCTGCCATAACTACCTCCCTGGGCAATGAATTCCACGATTTGACAGACCTTACCATAAAAAAACCCTTCCTCTGCTGAAGTTTAAACCTCCTTTCCTCTAATCTCAAGGGGTGTCCCCTGGTCACCTGATCAGGCTTTGGAATAAATAGCTCACCGCAGAGATCCTTGTATTGACCTCTCATATACTTGTACAATGTGATAAGGTCTCCTCTTAGTCGTCTTTTCTCTAGAGTAAATAAACCAAGTTTGTTTAGTCGTTCCTCATATGTCAAGTCCTCCATTCCCTTAATTAATTTTGTTGCTGTCCGCTGTACCCTCTCTAGTTCTAGTATATCCTTTTTCAGAACCGGTGCCCAAAATTGCACTGCATACTCAAGGTGAGGTCTTACCAGTGATTTGTATAATGGCAAAATAATGTTATCCACTCTTGCTTCAATACCTCTTTTTATGCAAAACAGGACTTTGTTTGCCTTTGCTACTGCTGTTTGACACTGGTCACTGTTTCCAAGTTTGTAGTTGACAAGGATACCCAGGTCTTTTTCTAGCAACGAGTCACCTAAAATTATTCCATTAAGTTTATAAGTAGCCTTGGGATTGTTTCCTCCCAAATGCATGACTTTACACTTCCCCACATTAAACTTCATATTCCACATGTTTGCCCAATCTGACATTGTATGTAAGTCCCTCTGTAGAGAGAAAATATCCTGTTCTGAATTAATGACTTTGCATAATTTAGTATCATCTGCAAATATTGATATTTTGCTTTCTATATCTATTTCCAGGTCATTTATAAACATGTTAAAAAGCAGCGGACCCAATACTGAACCCTGAGGTACTCCACTCTCCACTTTAACTGTACTGGAGAATTTTCCATTTACAACCACACACTGTTCCCTATCCGTCAGCCAGTTTTGTATCCAATTGCAAAGGTTATCTCCTAGCCCCAATTTCCTTATTTTATACACCAGCCTTCTGTGTGGTACTGTATCAAATGCCTTTGCAAAGTCTAGATATACTACATCTACTGCCTTGCCATTGTCAAGGTTGCTGCTTACCTCCTCATAGAAGCTGAAAAGATTAGTTTGGCATGATCTATTCTTCATAAAACCATGTTGATTCGTGCTAATGATCTTATTTTTTGTGTTGTAATCCTGAATATAGTCCCTTATTATGCCTTCTAATAGTTTTCCCACTACAGAGGTCAATCTCACTGGTCTATGATTCCCAGGTTCTGTTTTAGTGCTGTTTAGTGCTTTGTCGGTCTTAATTTTGTTCAGTCTTCCCATGACATCTCCTTGAGTTAACCCAATATCTATTAATTGTATTGTTTTATTTGTTACTTGCGGAGGCTCTTCTACCATTCCTTGCTCCCTTGTATATACTGATGCAAAGAAAGTGTTTAAAACACCCATCTCATTTTTGAATGGTCCAATGCACTCCCTCTTAAGTTTTTTGCTATTTATATATTTAAAAAACTTTTTTGGATTAGTCTTGCTTTCCCTTGCAATTCGAGTTTCATTATCTATTTTTGCTACCCTAATTGCCTTTTTGCAATCTTTGTTGCACTCCCTGTATTTTAAGAAAGATTGTTCAGTTCCTTCTGACTTAAATAATTTGAATGCTTTTTTTTTCCTTGCCATTTCCTTCTTTACATATGCAGTTAACCACATTGGCTGTGACTTACTTCTTTTGCACTTGTTCCCCATTGGTATATACTGTTGGGTACATTTCTGCAACCTAAATTTGAATTCTGACCATTTTTCCTCAGTATTTTTGCCTTTAAATAAAATATCCCAGTCTATGTGTTGCATTGAGGCCCTTAACAATTTGAAGTTCGCTTTTTTAAAATTAAGAGTTTTGGTTGAACCTATACATTTTTGCTTTGCCAGACAGATCTCAAATGTAACCATGTTGTGATCACTGTTTCCCAAATGTTCTCTTACCTTAATATTGGATACCATTTCTGTGTTATTAGTGATCACTAGGTCCAATACATTGTTATTTCTTGTCGGCGCTTCCACCATTTGTGACATGTAGCTTTCACAAAGCGTGTTCAAAAACCTGCTACCCTTAGCACTCTGACAGGTCTCATTTTTCCAGTTGATATCTGGATAATTAAAATCTCCCATAATTATAGTATGCCCAAACTGGGCAGCTTTCCTCATTTGCAATAGCAGTTGAGCCTCATCATTGTCATCGATGAGGCACTGTATCAAAGGCTTTTGCAAAATCCAACTATACTACATCAACAGCAATTCCCCTATCCAAATTACTACTTACTCTTTCATAAAATGCAAGTAAATTAGTCTGACATGAGCTATTCTTCATGAAACCATTCTGATTCCTACTAATAATATTGTTTGTCTTCACATAGTTCTGAATATTGTCAGTTAGTAACCCTTCTAGTATCTTACCCACTATGGAAGTCAAGCTCACAGGTCTATAATGTCCTGGTTTAGAACTTGCTCCCTTTTTAAACAATGGAACTACATCAGCTTTCCTCCAATCGCAGGGCACTATGCCTGATGAAAGTGAATCCATAAATATTATGTATAATGGTCTTGTTATTACTGAACTAAGTTCCTTAAGTACCCTTAGGTGTGTACCGTCAGGTCCAGGCAGTTTATTCAACATAACACTTTCCAGTCTCTTTTGGACCTTGTCCTCATTAAGCCATGTACATGATGGAGGAAACTCTGTGGTTTTGTCTGTCTGCCCATAGCCTGTCATTGCTGCTTCCTTTGTATATACTGAAGTAAAGAATGTATTTAGGGTGTTAGCCATAGCCTTATCCTCACTAATCAATTCACCTGTCTCAGTCCTAAGAGGACCAATATCAACCTTAACTTTTTTGTTATTAATATTGTAGAATTGTTTAGGGTTTTTCTTGCTCTCATTTGCAATATTTCTCTTATTTTCAATTTTAGCTAGCTTAATTGCTTGTTTGCAGATTTTATTACATTCTTTATATTTTTTAAATGATGCATCAGACCCGTTTGACTTAAACACTTTAGAAGCCTGTTTCTTAATTTTCATTTCCCTGCAAACCTCATTATTAAGCCACATTGGTTTCACTTTACTCCTCTCGTGCTTATTCCCCAATGGTATATACTGCAGTGTATATTTGTCTAAGAGCATTTTAAACACATTCCATGATTCTTGTGCATTATTTTCTTTGAAAATTACATCCCACTGAATATCCTTCAATACATGTTTTAGCTTTGTAAAATTAGCCTTTTTGAAATTGAATGTTTTGGTTAAACCCTTGCTACTGGGTTTCTCATAACAAATTTCAAAGTATACCATATTGTGGTCACTGCTGCGCAAATGTTCCCTTACTTGTACATTGTTTATCTTGTCAGAATTTTTTGAGAGCACTAGGTCAAGCAAGGCCTCTTTTCTAGTTGGATCCTCTACTAGTTGGGACATAAAATTATCATTTAACACTTGCGTGCATACATTTTATATTTTTGCAATTCTTACAGATTTCATTCTTTGTCAAATGTATTTCTCTTTTATCAGGGTGTTCATCCATATTAGATGAACTAGCCCATTCCCCTTCTCCACCCCCATGCTCCTTCTCTAATCTCATTGCCTCACTTATACTACCTTTCCCAGCCTGTGTTGTAGCACCCCCCCCCCTTTCTAATTTAAAGTTTCCTCCAGCTCTCTAACCATCCTAACGCCCAGCACCGTGGCCTTCCTTCCGTTAAGGTACAATCCATCATGACTATAAAGATTGCCCCAAGGGAAAAGGCTGCCAGTGCTCTAGGGACCCAAACCCCTCCTGCTTACACCAAGTCTTTAGCCACATATTTAACTCCCTACTCTCCCGTTGCCTATCTAATGTAGTGCATGGCACAGGTAGCATTTCAGAAAATACTACCTTAGAGGTCCTCTGCTTAAGCTTATATCCTAAATCCCTGAAATCCTTCTTAACTGACCTCCATTTTCCACTGACTTTGTCATTACTACCAACATGCACCATGACAGCTGGGTCATGCCCAGCACCTCCCAACAATCTATCAACCCGATCTGCCACATGTCAAACCCGAGATCCTGGGAGACAGCAAACTGTTGGATTCTAGTGATCCTGGCGACAGAGTACTCTGTCTGTCCTCCTGATAATAGAATCCCCTACCACCACCATCTGTCTAGGTCTGTCTGAGTCCCGGATCCCATCCATGCTAGAGGGGCTGTTCTCCTGGCTGTTAGTGAGAACAGTCCTCTCTAGCAAAGCCATTCCAGTGTCAACACCCAGAACATCTTTACTCAATGTAGCAAATCTGTTAGGGTTAGTAAACACAAGAGTGTCCCCCCTATTCCTCTGCTCCCCCTTGCTATGTTTAACTGTAACCCATCTGGCTACCTGCTCTTTCTTTGTGCATTCCCCACCCCCAGAACTACCTACCACCACTTCCTGCTGCTCAGTCAGCAGACCCCTCTCAAGATTGGCCATCTCTCTCAGTGTTGCAACTTGCCCCTCCAGATCTCTAATATGATCTTCCAGAGAGACTACTTACTCACATCTTCCACAGAGGTATGCACCCTGGAACGGTTGTTCCAGGTGTGCAAACAAATGGCAGCTTGTGCACTGAGTTAGACTGACAATCATACTAGTTACCATAAGCTAAAAGGCAGGCAGAAAAAAATCTGCACAATACGGCTAATAAATATGTGTTCCCCTGTGTAATCCCCTGTATTTGAATCCCCTTGTTATTTAAATTCCCACACTTGCTACCCTTCTGCACTTGAATCCCCTTGTTATTTAAATTTCCACACTTACCACCCTTCTGCATTTACACACTATTGCAAGATATTCACTGTGTATCTGTTATTTTAGGCTGAATCCACCACTTACAAACACAGCAATTAGCCACTCCCACCACACCCGACTGCCATTAGTTCCTTGTATCACAGCAAAGGGAAGGAAAAAAGAGATTTGTTTTTAACCTCTCCCTTACCACACTACACCACACACAAAATACTTATTCACTTTTTTTCCAGCAAATATCGCAATCTCAGCTTTTTAGTTCACAGCTCACTGATCAACTTACAGATCTCTCTTGCTCCTTCTGTTATTTAAGGCAGAATCCACCACTTACAAACACAGCAATTAACCACTCCCACCACACCAGATTGCAATTAGTTCCTTGTATCACAGCAAAAGGAGGGAAAAAAAAGAGATTTGTTTTTTAACCCCTCCCTTACCACACTACACCACACACAAAGGGCTTGATTCAAATGTTGGTGTTAAAACCAACGTGAAGAAAAAAACTGCCTTTGCTCGTTAAGCAAGACCAGGTAACGTGAGATTCAAATCTTCCTTACCCAGAAAGGCTAACGAGTGATAACCAACAAAATACACGTTAACCTTAAACCTGCGTCGCATAGAAAATCTTACCTAAAAACACACAATAAAAATGTTACCTAGCACCACAGCCAATCACAGCACTGCAAAGTATCAAGTTCAGTCAGAAAATCCAAAACCCATGTCAACAGTTCAGAACAGCTTTCTCTGTGCTTCCCTACCCAGCCACTAGGGGAACACAGAGATGGCTTTCAGCACCATGGACAGCTTTGAATGCCATAGGGATGTGCACTGCTCACCCCTGTGGCATTCAAAGGGTTACAATCAATAAAACTAGTACACCAAGCACTACACAATGCCCCCTTCCACATCCCCCCCTCTTAGTATGTCACATATATTGCATATATGTGACATACTAACCCCATCTACATCCACCTCATGGACTTACATGTAGTGGACAAATCTGTCTTTTATTCCACAATTAACCCTTTGAGTACCAGAGAGGTAGGAAAGCATTGCTTAGCATGTTTCCTACCCCTCTGGTACCCAAAGGGTTAATAGGCAAAGTATGGACTACATGCCTTGCCTGTATATATGTGTGTGTGTGTGTTTTACACTTTTTTTAATTAAAATACTATTATTAGACATTAGTTTAAATTAGATCTCATTAATTTTTAACCCCCTACCTCCTGTGTCCCATTGCTATTAGTACTTTTGCTCCACTGTTGTACAATGCCTTGTGAAAAGGGACGAATTGCACAAGGCGACGCCAGGCAGCCGGGCACAATGCCAGGAGAGGTATCGGAGGAAGCGGGCAGCAAATACAAGCCTACCACGCGCTTCCTCCGATGTCTCTGTCCCCTCCTCCCGCTTCCTCCCATGCCTCTCTAGTCCTCAGGGTTTTCTTATGCTGCGGGCTTCATAGCCACCCGCAGCAATGACAGTTCTTATGAATAAAGCTGAGGGAAGCGCTGCAGTCACAGTGCAGCCTGCTCCCTCAGTTGTATTTTAACCCTTTGATTGCCAGAGTGGTACGCAACGCATTGCTTTGCAATGCGTTGCGTACCACTCTGGCACTCAAAGGGTTAACTTAGATCTCATCCATTCATAATGCCCTACTTACTGTGTCCCTTTGCTATTAGTACTTTTGCTCCACTCTCAGTTTGAAGGAGAGTGGAGCAAAAGTACTAATAGCAATGGGACACAGGAGGTAGGGGTTAAAAATGAATGAGATCTAATTTAAACTAATGTCTAATAATAGTATTTTAATTAAAAAAAGTGTAAAACACACACACACATATATACAGGCAAGGTATGTAGTCCATACCTTGCCTATTAACCCTTTGGGTACCAGAGGGGTAGGAAACATGCTAAGCAATGCTTTCCTACCTCTCTGGTACTCAAAGGGTTAATTGTGGAATAAAAACAGATTTGTCCACTACATGGAAGTCCATGAGGTGGATGTAGATGGGGTTAGTATGTCAAATATATGCAATATATGTGACATACTAAGGGGGGGATGTGGAAGGGGGCATTGTGTAGTGCTTGGTGTACTAGTTTTATTGATTGTAACCCTTTGAATGCCACAGGGGTGAGCAGTGCACATCCCTATGGCATTCAAAGCTGTCCATTGTGCTGAAAGCCTTCTCTGTGTTCCCCTAGTGGCTGGGTAGGGAAAAGCACAAAGAATGCTGTTCAGAACTGGAGACGTTGGTTTTTTTACTCTGTGTGGTGTGCTGTTCTCCAAAAAAAATAGGCGTTAGATTTCTGGAGAGAAATGTTGCAATTTAACGCGAGTTAGCCCTAACTCCAACATTTGAATAGCTTTTGGCGTCGCTTGTACATTATCCTCTATGGGTGAGATCTTGCTGTTCTGGCGACCGGCAAAGTGTGTTTCAGAATTGGCGTCGCTTGTTACTAGTGGAACATTTGCATTGCTCAGTTGACGTTAAAACCAGCGTCTACAGTTTTTTCTGGCGACACCAACATTTGGATCGAGCCCAAAATACTTATTCAATTTTCCAGCAAATATCTCAATCTCAGCTTTTCAGTTCACAGGTCACTGATCACCTATATAAACCTGACTTCACTGCTCCCACCCAATTTCCTACACCTGATAACGTAAACAACATACTCAAATATAAAAATAAATAAAATAACATAAAAATAAAATAAAATAAGATGTATGCATATCAAAAAGAGAACCACTCTGGCATACCAAAGGTGTATATGCATCACAGACCCTATTCAACCAGTATGTTTACTGTGCAAGATGAATGTACATATAAACATATGGATTTATTCTGTGACCTTCCCATTACATTCAGTGATTTAACCCTTAATATCCTCCACATAGATTGTGTTCAATCCAAACTGTCCAAATCAAATATCTTAACCCGGTGTACTACTATACTGAAATAAAAAAAAAATATATAAGACAAAATAATCAATTACTTTACTTGCCTAAAAAAGGAATGAGCATATAAATATTTATATTTATTCCATAACCTCTCCGCTTGGGTCAATAATTTAACCCTTCAAGCGTTCTAAACAAATTATTACGTAAACCCAATGCTCAAACCTAATGTTAAATAATGCTGACACATACTTGCATGTGCTAAAATAAAAAATACACATATTTGTATAATAACTGAGCACCAACCAAACCTAATATTAATGTGCTTAACATATACACCTAAGTGCTAAAATAAAGAATGCACCTATTTGTATGATAACCAGGCATAAACCAAAATATAAATTAATCCCAAACCAACATATAATATTACAAAATATTACTACTAAATTCTCCAAGGCATGGTAATGTGTCCAGGCCATTAGTGAAAATTAATTCAAGTGCCCAATGTCGCATGAAACACTCACACCATCCATGACCAGAATGGATGCCTTAAAGAAACATAATCTATTAGGGGACCCAATCCAAGGGAAAATAGGGCCACACAGCATATTCACAGAAAAACCTCTACAAATGCTCATAAAATATAAAGTCCTCAATTATATCTATCCAACATGAATGTCCAACAAGAAATGTAATGAATATTCTCTCTAGAGGGACCCAAATATTTCCACTTCTGCATAGAGACCAATTGGAATATACCACATCTATTCCACAAACATTTAAGTTTTCCATAGTGGCACCCCTACATTCAGAAAAGTGGGCTGACAAACTGTGTTTAAGGAATCTTCTCTTTATATTGCATAAATGTTCTTGTATTCAATCCCTCAATTTCCTTTTCATCTGGCCTATGTATTGCTTGCCACAATGACACTGTATTAAATATATAACTCCCTTAGTGTGACATGTAATGGTATGTTTAATCACATATATGTCTCCCACAGAACTAGAATAAAATGTTTTAGTGTTCTTCACATTGTGGCAAGTCGTGCATCTGGCACTTCTACCACACTTGAAGAACCCTCTACCCACACTCAACAAATTTCCCTTGTCTCCCCTAATTTTCTGGATGTAGAAACTACTCTAATGCCCAAATTGGGTACCTTAGGAAACATAATTACTGGTCAATCTGGAAGTATAAGATTTAGACTCTTGTACCCTTTATGAACTTCCCAATGTTTACTTACTTATTTTCTTAAACTCCTTAGGTCCCAACTTAAATGGCACAAGGTAATAGAATCCTCTTTTTTATTTCTAGTTCTACCTTCCATCAGTAACTGTTCCCTATTTAAATTACCTCTTCTGCATAATTCTTCTCTAGATACCTATCTTTTAACACTGGTACTTGTTGCTGAAAAACACACTCATCTATGCAGTTACGTTTGATTCTCAACATTTCGCCCTTTGGGAAGTTGTTCAGCCATGGGGAAAATGGCAACTGTTAAGCACAATATAACTATTGCAATCAACCAGTTAAAAAAAAAAAATCTGGTCTTAATAGTTTCCCCCTCAATGTAAACACACAAATCCAGAAATTTAACCTCTCGCTTACTAGAATGTGTGAAAAACATCAAGTTGTATTCATTATCGTTAAAGTACACAATGAATCTAGACAAAGATTCCTCAGAACCTCACCCCCAAAAATAAAAAATTGTACCAATCTAAACCAGGACAGAATTTTTTCTGTATGCACCACAGAGACCATTTGGAGACATTTCGTCCTGACTAGTGGACTTGAGGTCACATTAACTATCCTGGCAATATTTTTATATTGATAGTTATTTTTAATTTTATATAATGTAATTTTTTTACCTAATTGTGTTTTATTTATCGTTCACATGGACGCATGTGACACTATGATATCAAAATAATTTTTATATACTATTTGTATGGTCTGTGGACCATTATTATTTTGTTATCTATTTGTGTATTACATAGCATCCCAATTCACCACCGTAGAGCCAGACTATTATATACAGTTTTTATTTATTTAACCAGAGGAGCAGCAGTTTGTGTCAGGTAGCTTGATGGCTGTATTTTTCTACTTTCCTTAATAGCACCACCCACGGTATGAATTTATTATCTGTGTTAGGGAAATCTGGGGAATTGTGAAGGGAGAAAGGAGATTTACCCAAAATAAAGCACATACACGCACACCCAAGGTGGACAGAGGAGAATGTGATAATGGGAGACAGGTGAGAAGGTGGGGAAATGGTCCTGCTCTCACTATCCTTTTCTCCCTTCCTTCCCATTCCCTTTTCTCCCTTCCTTGCTTTTCCTCACTTCCTCCCCTTTTCTCCCTTCCTTCTCATTCCCTTTTCTCCTTCTCTTCTTATTAAATTCCCCAAGATCCCTTGGGGTGATTTAGGGGGACTGGACAGAATCGGTTGAGTATTACTAGTCACTTCCTCCTCCTCAGACTAAGTGGACATATAATAAGGGTCCTTCCAGTTCCTCTTTTTGCTGCTCATAGTGATAGGAGTCACTATGAACCTCTCCTGTCTCAGTTTTTGCTAAATATCACAAGAGAACAGCACAGCATGTCTATCTCGCTCTGTAGCTGCTTCTATTGTGTCTGCCTTCAGTGAAAACGTTGCATTTTTGTAGCGGAAGTGCGAAAACAATGTAACGCAATGGGAGAAAACTTTTTAGCCATTGAAAAAATGGAGAAAGATTTTGGCCAATGGGCAAAAGATGCAAAAATTTTAACTGCTAGTTTTAAAGCAGATTTTCCCACGAAAAAGCAGATAACAATGTGGTTTTTGCAAAATTTCTCTCTGGAACACGGAATCAACTTTCGCCCATCCCTAATCCTGTGATCTAGCTCGCCAAAACTCAAAACACAGACATGGTGTGACCATTATTTTGGGGTATATATAGGTGTATTTTTGCTACTTTGGGGCCTTTGGATTGGCTGTAGGTTTGACTTTTTTTGTGCATCTATCAGGGTTGCTAGACATCGACAGCCGTAATGTTACATTTTGACTTAAGTTGTGTTTTAACTGGTGTTTGGGACGCATGGTGAAGCTGAAAAAGGTGCAACGACAGTTTTTGTGATACGTGTTTTTGTTATGCCTACGCTCGTAAATCATGTGTTATTTGTGGCTGATGTGCCTTTTTTACTTAGTGTCTGGTTTAACACTTGCCTTTAGATCTAGCCCCTAGTGTCTCAGAATACTTTCTAAAAAAAATGTTGTGAGAGTGTATTTTAATATTCATATAGAATTCATTTTATGTCATTAAGTTAATAATGATGTCTGGTATTTTTGCTTTATTTTATGTTGAAGGTTTAATTTTTGAATGGGTTAAATCAATATGTGGAATAAGAAGGTAACTGTGTTGTCGAACTAGATTGATAAAGCTAGATGGTTTGAATTTGCTGGAATGTCCAGTTACAAAGACGTCAGAGAGTTAGCCTTTATATAGTCCACTTTAACAATAAACAATTGATTGCCCCTGAGGAAGTGAAGTTTCACGAAACACAATGGGAGTTGTAGGTGAGTGCCCCTCTTGGACCAAACTCAGTTTTATTCTCTACCCATGTTGAATTAGCTGCACGGACTGGTTAGTGTTACAATAGTGTGGTGTTGCAGGTCACCACTCTGCTTTTTGATATACTGATGCTTGGTGCTGGGGTAGGCATGACATGATTTTATAAGTAGTAATTGTTTGAGATTTTATTTTGACATTTTGAGCTATATTTGAATACATTTGGTTTTCACTGAAGTCCTGGAAGCAGGAATATTTCTCCCTGGGGTCTTGAACAGTGCAGAAAACAACAAATGCTTTATGCACCCTGTGTGAATGCACATTAAAGAGGGAAAACGTGGGCTCCTACGTTGGCACATCTGCATTAATAAAGCATATGCAGGAAAAAAGGCCCACTCCCATGCCACTGCTGCAGCTGTCAGTAAGACTCACCCTGTTTGTACTTCTACTACCCTTTTCAAAAATGTGAACACAAGGAAACCTCCACTAGTAAGAACTTGAAGACCAAATTGGCTTCATAAACCCACCATCAGCCAACAGCAATCCCCACCAACCTTTGCAGCCACCACCAGTGACACTCCCAATCTTTACACTATCCAAAGTGTTCCCATTCAGTCCCAAATTATTTCACCAATGTCATTATCCTCTCCATACAGCAACTCTGTGCAAGCACAAATACAGCAATGTGGCAAAATGACAACACATGGTGCAGTGCATAAAAGAACACCTAAGAACCATGCATCCTGCAGAATATGAGAGCTTCTTAGCTAGGAGAGTGAATTTTTTTTTTAAGATTTTTTTTTTTTCCTTTTTTAATATGTGTGAATGTGGCATCCAAATAATGTTTCTTGGCCTACCATTGTGTAGTCTATTACATAACCAAAACATGTTTCTAGCCCTAATTTTAATAGAGCTATTTTTTGGCTACTGTGAGTCAAGCAAGAACACAACACAAACAAGTGTATAAATCAGTCACAACTATCATATGTATAAACCAGCAAATTACTTATTTTGTACTCTCCTATTTATATCAACAAAAGAAATATAATATATAAACAGATATGCATCAACATGTTTGAAATGGCCACTAATTATATATGGATAGAGACAATTAAAAACATTGTTTATAGATGGCACATATATCCATATGCCATCCTATTTAACTTCCATTATTACTATATTATTCATAAATATTAATTAATGGTTTTAGCAGTGGTCCAAACAGTGGTATATGGAGGTAACCCTCCTTCTCAGTGCCACTACTTTGATTGTGGACTGCTATTTTTCCTTTCCTTGTCAGATGCAGCAGTTGATTCAGCTGCTACACCTTTCTCCATCATGCCAACACTAGAATGTGACTTGTTGTTGTCTTCAGTTTTCTTACATTTTTTTAATATTTCTGATGGTGGTGGCAGAACTTTTTATGGGACTTTGACAAACAGCCTTTTTAGGAGGAGAAGGATCATCATCATTTATTGTGCATGCTGCAGAAACCATGGCTGCAGTCAGTTGTTGGACTACCACTTTATTTACACAATATTTTTTATTTATTTACTTATTTTTTTTATTTAATTTACTGTCCCTATTCCTATTTCTGTCAACAAAATACACCTTCCCTGTTTAACTGGTTTTAACTGCTTCTTTCTCCAAACTCCCCATGCACAGATATAACAGCCAGATCATGTAAGAACTTTGATCACTGTCAGTCACACAATATTATGTTTGTTTGTTTTTGCTTTTTTTAATAAATCTCCTTTTTGCTCCATTCTCACACCCCAGACTCCCCTAACACAAAGATAACAGCCAGATCAGGAAGAAACTTGAATCATCTCTGCCTGTGTGTTCCCAGGCAGTCACTCAAAATATTGGGGTATTTGGGGTAATTCTCCCTTTTTCCCTTTGCACCCCACAGACTCCACTAGCACAGAGAACACCTAGATCAGGAAGGAACTTGCACAACAGCTACATGTGTCTTCCCAGTGGGTCATACTCAATTTTTTTTGGGGGGTTACTCTCCTTTGCTCCCTTCTCAACCCCCCAGACTCCCCTAACACAAAGACCAACAAGCTGGAAGGTGCTTGGATCACAGCTGTCTAAGTCTTCCCAGTTAATCACACAACATGTTAGGAGTTTGGGGGTAAATATCTTCTTTTTCCCCTTCTCACACCTCAAGACTACTCCACAGAGATTATAGCCAGATCAAGACAAAACTTTGATTACTGCTTCTGTGTCTTCCGAGTTAGTTACACAATATTTTGGGGTATTTGGGGTAATTTTCCTTTGCTTCCTTCACACACCTCCAGACTTCCCCAGCACAGAGATAACAGCCAGATGAGAAAGGGGTATTTTGGATCAACCTCTTTTCTCCCTTCACAGTTCCCCCAGAGTCCCCTAACACAAAGAATAAATTGCCTGCCAACAAGATTCCTTAAATTACACTCCACATTTGCTTTATTTGCCTATGCTAACTAGTTCAAAATTGTGCTACTTTCTCTATCTGTCATAAATACAGAATTGACATGATGCAGGAACCTGACACCCATTTTTTACTATCACTGTGTGAAAAAAAGGACACTTGCCATGTGGTGGAAATTCAGTTTTGCCATTGAGTCAATGCAATTAGCTAGGTGGGAAAAAGAGAATTTTTTTTACTTTTCGTGAAAAATTTCCAAGTCAGCAGGGAGTGCCATTTTCTCATGTTTTGCTTTTAAGGCAAAAAAGTGTTTCCCACGCCTATCAGCCAGCTCAGGTAGGAACTTAATTCACCAGCCTATTTGCCTCTTACTGACTAACAATTATTAGTCAAAAAAGTATATTTTGTTTTTTTCTTTAAACTCTCCTTTCACACTCCCTTCAATCTCCCTTCAGACTCCCTTCACACTCCCTTCACTCTCCCTTCACACTCCCCACATAGAGAGAAAACATGGCTGCTAAGACTCCTAAAAATCATTTCCAGCTCCACTCTCTTTGCAAATCTTCTCTAGCATCAAAATTCTGTTACTTTATCTCTCTGGCTACATCAATTTAGGAGGTGTAAACATATAATACAGTGTGGTGTAGTAGCAGCAGTTTAGCTTGTAATAATGTTACATAGTAATAAAGTAACATAGTATATTCGGTTGAATTAAGACACAGGTCCATCAAGTTCAACCTTCACCTCATACTCCAATGACTGAGAATTGTATAGCTTTCCTGGTACCAAATAAGTTAGTCTTTATCAGACCTTCCTGATCTGCCTACTAAAAACAGTATAACTCTGTATGTTCCCTTTTGAAAGAAATGTATCTAATCTTCTCTAAAATGTATCCATTGTATCTGCCATAACCACCTCCTTGGGCAAGGAATTCCACAATTTAACAGTTGTACTTTTCTAATTTTTTATTTTTATTTTTAATAATGTTAAGCTTGGTCTTGAACAGAACATTAAAACCAAAGAACTATTCTAGCTTAAAAGCTTGGCCATGTGTCCTTGACTACCACTTAAATACTCCTGTAGCTCAGGGTTTAATACTCACTGTTGACCAAACACCAAGCTGATTCTTGCAGTGTAGGGTGAAAGCTGCTCCATTTCTGTTCTGTTCATCTGCTGGCTTGGGGCTAGAAGAAGAGACTGTTGAACTTATCAAAGCCTTTAGCACTAGTGTGATTGTACAGAGTTCAGGTCCTCACACTGTGCGATTTCTGTAGTCCAATGTGATTTGTGGAGTTCATATGTTTGTCATTCTTGACTTTTATAGCAGCCAGTCACTGATTAGAAAGGAAGTGAAGCAGCTGTTACTCTACTAATAAGCATGAATCAGAAGGGATTGGTTCAGAAGCTTGGGGAGTGTTTACCCCTATGCTATCAGAGTACTTTTTGGTAGCCAGTAACACAACCAAACTTTTAAATACAATTAGTTCTTGGGTTTACTGTTCCTGTAAGAATTTTATGTGGAAAGCTGTTTTACTAGATCAAAAGGCAGGCACCTTCTTGTTTATTTCAGGAAAAAGTAACTTATAAACAACTATAATTATGGTCATGTAAAGTTTAAATATTTATTAAAACCAATACATATCATACCGTATCATTTTACTCTGATGAGAAAGATAAATGAAAACAGTATTTATATTAATAGAATAAAGTACCATATTGCAATATGGAACAAAATCCTGAAAAAAATTTTCATTTTTGCTTTCATTATTTTTTATGACATCATATATTAAACACATCACATATAAGAACCAAGAAAGGTTAAATTATGCTGAAAACAACAGTATATATTTTTCACAGGTTTGCAGAAGATTTTTCAAAGGAAATCATGCGACAAATGGAGATCGAATTTCAGAAAATTGTCTGGTCCACACAATAGCTAATGACCCTGAACAGTGAACACTTTAAATACCTGGGTCACATATGTTGCCATTCAGAAATATGTAATAGTGCAATCCCGTGCTAATGCACTAATGATAGTGGTGTAGCTGAGCTACACAACAGACTAAAATGCATAGAGTGGGCCAATCTACAGGGGTTTTGGGAAACTGGCAAGTCCTCCCTTTTACTGACCAAGGCCAGGTGGGTATTAATGATTTGCATATCAGAGAACTGTACAACTCATAGCTTTATATGTTCAATACTGCTCTGGTATTCAAGACTTTAAACCAGATTAGAAATATGTAAATTTAATTAAATATATGTATATAAAACAGAACCATTTTAAATCTGTTTTTTTCAGTACATCATTTTTGGGGAGAATATGATTATTTATTTTGCACTAGAGTGAAACACCTGGGGTATTATATACTAAGGTATGATAAAGAGGTGATAAAGTGGAGATGACTTCTCCAGTGATATCACTTCTCCAGTTCCTGTGTTAGTCTATACTAAGTGCATAGGCTCCACAGAATAGCATAGGAACTGGAGAAGTGATATCACTGGAGAAGTCATCTCTGCTTTATCACCTCTTTATCATTCCTTAGTGAATCCACCTCTGGTTAGTTTGAGCTTGTTTATTGTATGGTGTTTCTTAAAAGCACTCTAATTACATATTACTTTATTCTGCATTGAATAAAGTTTTGTCACACTTTTCTGCCAAAATGTGTGTCTTTGATACTTAGCAAGAAGTGGTGCAGTGAGCACATAAAAGATTTTCAGCAGTCAGCCTTCATTTGAAGAAAGAAGTTTTTAATTTAAAAAAATATATGGCTTGTCATATTTCTTTCACAGCATGATAAGCTTATGGGTGAACAAGAAAATACTGTCTTAATAATGTGCTGCATCTATTGATGTTGTTTTTAATGTATTGCTTGTATAACTTGTTTTTGATAAGAATTTTACACAGATGAAGATAAATATGACAGGTATATGCCAAGGCAGTACACAATTCTTCTTGTATGTTAAATTACTTCTCTTTAACTGTGAAGACTGTACAAGTTCCAGCAGATATCAACTTAGGAACTTTATGAATAGTGTTTATAAACAAATGGGTTTTAGAAATAAGTAAATTTGAATGTATAGTGGAGTTTTACTTGCTACTATTGGTTATGTTTATATTTAACACAATGAGGTGCAAGCAAGAAATACTGGCACAAAGCATACTATTCTCAGCCTATATACACATAAAGATTCATGGGTGCATTATTGTGATGGATTACACCTACCATGCAGTCCATCTAGGCTCACTAGTTATTTATTTACATAGAACAGACATACCTGAAGTTAGACTCCTAGTTCTTTTGTGTCAAGTTTGCACATAGCCTGGCCCTATGCATACCATACACACTTCCATACTGTCCAACCTGTGGTGCACAATGATCATTGTTCATGCTCAGTTATAAAGTAGGTGGTAAGGTAAGTCTATTTTGTACACTCTCCTCCTTGAATGCTGTAAAGCATTGTCTTTCTAACAAGAGGATGCAATATTGTGTAAAGATCTCTTAATTCACAAATTATATTAATAGCAAAATAATAGTTATGTAGTTGATGAGGATGAAAAATGTCTGTCAGGTTCAAACACTGCAAGATCTCCTTTGCTAATCCTGATGAATAGGGATGGGCGAAAGGTCAGAATGTTTTACCACTGGGATTTTCACAGAAAAACAAAAATGTGCCTCTTTTTTGTGTGAAAATACCTGCCCATAGAAAATACATACACTTTCTACCTTTTTGCCGCAGCCAATAAATTTCCCCATTTTCACCTATGTTTTCTATGACTGCAAAATTTCCCACTGCGATACTACTTCTTCTGAGGGCTCAAGTGGATAAGTAAAATACTGAAAGTAAATGATAAAAGGTTTTGACTTCTTTCTAAGAACTTAGTAAGTCTGTGAGAAATGTGTAACTTTATTTCTTTAATGACATCACTTGTGGAAGTGGTGGTGTTATTCTATGACTTTTGTCATACTCCTCTGCAGCGGGGACAGAAAATCTTGCCATACTCTCTAACATATCAGCAACACTTCTATTATGTACCACAGAGCCCTGGGAACCTTTGGGAGTACTTCTGCTGCTTCTAGTTGTAGCACCTCTGGACTTTTTATGATGTTTCATCCAGTCAGACCTATGGTTGTGCTCCAGGTGGGGGTTCAGTGAGGAGGTGTCTAAGAATCTCCATATTGTGGACTTCATAGACTGCAGGTTTTCTGAGGGGCTGCTGCTACTATTGGGGATTTATGTTACTGAAATTGTACTCTACTAAGTGTCACAGGTGTTACACTTCCAACATCAGCTGAGGCACTCATCATAGTTGAGGTTGTGTATGTTTATAACCTGTGTTGTTGCTGGTTAGTCTAGTAGTGTTTGGTTGAGTGGGGCTTGTTGATTCTGATGATGATGACAGGATAACTGTGTATTTATTGGCATCTTTGATTTTCCTGGTTAAGACTTTCCAATTTTTTTCTCAAACAGTTTATAGACAGATAGTTTCATAAATGGAGAATGTTATCCCAATGATATCTGAATCTACACTACCAGTCAAAAGTTTTAGAACACCCCCATTTTTCCATTTTTTATTGAAATTTACACAGTTCAAGTCCAGTGAATAGCCTGAAATGGTACAAAGGAAGACAGACCATTATAACCCTTAAAAATGTAGGTCTTTCTTTTAGAGAAATTGCAAAAAAGGCCAAGGTGTCAGTGAGTACAGCTTCCTACACCATAAAAAGGCACTTTGAAACTGAAGGAAACTCTGACGGGAAGAGGTCTAGCAGACCCAAAGCCACAACAGAATCAGATGACAAGTTTCTGAGAGTCAGCAGCTTGTGTGACAGGCAGCTCACAGCACAACAGCTTCAAGCACAGCTTAATACCTATCGAAGTAAGCAAGTGTCAGTTTCAACTGTGAAGAAAAGACTTCAAGCTGCAGGTTTGAATGGTCAAGTGGCAGTAAGAACGCCATTGTGAAGATGGCATAATAAGAAAAAGAGGCTTGCCTGGGCCATGAAGCATCACCAGTGGACTATTGAAGACTGGAAGAAGGTCTTAAGGACCGATGAATAAAAATTTGAGATCTTCGGTTCATCACGCAGGGTTTTTGTACGCCATTGAGTAGGCGAAAGGATGGTTGTTCAGTGTGTGACACCAACTGTCAAACATAGAGGGGGAAGCATGATGGTCTGGGCCTCTTTTGCCGGATCCAGAGTCAGTAGCACCCTGAACCAATTCTCCTACCACAGCATTTGGCAGTGCCATGAAATACCCTCTGGTACATGTCTAGTTGGTCAGGGGTTCATCCTACAGCAAGATAAGGACCCAAAACATACCTCCATGCTGTGTCAGAAGAAAAGAACAAGATGATAGACTTCAAATTATTGAATGGCCATCACCGTCTCCAGACTTAAACCCCATCCAGCTGGTTTGGGATGAACTACAAGTGCAACACATTTGTAGGAACTTCTGCAACAGTGTTGGGAAGAACTTTCAGACCAATATTTGATTTCCATTGTGGGAAGAATGCCACAAGTGTGTTCTGCTGTTATCCTGTATCTGCAAAAGGTGGCTACTTTGACGAGTCAATCATTTAGATTACATTTTGTTAAGGAAAATGATTCCATGATTTCTTTTTACTGTACAATTGTTTATTTGTTCTATGCTTCATTTTCAGAGTACATTGAGACATTAAACTGCGTAAATTTCGATAAAAACCAGAAAAATGGTGTGTTCTAAAACTTTTGACCAGTAGTGTATATAAATCTTAAAAAGGCAAGTTAAAGAAAGCTTACAAAAGAAATCTGATGACATTGAAAATAGGGTACACAGAAGTAGTATTCATTTAATCGGTCTCCTGGAGGGGAGGAGTGTGGAATAGTTTCTGAAGAATTGGATAAATACACCTTTGGGCAGGAGAATTTTTCACCTGTAGTTGTTGAGAGTTCATCTCATTCCACCCTAGGAAGAAAGGTCAAATACCATCTCAGAATCACCATGTCTCCATCTACCCTGATTTCTCTGTGGAGGTCAAGAAACAAAGGAAGAAATTTAAAGATGTCAAGTGTTGCCTAAAGGAAAAGAATATACAGGACTCCATGATATGCACTGCCAAGCTCCATAATAAAGCTCTATGTGTCCTTGAATAGTTATTGTTTGTGACAGTTAAAATCTTAGACAATCTGTTTGCCACATATGCAAGTGGTGGGAGACAACTATAGGGTTGGGGGATGGGGGAGAGGAAAGGAAAAGAAAAGATATATATAGATATATATATTTTTTTTTTTATTTCCAGTATTTGTATATTACTTTAGGAGGCTGTGTTTCTTCAACTTAAAAAGTAGTTGCATGCCAGAGTCAGATGTATCAGTCCTTCACTTATGCAGGAGTGTTTGGCCTAATATGTTCCTTTATTTTTAGATAAGAATGTTATGTGCTTTTCAAGGAGATATTCCACTTTATTAGTTAGGGCTTAAAGTTTCTGTTGGGTTGGGGTTAATGGAGACAAGGTGGGGGGATGGGGAGATGTTTTCAGTTATAAATTCAGCACATTTACTTTCATATCCTGTAATGTCAGGGAGTTCAATGATACAACCAAATGATTTATTATTATGAAACATGTGTAGAGGTACTTATCTGATGTGGTTTTTCTACAGGAGACATATCTCTATGGAGGTAGGGCTATCTCTCTTAACAAAGCATGGATTGGCTACAATTACCATTCATCCTTTCCCCCCTACTTTAATGTTGTATCCATTTTGTTTGAAAAGAACTGTCAATTTGAGTTCTCAGATATAAAAACTGATACCGTGTATTGCTGGCGACATTTTGACACCATTGTTTCCTGATACCTTCTTATTGGCTAGCGTGATATGACTCCACCCAGTGGTAGCCTTTAAGTACTGAGCCCTGTCACTTCTGCAGGGCCATTTCATGGTGTTCCCGTTGCTTAGTGCTTGCTGTCGTTATCGTGTGAATCCTGTGTGTGACCTGGACTGCCTGACTACTCTGTCTGATTCCGTTCCTGTTCTGTGTACCGACCCGGATTGGTTGATGTTCCTGTTCTGTGTACCGACCAGGCCTGGCTGAAGTTCCTGCTCTGTGTATCAACTTGGATTGTCTGATGTTCCTGCTCTGTGTACCGACCCAGCCTGGCTGACATTCCTGTTCTGTGTATCGACCCCGGATTGGCTGACGTTCCTGCTCTGTGTATTTCAGGTCCGGTTCTCTACTGCGCCCGGTTATCCGGTAGAGGGAACTTTCCTGTACTCTGTCTAGAGCGTGCTGACCCAGTTGGTTGCCTCGATTGTTGCTCTAGCCGTTCAGCTACTGTGACGCATTTACGCTCCTGTGCTTTGTATCTCCATACCCCAGGGTTGAAGCTATTCTCGATTACACACTGTACGCTTGGCTTGTTACTGCACTCCTACTGAGGTTGGTCTGGGTGCCTCAGTTTGTTTCCACCACCTAGCAGTCGCCATCAAGCCTGAGCATCAGTTAACCCTTGCTGTCTGGTGCACACCCGGGTAGGAGCTATTCTCGTTGGCACACTATATGCTTGGCTTGTTACTGCTCCCCTACTGAGGTTGGTCTCCTGGGCACCTCAGTTGTCTCTACCACCTGGCAGTTGCCATGGAGCCAAGTGTCCGTTAACCCTGGTTGTCCGGTGCCGTTATCTTTGGGTTGCAGTTCATGCTGGTTCCATTTGGCGTTACACTGTTCCTCTGGGTACAGTGACACTGTGCTGTCGGGTAGTCCGTGATTACTTCAGGGCCTCGCTCGCCCTTTGGGGCATTGTCGCTATTGTGCTACTCTCCAGTAGAGAGTGCTTCTTGGGCCTCGTTATTAGGGCCTACCAGCCTCCCGGCCTAATAGCACCTTCACATTGTTGTCTCACTGATTCACACGAACTGTAACCTGACCTGTGTCAGTAATATATATTTGCTCTCTGATATACGTACTGGACTCGTGTGGGTTAATGTTATTTTGTAACCTGTCCTGTGTCAATATTACCTGTTAACTATTGCTGGACCCGCGAGGGTTACTTTATTCTGTCTGGTTTCAATAAAACTGTTTTTTACCAAACTACCTGCCTCTGAGTGTACTGAAAACCGTAACATGTAGCCTCTTCCAGTAAGACATTGTCAGACAAGTTTAGGGGTAATATTATGGACATGGGATTTGTTGATGCTTTGAAGTCCATGCATCAGGTGTACTGTGGTTTTCAAGCCACTCTTCTACACATCATACTGTCTCTTGGTTGGATCTCTCTGAATATTTTCACTTTAATTTGAATGTTACTGCTCAGGATTTGCTCTGGGAGGAGGGAAAGATAACATCATGGGATTCTTTCATATCACTAATCTTGTCACATAATAAACAATGAAGAGAGAAGATAGATGTCCTTGAATGTAAGTTGACTGACTGAGAGACTGTACGTGGAAATGAGGAACCCCCTTGATTATGACACATTTGTCTCTTCAAATATGAAGCTTACCCTACATTTGGTAGGGTAAACATCAGAATCTATTTGAATAGGGAGACAAAGTAGGGACATTTCTGGCCCATTTGGTCAAGAATAGGGAAGGGCAAAAATATTTGCCTCAAACTGAAATCGGCAAATAATGGCACTTTCCGCTTGGCAAATAATTTCCTGCGAAAAATGCAGTTTTTCTGCATTTTCCCGCCTTTTGTGCCCATTGAAATCAATGGGAAGAAAAATATTTCTCCAACACATGAAAGTATTCTACAGCCATATAAAAGGCTGTCAGGCTCTCACAGCAGCCATTCTGTGTTTGTGAGAGGAGTGAGACGCATGTTTTTGAGCTAGAAAAGATAAGCAAATAAAGGGGAATTGAAGCTTAGATTATGGAGTCATTTAGGTAGGACATTTGTTCTCTGTATTAGGAGAGTCTGGGGGCACTCTAGGGAGGAAGGAGGTTGACCCCCAAATACTCCAAAATTCCATGTGACTGACTGGCAAGACACAGGCAACCTATTTGCTTGCTGATCTTGCTGTTATTGTCTCTCTGCTGGGTGAGGAAGTCTGAGGAAAGACGTTGTTGATTTTGTTTTTCAGTTATCATTTTTTTATTGGACAGGCTGTGATAAGACAACAGGGTGGACAACTAAAAAAAATTAAATAAAAATAAATAAATAAATTAAAAAAAAAATAAAAAATAATAAAAAATGAAATATCTTAGGTGACAGTGACAGACAGCTGACTGGGCTTAGGCAAGACATCATACAGCTCAATCAGTTGTGTTGTGCACCGTACAGTAAAAAAACACAGTGAAGTTGTGGAATGTCCAGCAAACTCACAAGGGGAAAGGGGAGGGGTGGAGCAGTGCAAGGGTGTGAGAGTAAAGTAGTAGTCCAAAAACTGACTGCAGTAATGGTTGTTGCAGCGTGTGCAATCAATGATGATGATCCCTCTACTCCAAGGGAGGATGCAGTTTGTCAAGGTCCCAGCAAAACTAGTTCCAGCACCACCAGTGCCAGTAGAAATATAGAACCATATAAGAAGAACACTGAAGATGACAACAAGTCACATTCGAGTGTTAATGATGCTGGCAATAGCATAATAGAGGAAGGTGTAGCAGCTGAACTGCCTGCTGCATCAGACAGTGAGACAACCAAGCACCAAAACACCTGTCCTCAAAGTAGTATTGAATTTTGTTACAGTCAAAGTAAAAAGAAATTGTTTGAGAAGAATATAATGGTAGTAGTGGGCAAGAACTGTCAGGTGATGCTGATGCTGTTGAGGATGACCTAATGATGACTGATGATAATGCAGATCTATAATATATCGCTCAAGCATCCTTCTCTTGTTCAGATACAGATGAAATTGAAAGTGAGGATGATGACGGGGCTATGCGGTTAGTAGAAAGTCAAAGGCTATATCTTCCACCGCTTTTTAAGGAGCACTGTGCCTGTCTATAAAGAGTTTGAGAAAGCCATTGGAAAGTCTGACCTTGGACAAGTACAGATGTCAAAAAGCACACAGTCACCCTATCAGTCATCATCAGCATCATCGTCTCTTCAAAGTCCAAGTCCCACTCAGCCATACACACCTGTTTTGAGTACCCAGCAACAGAAACACAGGTTATCATCCACAGTGTTAGATATGACGAGTATCTCTGGTGCTGCTGCTGTAAGTGCTGCACCTTTGACACCTAGTAGTAGTAGTAGCAGTAGAGTTATATCAACATCCAGCTCCAGTAGCAGTAGTAGCAGAAACCACACATGACAGACAATGCAAGGACAAATATATTAACACCAGCAAAGATGAAAAGGTGGAGGATGGATGTGAAGAAGGGTTGCCACCATCTACTTGGGACTACTGCTATGACCGATAAGTAATGTGTGTCTATAATCTGAGAAGGAGGATAGAGTATGACAATGGTAAAAATACATACAAAAATCACACCATGCCAGGCCTCCACCACCACTAGAATACACATCTGCCACATTGTAGGTTGTACTTTATTTTTTTAATTGCTTGACATCATCATGAATATGTGCCAGTGTCACTTAAGCAGGAAGTTAGTGTTGTAGGCAAAGGACAAATACATTCTGCATGCTAACACATTTTTCAAGTTATATTTTGCTGTAGGACTCACAACTTTCAGCTACTTATTTCTGAAATTCAGCCCTCAGAAGAAGTAACATTATAGTGGGAAATGCACTATCTATAGAAATATATGTTAAAATCTGTTACAATAGGAGAAAAATGTGTTAACATTGGAGGAAAATTTGTTAAAATAGGCGGAAAGACAAGATATTTCACGGGAAAAGCGAAAAATCTGCACATTTTCGTGAAAACTCATGCAGAAAATTTTTCACACTTTTCACCCACTCCTAGTCAGGAGCAACCTGGGGACCACTAGCATAACAGGTATAATTAATGAGCAGGAAGAGCAAGATTCTGATTCGCGAGTAAGACATATAAACTCAATTAATTATAAATTATATATTTCTAGATTGGACAGAACTTCGACTGATATTCAGACTTTTGTAACTGGCTGTGGACTGCCCCAATTATCTAGCACAGTGTACCTTGGCATCCGTGCTGCCAGTACCCTTGTGCTTCTGCTCAGCTCTGTCTGGTGGTCACAGGTGCAGATGCTCATTGCTGTCTCAGGACGTTGCGCTTGTTTATCCGCACGTATTCTATTTGCCTAGTTGATTTCCACCTTTGTGTGGGCCTATTTAAACTTCCCGGAGCATAGTGTTAGTTGCCCTTACATGGTGTTCCTGTTAGTACTAGTTACGTTTGCTCCGTCTCGTTATGACCCTTGCTTGGCTTCCAGTTTCGCTCCGTGCATGACCCCGGCTTGTCTGACTATCCACACCGGTTCTGACCTGTGGCTCTAGCTGACTACTCACTCTGTGTATGATCCCGGCTTGTCTGACTACCCACACCAATTCTGACCTGTGGCTCTAGCTGACTACTTGTTCTGTGTATGATTCCGGCTTGTCTGACTACCCACATTGGTCCTGACCTGTGGCTCTGGCTGACTATTCGCTCCGTGTATGACCCTGGCTTTTCTGACTATCCACTCCGGTTCTGACCTGTGGCTCTAGCCATTACTCGCTCCGTGTTACCAAGTCTGGTGTGGCTATTTGTATTAGTGGTACTGTGGCATGTGCTATCCCCACTCCGATTGCCACTGTCTGCATCTAAGTACTGTGCGGTAGTACTCATGTACCTCTGGGTGCTTGCATCCTACCAGGCAGATAGAACCATAGGCTAGGTTCTTCTGTTCGCTATTCCACTCTGAGTAGTGCAGGCCTCTGCCCAGTGTCAGTCTGGGTAGCGGACTGTGGTCTGTCCGTTTACCAGTTCTGGGGTTTAACTAGGGTATTGCTTATGTGTATTATCAATGAAGGTGGTTTTAATTCAATTTACCTGTGTCTGACTTTTTTTGTACTGGTTATTGTGACACTATCTGAGGAAGATAGGAGATTCTCTTTATTTTATAGGACCAGTAAAAGTTAATTTTTAGGGTATTACCCCTTGATTACTGGACCGCATTTATACTCTGAATTAGCCTTTGAGACTCTGAAATTAGCATTTCCTTTTGTCCTCCTTTTTCTGTTCACTCTAAACCTTAACCTCTGCCTGTTGGAGCTCAACTGCACAAGATTATTTTGCACATGTCGTGTTTTTGAGCTTGCTCGCCAGCTTGGTGCAATATAATAGTGATAAACCACAAATCCTGCAATTGTGCAGTGATGAGGGTCAGTTTCTCACCTCAGAGGGGGATATCAACACTCAATTCACAAATTCTTTTCAGCATCTATTCCAATCCCAACTGACTAAATTGTCAGCAGATATTCAGCTTTCTGGACCCTTGCTCTCTTCCTATCTCAAAGAACAAGCCTGCATCATTGTACTATCTAAACTGGGGAATGATGTAACTTTCTGTGAGTCATTTCATCCCATCTCGCTCCTGACCATGGATGTCAAGATACCGGCTAAAATTCTGACTTGGATAATCTTAAACTCCATCATCGTCCAACTTGTACACCCAGACCAAACTGGGTTTATCCCTGGTAAATCTACAGATCATAATATCTGGAGGTTGTACACCCACATACAGATTCCTCATGATAACCAGGGACACATGGCTATTGCCTCTCACAATGCAGCCAAAACCTTTCATTCTGTGTAGTGGGATTACTTGGAAAATTTGGCTTTGGGCTGACCTTTATTCACTGGATCTGCTCTCTCCACGTGCAGCCTGTGGGTTCGATCCATATGGGGAGCATCTCTTTCCTGGATTTTGCCCTGAGCAGGGACACTAGGCAGGGTTGCCCATTATCACTGGGGATTTTTGTTTTGGTGATAGACCCCCTGGCAGCAAGTATATTGGATGATCCTAACATTACTGACCTTTGTCTGGGAGGTTGGGTTGAGAAGCTCACTCTTGGGTGACGTGCCAGATGTTTACCATTTGTCCATCTGTAATATGTTAATTTCAGACTCCTATGGCTCCCCCACTGTGTTCATCAGGGATAATCTTGTTCCACTAATAGATCACTTTTGGGAAAAGACCAACACCTGGCAAACTGTATCGCTCAATGTTATATAGGATGGGCTAACTTACAAAAATGCTATTTTTGACCATATTCTTGTATGTCCTTCAGAATTCACCCATCCACATTCCCAAAACTTTCTTTTGGGAATTAGAGTAAATATGTTTGGTTCTTCTGGAGGGGGAACCCAGATTCAGGCTGGTGACACTGCATTAGCCTAAATCGGAGGGAGGCATTGCTTTGCTGGGCTTTTCTAACCACCTCGAGATGATTGATCTGTACTGTACAAAAGTCCTCCATGTTTTCTCACCTTGTATACATACCTGGAACGGTACTGTATAGATTTCATTGTTATGTTTCATGCATTGTCTTGTTCTGTGTCATATCTCAAGGCTGTCCTAAATATATATATATATAAATATATATATATATATATATATATATATATATATATAGTACTGGTGCAAGTGGGACTTTGACAAACTGCATACTCCTTCAGGACTAGAGGAATCACCAGCATTTATTGCACACACTGAAGCAACCATGGCTGTAATCAGTTTTTGGACTGTGACTTTACTCACGTGTCCCTGCACTGCTCCTAATCTTTTCACCCTACCCCTATATCACGGTGCCCTTGATTCACTATGCGACATTCCTACTTCCGGGTTTGTCTTGGCTGCCTCTTATTGGTTCTAGCTGGCTAGCCCCTCCCAGGGCTTGCCTTTACATATGCCATCCTGTCACTAGGCCGGTGCCCTTTCGTGGTGTTCCTGACCTGACGTGTGTATCTGTGTTCCAGTTCCGTGTATGATCCGGTTTCATCTGACCTTGCTCCTGTCTCCGCGCTCAGTGTACTGATCCAGGCCTTAGCTGACTACCGCTCTCTATGTACCGATCCAGGCTTTGGCTGACTACCGCTCTCTGTGTACCGATCCAGGCTTTGGCTGACTACCACTCTCTGTTACCGATTCAGGCTTTGGCTGACTACTGCTCTCTGTCTACCGATCCAGGCTTTGGCTGACTACTGCTCTCTGTGTACAGATCCAGGCTTTGGCTGACTACCGCTCTCTGTGTACCGATTCTGGCTTTGGCTATTCAGCCTAGCGTCCTATTGTCACTAGTGCTTCCATTGTCCCTGTTGTGCCCTATGCCTTGCCTCTACGGTAGCTGCCAGTCTGTGTTTCTCTGTTGCCTCCGGTTGCGCTTACTCTCAGCCTGTACCTCATTGCAGCCTCCGTTACTTGCTATACGGCCTGTGCCCTCCAGTCACTAGCGGTGTTACCACTTGTCAGTCTGCTCCCAACTGTTGCCTCCAGTTGCGCTACTCTCAGCCTGTGCCCTCCGGTCAATAGCTGTGTTACCACTTGTCAGTCTGCTCCTACTGTTGCCTCCGGTTGCACTACTCCAAGCCTGTGCCTCATTGCAGCCTCCGTTACATGCTATACAGCCTGTGCCCTCCAGTCACTAGCGGTGTTACCACTTGTCAGTCTGCTCCTACTGTTGCCTCCGGTTGCTCTACTCCAAGCCTGTGCCTCATTGCAGCCTCCATTAAGTGCTATACAGCCTGTGCCCTCCAGGTCACTAGCGGTACTACCTCCTGTCTGTCCTCATATTTTGCTATCTCCGTTTGTGCTACTCCTAGGCTGCCTTACCCGGTTATAGGTAAGGCCGGTAGAGCCTCCTCTATTCCTTATTGTCACCAGTTACTAGGCTGCCTTACCCGGTTATAGGTAAGGCCGGTAGAGCCTCCTCTATTCCTTACTGACATAGTTACTAGGCTGCCTTACCCAGTTATAGGTAAGGCCGGTAGAGCCTCCTCTATTCCTTACTGACATAGTTACTAGGCTGCCTTACCCGGTTATAGGTAAGGCTGGTAGAGCCTATTCACCTCCCTACACTGAAGTGCGTGCCCTGCAGTATAGTTCCCTCCTAGGGCCTTTCCGGTTCTGTACTGCTGAGGTTGTGTTCCTGTCTGCATTCCAGTCACATTTGCATATTGTGTCAACTGTATTGCCCTAACCTGTGTCAGACCATATATCTGTCCTCTGTGTATAGTCTGGACCTGTGTAGGGCCTTGTTGTGCTTTATACTGTTTTAATAAAGCTTCATTGTTTTATCTTACCAAATTGTCTGAGTGTTCAGTAAAACTGTGACACCCTACCCCATGTGCATTTGATGGACATTACTGAAATACTGTGTGTTTGTGTTTTTCTGTAAAATACGCAATAGAACTGATTGTGTGTGATGTCTTGGCTTGGATTTCTATAAAGTGTTCTGTCTATCTGGTATCAGTCTTCCTTAGTCATAGCTCTCACATCAGGGTCCCTGTCTCTGTCACCTAATTTTTTTTTTGTTTTATTTTTTTTTAATTAATTGTCCCCCTCTCCCTATCTCTGTAAAAAACAAAAACAAAAAAAAAACAAAAAAACAAACACATTCCCTGTTTAACTGCTTCTTTCCATAGAATCTCTTTGGAGAGATAGCCATATTAGGAAGAAACTTGGATCACCTCTGCCTTTGTATTCCCAGTCAGTCACACAGAATTTTGGGGTATTTGGGTAATTGCCCTTTGCTTCCTCTTACAAGTCCAAGATTCCCCTGACACAGAGATAATACCCCGCTCAGAAAGGAACTTGGATTTCAGCTGCCTGTGTCTGCTTGGTCAGACACATTTTTTGGGTATTTGGAGTAAACCTCCTTTGCTCCCTTTTCACATCACCAGACTCCCATAGCACTCCACAAGCACAGAGATAACAATCAGATCAGGATGAAACTTAGATCATGGCTGCCTGTACCTTCCCAGTTACTCAGTCACATTGGATTTTGGGATATTTGGGTTAAAATTCCTTTGATCCCTTCTCACTTCTCCAGACTCCCCCTAGCACAGAGATAAATGCAAGATCAGGAAGGAACTAGGATCATGACTGCCTGTGTTTTCCCAGTCAGTCACACAGAATGTTGCAGTATTTGGGGTCAAACTCTGTTCTTCCTTCCTGTCCCCCACACTCCCCTAGTACAGAGAACAGATTTCCTGCCTACAAGACTTTGTAAACTAAGCTTCAACTCCACTTTTTAACTTATCTAAAAAAATTTGCTGCTTTCCCTTCCTCTCACAAATACAAAATAGTATGTTGTGGGAATCTAACACCCCTATACTATGCCTACTGGAAAAAAAGGGAAACTTGCCACATGGTGGGGAGAAATTCAGTCTTCACATTGATTTTCATGCATTGACCTAGGGGAAGAAATGAACAAAACTGCACTTCTTGTAAATAATTTACCATCTGTGATTTAAAAGTCTTCTTTTCCTGTATTTGAACCTTATCAAGCTATACTGATCTTAATTTGTTCCTTGTATTTTTCCAGAATGATATACATGTCCAAGAGTATATTTATTCTAAAGAACAAAGTCCATCTTTGTCTGAATTTTTATTTTGGAAGATTATATCCCATTGAACTCCCTCTAATTCTGCCTTTTTAAAATGTAATGTTCTAATTGACCCCATGTTAAATGGTTCCTCATTTGACATTTAAAAGGATATCATATTTCTGTTACTATTACCTAAATGCTCCCTTACTTCTAAATGTATTAACATTCTGGAATCATTTGAGATTACTATGTCCTTTAAGGCTTCATTTCTATCTGGTTCCTCTACTAGTTGGGACATTAAACCATTTAGCACACCTATACTTTCATTTTTCATTTAACTGCAATGCTAAAGATTTGTGCAAACTTCTTAAACTCCATGATACCAATTTAACCATCATAACAAAGTGTAATCCTAACTTGGGCCCCGTCACTACTACAAATATCTCGGTATGCGGCTTTGACCTCAACCTCACTTTTGGTCTTCATATTGAAAAATTAACATCCAAATAAAATGGGCACTCTGTTTAGAAAGAAATGCTGTGTAAGTCACCTGGTTTTAAAACGTATTATTCAACATGCCAGTCATTGATTTTTGGGATGAAGTATATGCTTTTGCACCACAAATGCAGCTTGATAAACTTGACACTCAATTGTAAATACACTAACCATATCTGAAATATGTTTAAATAGCTAAATTGGCTAATACTGAAATCTAGAAATACCCTTCACTTCTCTTGCTTAGTTAATAACCACTTCTTTACAAAGCTACCAGACTTCATGAGAGCATGCTTACTCCAGCTTTCCATAGTAACTATAACCCCCACTTCACTGCTAACAACTGACTGATTCCACACTACAAGGAAGTAGTCAGTCATTTTGGCTTCTCCTTCAGAGCTCCAAAAAGCCTGGAATAACATACCTGAAAAAACAGATATCTTCCCAGTATTAAATCCCCAAAAATAACTGCTTCTTTGTATTTAAAAACCACATGTAACTATATATAATTTTAATGTATGTTTATATATAAAGCACACGGTCTTCATCATGAGTACTTACTGAGTTTAGTTCCAGTAATAGCAAGGCCATAATATGTAATCTTTATTGATTCACTCTCATTAGGCGTGATGCCTTGGAGGACAGCAAATGTAGTACCGTTACTTAGCACACCTATGCATACTGCAGACATATAGACAAATGCCTGAAGCACAAAATAGCTTTCAAAGACATGTGCATGTGATCTAAACCCCAAGGATGAGTGAGAGAGCATTTGGAAAGGATGACAGCATATGAAACAATTTTTGCATACAATCTCTACACATACTTGCACACATACCCAGAAAATTATTGATGCAAATGGTTTTATTAATTTCTCTTTATTTAACTTCAAGCAACTAGAAGTAATCCATTAGTGAAAAAAGGTTTAGATCATAAAAAAGTACATTTTAAAATAAAAATATGACATTTAAGTACATATTTGTTTATCTCCCTGATTCAGTAGCTGTTATAATAAAATGTTCTCAGATTGGTTTGCACATTTAAGGCCTTGAACAGACAAGGCTTTACAGCTATATTGTATTTATTATCATCTAGCTGCATGTTTGTTATAGTTAGAGATACAAGGACAAAATATATACAATTTATTTTCATGGCCGCTTAAATAAATAAAATAAGCACAATTCATATTATGTACTTCATTTTTGTTTGAAATATCTAACCACACCCTGTATCTATTGCTCAGACGGACCCATCCTTCCACCCCAACCCACAGCAGACACAAATCACATTCCCACCTGCTGGCTGTATGTGCTATTCTCCTCCTTGTCGCTGGTGACATCTCCCCAAACCCAGGACCCAATCATATCCCCATATGCCACCGCCCACAGCCACTTTCCTCCCCATCCCTCAGAGGACCTAATTTTTCTAACCCCATCCCCATCCCAACCCTCCCACTTCCTACCCAGCACTTCTCCTGTGCCCTACTGAATCTCCGTTCTCTCACTAACAAATCTACTCTCATACATGACCTTTTCTGCTCACAAGCACTCCAGCTTCTTGCTCTTACTGAGACCTGGCTCTCCCAACATGATTCAGCCATGGAGGCTGAAGTCTCACATGGAGGCCTGTACTTCTCACACACAGCACGCACAGTGGGCAGCACGCACAGTGGGCAGAGGTGGTGGCATTGATGTACTGCTTGCCTCTTCATGTCGCTTTCAGCTGGCACCTGTTCCCCCATCCTTTTACACTAACTCCTTTGAGGGATATGCTATTCAATATTCCACCCTGTAGCAATGCGTGTTGCAGTAGTATACAGACGTCCCACAACCACACCCTCAGCCTGCCTCTCAGATTTTGAATGCTGGCTTACATTATTTCTATCCTCTGACACTCCTTCTCTCATACTTGGGGATGTCACGGTTCCCCAGAGATGATCAGGAGTCAGTACGGTACAGTAAAATGCAATTTATTAAACAACAATAAGGTAGCAAACAAAGGAAAATAGCAGGTATGAGCAAATGGTCACAGCCAGCCAGTGCTACTACCAGAAATAGTAAACTGCCATGAAAGACCACTCTACTAGAGACTAGGCTGAAGCCACCGGTAGTGTCTGCTAGAACCAGGAGCTGGAACAGGAACGGAACAGAAACAGGAACCAGAACTCAAAGACTTGATCCAAGGTTGCAAGAAATTCTGACTCACACCTGCAGTCAGAAGGGAGCGTATCTCTGACTCATGCCTGCAGTCAGTATAAGGAAGTGATACTTGACTCACGCCTGTGGTCAGTATCAAAGCTAGTCTGCCAGAGCCCCAGGCCTGCATCAGATAGGGTGTCTGCCAGGGACAAGTGAAAATCAAAAGAATAGTCAGACAGAGCCACAGGTCAGTACCAGAGAGGGTAGTCAGACAAGCCAGGTCATACACAGTTCAGGAAGTCAGCCAGAGAGCACCAGTCTGCACCAGATTGGGTGTCCACTATAAGGATAAGACAAAGGAATAGTCAGACAGAGCCACAGGTCAGCACCAGATTGGATGGAAGACAAGCCAGGTCATACACAGAGCCCAAGGTAATAGAACTGCTTTGAACAACAATGCAAGGGCAACTGAGTCAGACTCAGGCTGCCCTTTAAACCCCTCCTCAGGAAGTAGGTAGGAGGAGCAGGCTCAGAGGAAGGAAGTAGGTAGGAGGAGACTACAGGAAGCATGGCATAAAACAGAGGCCTATTTCACTCTAAAGCCTCTCGTCTGCAGATGACGTGTGGAATGATGCTGGGCGTCGCTGGAAACAAGGTAAGCTGTGACAAGGGACTTCAACTGTCCCATTGATGATCCTTCCCATTCCTGGGCCTCACATCTGCTTCAACTAAACTCATGTTTCACCGTTCAACAATGGACTGACTCTAGAACAGACAAAGACAGTCACTCCCTGGACTGACCCCCATCTCATAACTTTCTCTGTAACCCTTTCCCTCACTCCGCCACCAACTACGGCCCCGCACTACACATGCAACCTTCGCTCACTAGATATTTCTGCCTTATTTTCTGCATTGCACTCAAATCTCTCTACCTTCAACATTCTTTCTGAACCTGACAGACTTATAGAATACTACAACAACCTCCTCTCCTCATGACTCAATCTATTTGCCCCCCTCCAGGCCCTCCACAAATGCCCCTCAAACCCACGCCCTTGGCTCAACTCACAAACACGATTTTCTCCACTCCTGTACCCGTACCTCTGAACACCTGTGGAGGATGTTCCGTTCTCACACTGACTTTATTCACTACAAATTCCTCCTATCTTTCGTCAACACTGCTCTATCCTCTGCCAAACAGCATTACTACTCTCACTAATCAATACTCACAAATCTAACCCATGGTGCCTCTTCTGTATCTTCAATTCTCTCTTTCACCCTTCCCCTCCATCATTCACCCTCCCCTCCCTAACCCCTCTAGCCTTTGCAGAGTTCTTCACACAAAATATTAACATAATACATCAAACAATCCCACCCTTTCAGTCTCCACAATTGTATCTTCCTGATCCTCCATCCTACTTATTTGATTCCTTTAGTTCAGTCACAGAATCAGATGTCTCCCTTTTGATGTCCACATCAACACCTGCTCCTTGATCCTATACCATCCCGCCTCCTCAGTCCTCTGTCATGTACGTTAGTTCCCATGCAAACGCGTGTATTCAACTCCTCCCTATCCTCTGACATCTTCCCCTCCTCATTCGAACATTCAATAGTGTTTTCAGCCCTCAAGAAAAGTTCATTAGACACCACCTCCCCATCCAACAACCGCCCCGTATCCCTCTTGCCTTTTGCCTCTAAGCTCCCTGAACGCCTAGCCTACTCTAATCTACTTACCTTCCTCAACTCCCATAACACTCTGGACCTGCTGCAGTATGGCTTTCAGCCCACTTTCCCTACAGAAACTGCCCTTATCAAAGTAACAAATGATCTCTGCATTTCAAAATCCAATGGCCATTTCTCTATTTTTATCCTCCTTGACCTATCAGCAACATTCAACACAGTTGACCATACCCGTCTCTCCCAGGTTCTCCAATTACTTGGATCTGTGGCCTGGCACATTCCTGGCTTCTATCCTATCTCTAACATAGTAATTTTATTATTTTTTTTAATTTAGGTTGAAAAAAGACTTGCGTCCATATAGTTCAACCCCTTTTCCTATTCCTGTTTACCATCGTTGATCCAAAGGAAGGCAAACCCCCCCTCAATACAGCAATTTCAAATTATACCCTGAATGGGGGAAAAATTCCTTCTTGATTCCAAATGGCAATCAGATTTCTCCTTGGATCAACAAGCCCTAACTAAATATTAATCCCAATACTAACGTACATAGCCCTCTCTGTTATGCTCTTTCAAATAAGTATCCAGGCCTTTTTTAAAGGCATCTAATGTATTCAATAGCACCACCTCCTCAGGCAACTAATTCCATACCTTTATTGTCCTTACTGTAAAGAAACCCTTCTGCTGTTGTAGATTCAATCTCCTTTCCTCAAGTCTAAGTGGGTGGCCCCTTGTCCTTTGTACTGTTCTGTTAATGAACAGATCTTTGGAGAGCCTTTGTATGGGCCCTGAACATATTTATATAGTGTTATCATATCCCCCTCTAAGACGCCGTTTCTCTATTGAGTACAAATTTTACTTTTCTAGCCTTTCTTCATAACTAAAACTTTCCATTCCCCTTACTAGTTTTGTAGCACTCCTCTGCACTCTCTCTAGTTCCATAATGTCCTTTTTCAGAAAGGGAGCCCAGAATTGAACAGCATAGTCTAGTTGGGGTCTTACCATGGACCTGTAAAGAGGCATAATAATATCTTCCTCCCTTGAGTCAATACCCCTTTTAATACATGCCAATATCTTATTGGCCTTTGCAGCTGCCAGCTGGCACTGCATGCTACTGCTAAGTCTATTGTCTACCATTATTCCCAAATCCTTTTCATTAGTAGATTTCCCCAGAGAAACACCATTTAAACTATATGTTGCATTTTTATTATTATACCCAAAATGCATAAATTTACACTTGTCTATAATGAATCTCATTTGCCATTTGCCTGCCCAGGTACTCAATTTGTCCAAATCCTCTTGTAATGTAGACACATCCAGTTCAGACTTTATTACCTTACTTAATTTTGTTCATCGGCAAACACTGATACATGGCTCCCTATGCCCTCTGGGAGGTCATTAATAAACAAATTAAATTAAAAAGAAGAGGACCCAGGACAGATCCCTGAGGTACTCCACTTATCACGTTTATCCAATTGGAGAACATGCCATTTACTACCACTCTTTGCATTCTTTCAGCCAATTTCTAATCCACACACAAACATTTTCCCCTAGGCCTATTTCATTCAATTTGTACAGTAACCTTTTGTGTGGAACCGTATCAAATGCCTTGGCAAAGTCTAAATAGATCACATCAACTGCTGCTCCCTCATCTATATTTTTACTTACTTTTTCATAAAATGCGATCAAGTTAGTTTGACAAGACCTGTCTTTCACAAAGCCATGTTGGCTCCTGCTAATGATATTCCTGTTAAAGCCCAATTCTTGAATATATTCCCTTAGCAACCCTTCAAACAGCTTCCCTACCACAGATGTCAAGCTCACAGGTTTGTAGTTTCCTGGCTGTGACTTTGATCCCTCTCTCACAGGTCTTTCTCTGGATCATACGCTAACACCTCCTCACCTTCAATCCCCCTCTCAGTATGCTTACCCCAAGGCTCTGTTCTGGGACCTCTTCTCTTTTCTCTGTATACACTCTCCCTGGGGCAACTGCTAAAATCCTTTGGCTTTAACTAGCATCTTTATGCAGACGATACACAAATATATCTCTCCGCACCCTCAATATCACCTGAAATACAGCAGTGGATCTGCCTTGCTGTCTCTTCCTGGATGGCTTATCGTCGCTTAAAACTTAACATGTCCAAGACTGAGCTCCTTATCTTTCCTCCTAAATCCTGCACAACACCTCCATTCTCTATAACTGTCTAAGGCTCCACAATTTACCTTGTAGACAAGGCCCGCTGCCTCGGGGTAACTTTGGACTCTTCTCTTTCCTTCTCCACCCACATTAATGATGTAACCAAAACCTGTTGCTTCTTTCTTTGGACTATAGCAAAAATCTGGCCATTCCTCTCTCACTCTACAACAGAAACCCTCATACATGCTATTATCCTTTCTCGCCTGGACTACTGGAACTCTTTACTTATTGAAATCTTGCATTTAGCGGCTCTAACTCCAGTATAGATCAGATGTATTTTTTTCAAAGAGTATTATTCCATAAAATGTAATGTAACATTTAGTTTTATACCAAGCATAGTGCACACATGTTACCACTGCATATATATTGATAGTCCAGTTGATATTTTAAGGCAAGAAATAAGAGTTCAATGCTAGATGTGTGCAATTAGGGAGTGTCTCTACAAACTCCCAAAAATACAACATACAAAAATTCATGCATCACCATCATAAACACAAATAACTACAAATAAAAACAACAATCTTTATTGAAGCATTAAAATGTACCTGTGTCTTCAGACCTTATACAGAGACAAGGAGAGACTCAAATGAGGTATGGCATACACAGCTAGATGTAAAGCAGCATACTCAAATAGATCTACTAGTTTCACGTACAATACGCTTACTCATGATCTCTAAACTCTTTACTTATTGGTCTTCCTACTAACCATATCGCTCCTCTTCAATCAGTTCTTAATTCAGCCACCAGAATACTCTTCCTCTCCTCCAGAATAGTACTCACCCCACAACTTTTAAAATCACTGAAATGGCTTCCCATAAAGCAGAGTATCACATTCAAAGTCCTCCTAATTACTTTCAAGGCTCTCCATCACTTGTCCCCGCCTTATATTTCATCTTTGATATCCCGCCATATTCCTGCACATCCACTACGCACCACTCATGGTGGAGGACTCTCTGACCCTTTAACCACTATTGCTGTTTCACGATTGAAGGCTTTCTCCCTTGTTGCTCCCTACTTCTGGAATGCCCTACCACCCAGTATTCGCCAAGCATCAACCCCTCAACAACTTTAAATTCAAACTAAAAGAGCACCTTTTAAATCTAGCAACAATGCAAAAACTGCACTTCCTCCTCTACCAGATCGTATCTGTATGTCACCCATCCTATACTTAGACTGTCAGCTCTACGGGGCAGGGACCTTTCATCCTCATGTATACTTACCTGTTGTTCCCCTTATGATTGTCTTTATAAGCACTTAATCACTGCACTTATTGTACCCCTTCTATTTAAAATGTAAACTGTAAAGTACCAAGTACACTGGTTGGCACTATATAAATAAAATATACAATACAATACAATTTTTATCTCTTGAGGTTTTTCATAGTGCATTTTTTTGCCAGATAATTTCCAAAATTGTTGACCCTTGAGTTTTAACCCCTTAAAGATCATGCTGTACTGGGGTGTGTGGCTCTAGAGGATCATGGCACCATTTTTTTTTTTTTTACCAATACATTCTGGGATGGCGGTGTGGTGTGTAGCAGAGATGTAATCTCAGAATTCCATGACTTGCCAGGACCATCAATGGTCCTTAAAGTCTGAACATGCGTGATGGTCCTGGAACATCATACATCAGTAAAGGGTTAATATGTAAAATAATATCATCATAGTTAACCCAGACTTACCATAATCTGAGCAGAAAATTTTATTGATCACTATGAAATAATTTTTTGTGGACTGGCTTTGCAGTCAGTCTAATCAATATTAGATCTCATGTCCATGAAGGTAGACTTCATTATTTTGGCTGGGCTTCCAGTCTTCCCAGGAAGCATTCATTGAGAGGAGATTGGAATCTGGGAGTACTGCAACAAAGAAATATGTCTACCTATGTGGACATGATATTAAGTACAAATTAAATATTAAAGATTTGGAGAGCCAATCCAAATAGAACTGATTCACAATGGCCATTAGGAAATTATGTCTAGATTAATCTAATTGAGGGTAGGTTATTTGGAAATGTTAGTGTATGCTTCTAAATTCTGTAAGCAAATTCCAACATTTGATGCAGCATTATTTAAAGATGAGTAAATATTAATATCACTAAAAAGAAACATGAAAAATCTCACTTTCAAAATCAAATCTTTCCCAGAATGCCCCTGAAAAGTGCAATGCTTTGCGTACCTGTCTGGCACTCAAAGGGTTAAAGAGTATTGATGGCGGTTAGTTGTAGAAATCATGGATTTTAGGAATATTTTCCTTAGAAGCAAGGACTGTGCAATGTTTAACAACTGCAAACTGCATTGTGAGTGAAACTGAAAAGGTTGTGAGAAGGGGGAAAGAGGGACATCAGCCTGACATGGCTGCTTTAATTAAGCACATACAACATCATCCCCCTAAGGTTAATGTTGACTTTTAAACTGTCCTGCAAGAAATCAGGTGCAGTGCTCATTGTTGGTCTCCAACAATTACAATGACTAAGTTATCAAATATCCCTTCCTATAAGTGCCCCAATGGAAAACAAAATATATATATACTCCATCTAGGCTGCTAATAAAACAAAAAACATTCCCACCTTAGGTTCCAAATACAAGTCAAATTATGAATATAATTTGTTAAAAGTGCCAAATTAAAATAAAAGTAAGGAATGGTAACCATAAATTGTATAAAATGGAATTATATATATATATATATATATATATATATATATATATATATATATATATATATATAAACCAGAAATAATTGCTGTCAAAAATATAGATCTGGCTTCTTGGTGGGGATCACAAACAAACTTGTTTCCTGTGTGTGAGTGTGCCCCTCATTTCAATGATACCATTACCAGAGTTTCATGACAGTGATTGATTCTGGTAGTATATATATATATATATATATATATATATATATATATATATACTAGTAGGAAAGCTAAAGTGCCACCTGATAGCCTCAGCTGCTGCACCGGAGCTGGGAGTACAGACAGTCGGTGAGCCTTCCGGAGCTCCCTGCTGTGGATCAGCGCATTCGGCCAGTCCCTGCTGCATGTGACTGCATCTTTCCTGCAGTCTCTACTGCGCATGTGTGGTTTCGCACACAGGGAGCTTCGCAGGCTAGCTCTTTATGTTATTTAGATGTATAATTACAGTGTGTTTTGTATCAATAAATGCCCTTCCATTTTTTATATAATTTACAGTTACCATGCCCTACTTTTATTTTGATTTGGCACTTTTAACCAACTGTATTAATATTTTTTACAATGATTAAGTGCCACAAAATCCCACAGTAAAATGCCTGTTAAAGCAAACACCCACTAATCCAGAATGATGATGACATCCTCTTCTACTGTCAGTATTTGGGGCCAGACTAGTAGTAATATCGCAAGTGTCACAGAGAAGGTCAATTCTTTTAATTAATTGAATGGTAATGAGCCTTGACTCATAGTGAGCGTCAGTCAGTCAACACCACTAACACCACCAGTCACTGGTTGTTGTCAGTTGTCATTCCGCTGCCAGGAACAAAAGATTTTTCAAGGCTTACCTTGCCATATGCTTTAGCCTTCTAACAATGTTTTCAAGGCTTGCATTACCATAGGCCTCAGCCTCCTAACAATTTTTTAAAGCATACCTTTGCCATAAGCCTCACCCTGATAACAATAGGGTTCTTTTTCTGCCATAGGTATTCTAGCATTTGTTTTTTTTAATCTTATTTTGCTTTGTTTTCAGGCTGAGTCCTATAGTAAGATAAGTTCAGAGGACTCAGCAGGTACAAAATTTGCAAATACCATAATGCCACTTTTGGTGGTGATAAGCATTGCCATCTGAAGATCTATCACTCTTTGTTTGTTTAAGCAAGAAAGGTCTAAACATCATCATCATCATCAACAACGTCATCATCATCTTCACTACCACCCTTAACTTCAGTAGCACCACAAGACTCTTCCTCCTCTGTTTGCAGTAACTTAGGTGTTGTGCCTGTTGTCACTTTCACAGGCACCACAGACGCAGGAAGCTGCATTACTGCACACAGCCACCTGAGGAAATGTAAAAGTCCCTCTTTTTAGAAACTGTATACCCTAGGTATCTGAGGGTGTGGCAGAAAAAGTAATATCTGGTTGTACTTTGCTCATACCGCTATTAGAACTGCTTGTGTTGCTACTTTCAGCTGTGGATTTCTTCAGTTCAGCACTCATCATTTCAACAGTAGCATTACAGCAGCATGTTTCACGGCCATACAAAGTATTAGAGGAAATTGCCAAGTTCTTGTGGGAAAATATTTTAATTAAAAAAGAGTGGCAATTTAATGGATTTTACTATCCATGGGAAATTCCAAAAAAATTGACACATTTATTTTTTTCCCAGAAAAATTGGGACCAACTTTAATTAGTAACTTGCTGTTTTTAATCCCTGAAATGCCGCAGAGCTCTCCTATGCATTGTAGAGAGACGTTTCTAGCATTAAAGGGCTTAAAGTAGAAAAATCTATTTCTATATGAAATCACCCTGACTTGTCAATATGCCCAATGATTTGAAATTGTTTATAAAGTCTAATTTTACAGAATATATACATATATATATTTGATTTATATGGGGTAATTCATTTGTGTGACTTTTACAGCTACAGTCAATTTAATGGAAATATAGTGTTGATGCAATATATCACAACAAAGTTCCATGTGAACTACGCCTAAGATTTCAAATACGTTCTATGTGTAGTTATAGAAATCTTGACTTTACATTAGGAACCATTTGGCCCTTCTAATTATAATAAAGGGATGAGATAACTGTGGTAGGAAGGAATGTAGAGGGCTCTAAGGAGCTTTAAAGAACAGATGGAAGTTGTTAATATTGTGGCTAGATAATAGACATGTAATGTGTTACATCTATCTGTCTTCAACATGTCATATTTTTTTTAGAGTCATTGAGGGATGCAGGGACCATGGGGATGACCAAAGTGACCCCAAATACTGGGAGCGAAGAAAACTAGTAAACAATGGCCTACAAAACTTTATGGTCAAAACTAGTATCTTGGGATGCCAAAATATTAACTTTGTAAAACTTATTGAAAGTATGAACATATGACCATGTAGCTGCCTTGCACAAAAGTAGCTTGATTCTTCAAGGCCCAAGAGTTACTAATGGACCTAGTAGACTGAACTGTGATTCTTAAAGGGATAGTAATACTTCGTTTTAACTTTATTTTATTTTGTAGGCATTAAAAAAACATGAAGAATGATATAAGTCTTATCTCTCAAACCTTTATGGTTTATGAGATATTCACAAGCAAGCTTCCCCTCCCCGCCCCTTTTACTGATGTAACACTTTTCAGCCAGGGCAGAAGGGAGCTGCCCAGGTAGACTGCAGAGAGGGACAATCTTCAATTAAGATAAGGGAAAAAACTGAAAAGCTTGTCAAGGGGGGCAGGGATTTCATTGTTTTCATAGGAATAAGAGTGTCCCCTTCTGTTATCTGTCCAGTCTATGGACTGCATTCCACATCTGAGAAAAGATTGTTTACAGTAGGTAAAAGGGGCGGGAGGGGGAAACTTTGCTTGTGAATATCTCATAAACCATAAAGGTTTGAGAGATAAGACTTATATCATTCTTCATGTTTTTTTTAATGCCTACAAAATAAAATAAAGTTAAAACGAAGTATTACTATCCCTTTAAGGGAACTGGAACAGACTTTAGTCTGTAAGCTTGTTTGATTGTCTGTTTAAGCCATGTAACAATGGTAGTCTTAGAGACTGTTCTGCCCTTCTTGATTTGACTCTTACTAGCACTAAGGGGGAACTTATTGTTAGCTCCACTTTTAAAAAGGAGACAGCAACTAATCAGTGCTTGAGAGCCGATAGTGGCTATTTTAAAAAAATGGATTGATAATGTCCCATATGGACAATTTCACCGTTTAAGGCGGAATTGTAGTAAAAATGAAGACTTTGTTAAAAAGGGAGAAGAACTAAAAAAGTCCTTTCTAGAGAGGGGGTATCGAGAGAGTGCTATTAATGTGGTATTTGAAAGAGCCTTAAAATTAGATTGAGGTGAATTAATAAAAACTAGGGTAAATAATACTTCTAAAAAAGATCTTAATAGGAGAGTATCTTTCGTTACTTGTTATAATTCTTCTGAGACTGAGATTAGGAGAATTATCTCAGATCATTGGAGAGTGTTATTACAGGATCCCTTGTTGAGGGAAGATCTGGGAGAGTTCCCTTTGGTCACTTCCAGGAAGAATAAAACGATTAGATAATTAGTAGCCCCTAGTAGGCCCAAAAATGGCTCTAATGGGAATAGCACTAAATTGAGCTTTTACTCTTCTTAAAGGGATAGTAATACTTCATTTTAACTTTATTTTATTTTGTAGGCATTAAAAAAACATGAAGAATGATATAAGGCTTATCTCTGAAACCTTTATGGTTTAAGAGATATTCACAAACAAAGTATCCCCCCCAAGTTCAACCAGATCAGAAGGGAGATGCCCAGGTAGACTGCAGAGAGGGACAATCTTCAATTAAGATAACGGAAAAAGCTGAAAAACTTGTCAAGGGGGGAAGGGCTTTCATTGTTTTCATACAAAGAAAATTGTCCCCTTCTGTTATCTGTACTGTCATACAACCAGACTCACATCTGAGAAGAGATGGCTTACACTAGGTAAAAGGGGAGGGGAAGGGAACTTTGCTTGTGAATATCTCATAAACCATAAAGGATTGAGAGATAAGACTTATATCATTCTTCATGTTTTTTTAATGCCTACAAAATAAAATAAAGTTAAAACGAAGTATTACTATCCCTTTAACCCCTGGACTTATAGGGAATTATAGATGTAACAAGAATAGATGTAAAACGTGTCCCCTAATGGTCCATGGAGCTATGTACTTTCAAGACATAGATGGTGTTGTCTCTTTTGCAATAAAACAGTTTATTAACTGTTATACAAATTATGTTGTATATTTGTTACTATGCGGATGTGGAGCACTTTATGTAGGTAGCATGACGCGAGACTTGAGGACAAGAATAGGAGAACATTGGAGAAAAATTATGCAGAGAAATTTGGATCATGGGGTTTCAAAACATTTTTCTCAATGTAATTTAGGGGGTATTTCAAATTTATTAGAATTAGGATTAAAACGGATTCATCCACAAACAGATAGATTTCGAAGGCTTTGTAGGCAGGAAGCCTATTGGATTCACACTTTGAAAACTTTAGGTGGCAAGGGATTAAATGAGGAAATAGATTTTTGTTTTCTTTAAAGTCACATTTTACTATACACTTATATATAGTGGGTCACACAATAATTAATATGTAAAAAATTAATTATTAAAGGATACAGCTTAGAAATATATAATTTTACTATACAAAACATTTCATTTCACTTTTTTCACATAAGTATAACATTTTTATTGTTTTTTCCTCCGTTCTCTCCTCTTTTCTTTTGTCGTGCTTATTGACCCATTGTTCTTTTTTTACAATAATATTTTTTTTTCTTATATCTAAATTTGTATCTTTATATTGTTCTTATTATGGCCCCCTGTGGTGTTGTGTCATCTTTATTGTATTGTGAATCCCTTAGTGCCCTTAAACAATATGGTTGTTTCTTTATTTAGTTTCTTTTCTTTTTTTACCTTTATTGTATTGTGAATCCTTTTGTGCCCTTATGGTTGTTTCTCTATTATGTACATTTTCTTTTGTTGTGCATATGTCTGGGTAGTACTACTATGGTGTTTTGGGTAATTTGAATCGGTTTGGTACATGTGTATTGTCTAATGTACGTTTCTTTAGTGTTTTCAATTAGATTATGTTGTATATATCTCTTTGTTGTAGATTGAGGTAAGATCTCGCGGTATTTGTTTTGATTTTATATGATGTAATTGGCATCTATTCGAATTTGGTTGACACTTGGGTAAGTTGCTCAGAAAACTTAAATCTTTTGGCAAGCCTTCTGTTTGCTTTTAGGGTATTCTAATTGGTTAATTGGAATGTTTAAAGTTTATCTTGAACCAATGGATTTTCTAATTATTGAGATATGACTCTAATAAATAGACTCATCATTATTCACACCGTTTTAGGCTTCTGAGGAAGTGGTAGCATACCACAAAATGCATTAAGCCAATGTTTATTTTGTCCTATTGCAGTTTTTTTTGTACAACTGCTGTAGGTTATATTGATTTTAACTTTTGATTTTTATTATGACATTTTTTATTACATTTTCTTTGTGCTAAACAGCATAAAATTTAAAGTTGCTGGTGTTACTTTATATTCCCCATAATCTGGTATATGGCCATAATATCCGTTTATACATACTAAAATAGGTTGTGTCAATATAAAGTGCCGGGTGTGTGGTTACTTGGGGCTTTTTGACACTTCGACAATTTTTTGAATACAGAGAGAGTTGGGAGCCATGAAATAGATACCAGACTGGGGTGTAAGCCAGTACAGCGGATTGTCCCTAGAGGCTAGATATAGCCTCTGAAAAATGTGAGTACATTTCCAGAAGTTCGTTCTTATGTGGTGTTGGTGAAGGACTGAGTTGTCTAAATACTACACTTAAAGAGAATCCTCTGCACCGTTTCTCTTTTGTACTGCTCTTTTTAGGGCCTTCTTGAATCACAAACAGAGTGTCTAAAATCCTAAAATATTGAGTGACTTGGACGTAATGTCTTAAACATCTTGCTACATCTAAAGTGTGAGTATCTCTTTCTTTAGAGTTAGAAGAATTAGGATCCAGGGAAAGAAGTATCTCTTCCTGGTATATGTGAAAAGCAGAGACTATTTTAGGTTAAAACTCTGGGACTGTTCTTAAAACTACTGTATCTTGATTAAAGATTACATAAGGAAAAATAAAAAAAGAACACTAAGTTCTGAGACTCTTCTTGCAGATGCAATAGCCATTGCCTGTGGATTCCTTTCTCTTGCACAGAAAGTTGGTAATTTTCTGTTTCTTCTTGATGCTATCATGTTTATGTCTGCATTCACCATTGGGGAGTTATTAGAAGTACTATTTCCTGATTTAGTTCCCATTCTCCTGGTCTATGGTCTGATGGCTGAAATAATCTGCCTTCCAATTCTCCACTCCTGGAATTTAAATGGCTGATAATGCTAAAACACGGTTCTCTGCCCAGAGAAGAATTATCTTTACTTTCATCCAGGCAGCATTGCTTTTTGTCCCTCTTGATGGTTTATATATGCCACTGACGTGGCATTGTTTGTCTGAATTCAAATGGGAAGATTCTTCAGAATGAACATCCATGTGAGTAGTGCATTGTAAATTGCATGTGACTCCAAGATGTTTATGGGAATGTGGGACTCTGATAGAGTCCACTGACCTTAGGTGGAGAGTACACCATTCCCCATCCGAACAAACTGGCATCTGTTGGGACTATCTTCCACTCTGTGATGTAGAAATGTTTGCCTGCAAGAAGATTTGACCTCATAAGCACCAATGGAGAGATTGTCTCATGGACTGTGATATCTTCATCCTATGATGAAGATGATTTGGATTTTTGAACCAATTATGAATGAGGTCCAACTGAAGTGGTTTCAGGTGAAACTGAGCAAAGAGAACTGCTTCTATTGTGGCTACCATTTTTTTCCCACAATCTTCACGCAGTGTATAACAGAAACTTTTGCTAAGGAGAGGAAGGATTGGACTCTGTCTTGAAGGTCTTAAGTCATCTTGAGGTAAAAACACCTTTTGAAGGTTGGTATTGAATCTCAGGTGTAGAAACAGAATTTGCTGAACTGGTTGTAGCACGATGCTTCATAGTTGAAGATGTTGATGCATGAGCTCCAGAGATGGAGCCTTTAGCAGAATATTGTTTAGGTAATTACTCCCATGGATCTGAGGTGAGCCATAAGATGAGCCATCACCTTGGTGAAAACTCTTGGGGCTGAGATATTCTCAGTATTTGGGCCAAATAGGGATGTGTGAAAGTAAGTATATTTGATGTCCGAAGATTTGAGAAATTCCTCTGGTTCCATGGCTGCTGTCACTGACTTGATAGACTCCATTTTGAAACTAGTAATCTTGAAAAACCAATTTAGGTTTATCAGGTCCGGGATAGGATGGATAGGGTAGGATAAAAAGATTAGAAAAAGAGATCTTGAATTCCTGATCTTTTGGTACTGGAACTATTATGCCATTATCGAGGAATTGATGGCTAGCCTGTATAAAAACAAAAGAAAAAGAAGGCGATTCTGGTGCAATATCGTTGACAAATGAATCAATTCACCACCTTTCCCCTCAATAAGGAATATACTCACAAAGATTGTGGTCAGTATTGCATATATATATATACACAAACTGACAAACGTGCTTAGGGGATCCTATTTATACACACTGTCCCCCACACAGTGATATTCTATCCACATATGGGCTGCTCCTCTTCTCAACTCCCAGGAAGCCAAAACATAGAAGAAAACACAAATAGGAGGGCGCCCAATCGTGCCTATTATCCTTAGGTAACAAATACAAATACTCACAAAGGTAAATGTTACTTGGGAGCTTATACCCTTCAGTAACTAATCATGCTCGCAGACAGAATTGACCTGTCTCTTCTCAGGTCTCCCCAGGTCTCATAGGAATCCAGAAAAGGCTGTGCTGCAGTTGTTTTTAAAGTTGTATTTAATTAAAAAATATATTATAAAATAACAATTGCTCATAAGAGCTTACAAAAATAAAACAACGCTATTAAAAGAAAAGGGTCAACCAAGCAAAATGTTTCGTGGCTCACTTGCCACTTCTTCAGATGCAGAAGAACCTCACACTTCAGGATACAAACAAAGAAAAAACACACAGCAACACAAGAGTTTAAAAACCCCTCCCTAACCTTTGATTGGATCCAGCTGGACTGCCCTATAAGACTTCGTCAAAACAGCACAATCATTTAATTAGAAAACTCCTCAATTTTAACCTCTTGCCCAAGAGTATATCTAAATTAATCAGGAGCCAGGGGCCTAGTGGTTCCTGTGACATTTCTCCCCCTTGTCCACCTCCGACAGCCACAGCATGATCCACATGGGTTAGCTTGCTGCTGTCTGGAGTGGATACATAGTCAGGTAGTGCCATGTTCGCAACAGAACTTGTCCCCAGCCAGCCACTACAGTCCTGGGGTCTGGCCAGCTTTGCACCCTGCACCTCCAGGTACAGGGTGACTTAGACATAAGATGCCTTGAGCCGGGGAGGCCATCCAGCCCAGGCTCCGGTACACAGGAGTCTCTGACCCAGTAAAAACCCCCGCCCAAACAACAGTGCCCTCCCAGTCAGCACATTACCGGGATCTCCACTGCTGGCTGAGGATGATGAGAGTGGGTGGTAGAGTTGCTCTGGATACTGGTGTGAGAGTACACAACACTCCATCTCCTCCTGGATCTTGCTCTGCTGTAGGGGAGTGGTGCGGCCGGCACCTGCTCCCTGGGGCAATTGCTCAGATGGACAGAGGCCAGCGGCGCTCTGCCCTGTTGCCAGCTCTTCCGCTGGGTATTTGTCTCCTGGTGGCACCTTGGGTGCTTTAACCTGCCGCTGGGAAGGGAGGTTGACTACCTTCTTTCCCAGTAGCTCAAACAGCTGATGGGGAGTGATGCCGACTGCCTCCACTCCAGAAGACACAACTTCTAGCTGGAGGGGGGGTACAACAGCTCCCATCCCAGAGTCCTCACACTGCCACTGCAGAGGGAGGTCGACTACCTCAGCTCTGAGAACACAAATCTCCCACAGGGGACTGAGGTCAGCCACCTCTGCTCCCAGGACCAGGCACGGCTGTGAGGGGATGACTGCACCAAACCCTGGAGCACTGCACTTGGCTGTTGGAACATCCTCAAAGGAAGGGGTAGCAGCAGCCGTAGCTTCGTCTGCTACCTGCTGACCCAACTCTAATAGGTCACTGGAGTCAGCCTCAGTGACAGGAGTAGCGGTGGCCTTCGCCTGCTACAGGCTGACCAGACCATAACAGGTTGTTGATGTTCGCCACAGGAAGAGCCCACTCCTCTGCTTGCAGGGTGCCTGTGGCGACCGCAGTCTCATACACTGCACCCTCAGTGCCCATACAAATCTGCCACTGGGGAGAGAGGTCAACTATCTCCGCTCCTTGTACTCACGACAGCCGCTGAGGAGTGATGTCAACTGCATCACCTCCTAGAACCCAGCTCCTTACCACTGAAACAGTCTTAATTGAAGGGGTAGCGGTGGCTATAGTCTCACCTTCTACCCGCTGACCAGACCATAACAGGTCGCTGGGGTCAGCCTCAGGAAGGCTTCACTCTTCCACTGGTAGGATGCTTGTGGTGACCGCAATATCATTCTCGCCCCCCCAGTTACACAAGCCATCTGTTGCTGGGGAGAGACTCTGGTGCCGCCTTCTTCTTGGCACTCCAAGGCTGCAACCCGTTCTGGACAGAGGCTAACTTTCCTGCAAGCCGATGGGACCTCTGTTCTGTGAGTCAGTGCTTCCTCCGGGGCTGTATCTTGCGGTGCTGGGCAGAGAACAACATCCCTCTGATGCAACCTGTCCTCTTTCTCTTTTAGCCTCCAGGGCTGGTCAAAGGACACCACTCTTAGTTGGGTAACCTTTTCCAGGATCCGTGTAATCACTTCGTGAGGTGGGTTTGAGCCGTAGAGGGACAGGCGTCGCATAACCTTTTGCTGAAACTCCGTAAAGCTCATTACCCTGGATGAGGGGTGGCTGCTCTTGTCCCCTTCCACTAATTAACCTTTCAGGGTGCTGCGCTTCAGGTGTTGTAGCGCCGCTCCATTCACCACTTGCTGCACCGTGGAGAACGGGTTCAAGCCAGGTGGCTATATCACCCCCTGGATGCTGGTCTCCCTGTGCCGCTGAGACGGGGTCAAGCCAGGTGGCTATATTTCCCCCTGGATGCTGGTATCGTTTGTGGATCCGTGGTAGAAGTTGAATCCCGCCGCTTGCCACCAAATGTGATGGTACCAGTGGACCCCCCGTCTGGGTGTCCCCATTAGTTGCTGCTTCCTTCAATCTTGAGCAAGGCTGCTCTGCTGGAACATCCCAATGTTCCACAATCACCAGGCAGGACTAGTGTATTGCTTTAGAATCAGTTCTCTTTATTGAATCAAACACACAGATTATATCCAGTTACAGAGACTCTTATCAAGATTAGCATGCAAAGTGGGACTTGGGACAGTGTTTCTACTCTTGACCAATCAGCCACCAACACCCTTATCAAGATAAGAATGCAGATTAGGACTTGAAAAATAGACACTCTTAATTGGCTCATAAATAACCCCCTCTGATTGGTCAAGGAAGCACAGCAGGAATCAATTAACATTCCTTAGCACAGACCTGGAGTATATTGAAAGCAACGCCCAACCCCCATTATCTCTGCAATCTAGCTCTCAAATATCAAATCCCTCCATAGAACCCACAGTATTACACCATGTCACACAATTACCCCATGTCACACAATGTACAACACAGTGATTAACATTTCAAATGGTATAGTCCCAAATCACTCCATCTGGTGACACCTACTTTTCTCCATGTAACGTCCATGAGGGTCCTTTAAACTTGCCACCCAAGGCAACCTGGGTAAAATCCAAAGGCTGGTGTCTTTTAAAACAGTAAGGATGGTCCTGTTCCCATGACAGAGAGCAAAGGTAGTCATTCTGCTGAATTGAGAACAGACTAAAGAAGATAAAGATGAGAGACAGAAAGACCAGAGAGTGGGATGTTGCAATAGTTGAGTCTAGAGAGAATGAGGGCCTGAGTGAGAGTTTTTGCAGTTGACATACAGAGGAAGGGATGTATTTTGGGAATATGTTTCAGGAAAAAGCTTGGATATAGGGGGAGAATGTCAAGGTAGAATTGAATATGACCTCAAGACATTGTGCTTTATTTACTCAGGGGATGGCAGAATTGTCAACTGTGATGGAGAAAGGGGTTCGAGAGTGGGTTTTAGGAGGGAATACAACCAGTTCTGTCTTTGTCATATTAAGTTTAAAATGGAGGTGGGCCATCCATGATGAAATTAGTATGAGACCCTGAGTGACTCGAGACTGCACACATGGGTTAGATTTGTTAGTATTGATAAGGTTAGAGAAGTACTATTGTTTGGACTGGGTGAGAGCTGTATTAGTATAAGATAAAGTGAATTTGTAATGGTGGAAGTCAGCAACAGAATGAAACTTTTGCCAGGTTGAATTGTTGAATTTAGCCAGGGTCTGGGATTCCTGGGATGGGAGTTTCAAAACTGGAGAGGAGAATGCAGGTCCAAAGAAGAAGTTCCTCGACAAGTGAGTCTACGTTACTAGTAAAGCAGAGAGAAGAGAGGGACGTTTGCACAGTCAATGCTAATTCTGGTAGTTTGACAGAGTGTAGGTTCCTGGCTAGGAAAGGGGATTGGAGGGGCATGGCAATGTAGGAGAGTGTGAAGGAGATGAGAGGAAATGGGGAAATATTGAAGTTAGAAACTGAACAGCTTCTGGTGATGACTAGATGAAAACAGTGACCTTTCCTGTGAGGTCTGGTAGGAGTCCATTGTTGACATCCATATGACAAGATCAGTGAGAGAAAGCAGGAAGTACTAGATGAGAACTCATCATCAACGTGTAGGTTGAAGTCACCAAGGAATGATGTAGGAGTGTCTGAGGACTGAAAGACAGAGAGCCAAGTTTCCAATTCAGAGCGGAAGGAGGGAGGGTTACTTGGTGGCTGGTAAATCATGGCTACCTGGGGAGGGAGTGGTGAGAATAGTTGGACTCCATGAACTTCAAAGGCGGTAAAGAAGACTGAAGGAGGAAAGGACAGAGGTCTGGAGCGGCAGAGCTGAGAGAGAGAAGAAGTCCTACACTCCCACACCTTCCATCAGAGGGTGGTGTGTGAGAGAAAGGTAGGCCATCATAAGAGAGAGCAGCTTCAGCAGAAGAGTCAGAATGTGAGAGCCAGGTTTCTGTGACAGTGAATAGGTTAATAGGGTTTGAAAAGAAGAGTTGTGTGGAGTTTAGTAGAGAGTGAGCATTCCATAATACACAGGAGAAGAGTGGAAAGGATGGAGAGAGGCAGGGAACAGTCAGTAGATTGCTGGGGTCTGTCTGATGTGAATAGCTGGTAGGCACCAGTCTATGATGGACACAGGTTGGAATGCAGGTGGGACCAAGGTTGGGAGAAATATCTCCCGGAGCCATGAGGAGAACTGGGGTCAGAAAAAGATGTGGGTTGTTTCTTGGTGGATGGACATAAAGAGCTCAGGTAACAGAGAAGCACATGAAAACAAATCGTTGAGGAACATGAAAGAGATTGAGAGATACAGATTGATGAGCAGGTGGGAGAGCCGAAAGATTTTGGTATTTTTCACAGATGTCATGGCAAAAACAATATTAAGAAAATTAACAGATGCCTTATATAATATCACTTTAAGTTCAACTGGGTGGCAGGGTGGTGATGTGAGTGACCAGTGATTTGCAGGCAGACTGCTTCAGCTGTCTAGATGAAGTACAGCTATTGTTTGCAGAAAGATTAAGTGATCAATAGTTCAGTTGCAGCCAATGCTGATTAAAATGGGATTAAACTGATGAGATGACAATAAAAGGGTTAAATGTCTGGAGTTGATGTATGGTAAATTCCTTGTTTCCACTGGATCCTGTTCTTGCAGTTGCAGATCATCTGCATTCAATGGTAGATGAAATTAAGTACTTAGAACTACAGAGTTAATTCCTTAACCTAGACAGGCGTTCCAAGCTTTAGCACTGCTGAAGTCTTAATCTCCCTGCGTCAGATGTCGGCAGGTATGTCCAATCTCAGGCCAACTCTGGCTAACTCTACTGCAGACTTAGATGCCAGACTTGGAAAGGCAGACACTGCACACAGAGGCCTGGAACTACAAAGCTGAGAGAGAAGACATCCCTTGCTCTTGCCATCAGGATGAGGTGTGTGAGAGAAAGATAGGAGTTGCAGATGTACATCATATGTTATGTGTACATTGATCTAGAATTTGATTTAGCGAATTACATAATCATAGATATTTCAACTTCACCACATGCCATATACGATGGACATTAGATGTACATTTGTTTCTTAATAAATCTAGTATAATGAAAAATAAATTTTTTTTTGTTTTTTTTTTAGATTCTGATGAAAGCTACATACTGCTGGAATGGTACATGAAGTATCAGAACTAGTGATGATCGAGCACCCAGATGCTCGGGTGTTCGGGTGCTCTGGCAGAGCGCCCCCGGAGGCTCGAGTCCTCGGCCGAGCACCCGAGCCCCATTGAAGTCAATGGGAGGACTCGAGCATTACACCAGGCACCCCCTGCTCTGATGAGGGGAGGGTGCCTGGTCCATAGGAAAAGGGCAGAAAATTATGGAAACACCACAGAAATGGTTCAGGGACAGCATAGGGAGGATGTCTGGATGCACATTGCCCCTTCCTCAATGCCCCCTTCATCTCCACACTGCCCCTTCATCTCCACGATGCCCCTTCCACACTGCCCCCTCATCTCCACACTGCCCCTTCCACAATGCCACCTTCTCCACACTGCCCCTTCCATCTCCACACTGCCGCTTCCACACTGCCCCTTCCATCTCCACAATGCCCCCTTCATCTCCATCTCCACGATGCCCCTTCCACAATGCCCCTTCCACAATGCCCCCTTCATCTCCGCAATGCCCCTTCCACAATGCCCCCTTCATCTCCGCAATGCCCCCATCTCCACTTCACCTCCACATTGCACCTTCATCTTCACATTTCCCCTGGTGGTCTAGCGGTGTACTTGACAGATCTGTGCCTCCTTCGGCACAGATCTCTTTGACTGAAGCTCCCGGCGCCGCTGTAGTAATGCAGAGGCTGGGAGATGATGTCATCTCCCAGCGCTCTGTATTACTAGAGCGGCGAGATGAGTGAGAGATCAGGTAAGCTGCGGGCGAGGGGGTTGAATCTCCCGGCCAAATGAGGGGGGCCCGGAAAGCCTCATTCAAGTTGAATGAGGCTTTCCGGGCCCCCCTCATTTGGCCGGGCCCTAGGCAGGTGCCTTGTGCGGGGAGGAGACCCGAACATGGCGGGCGAGCACATGCGGTACTCGTACGAGTACCGCCATGTGCCGAGCAGAGCGATGCTCGAGCCGAACCGAGCTTCGGCCGAGCATGCTCGCTCATCACTAATCAGAACCATAAATGGCACGTTCTGTGATTTTGTGGAAATTAATTTTGTTTATTTGTTCTTTGTTATGAGTGCTTTCAGTGGGAAAGAACTGTGTGTGGGAGTGCAGAGAGAGAGAGAGAAGAAGTGATACAATATCAAATACAATCCTGGTATGAACTGGAGTGATAGTCTCCTTGCTTATGGTTTTTATCGATTATTGCAACAGTATGTGAATCTCTACTTTTTTCTTTGATGAATGCTATACTCTGACCAATCCTGATTTCCAAGGGGATGGCCCCCAAACTAACACAATCTTGCTTCAGCACTTTTTTCTTAATTTAAATTTACCAGTTAGAAGCATTATCACAGTCACTGTAATGATCTCATCGCCCTGTATTTTTTTGAAAACTGTCATCCTTTTATTGCTAGAGGGTATACAAAAGAACATTTTGGCAGCTGAATGGACTGCACTGTTCCTGTTAGTGGGACTGAAGCAGAAGGCTGAACTTTTATTTATCAAGCCCTACTAATACTTTATTCACATATTTTTTTAACCTGCTAGTTTAGCAGCAGCTAGAGTTATGTTAGTTAACTAATTAATAGCTGAGGAATTGGACTCAGGGAGTAGTGTTAGAGAATCAGTGAAGAAACAACAAGTGCCTTTTTGCCACAGTAATCATTCTGCAGAGTAAAAGAATCATAATTCACCAAAAGGTACAAAGCATTAATGCACTGTATATTATTGCCTCTAAAATAAAGTTCCCTTCATGTGAATAACTTTACATTTATGTGAGAGAATGTCCTGAGGAGGTCTAAGAGTGGGTGAAGTTGTATGTAATTTATTTAATATATCAAATGTCAGTACAGAGAAGGCAACATCCCTGAATGAATTTAGTCCAGTAACAAAAGCTTTTAACAAAATTCAAACTAACCAAAAGTTAAGGTACTGTAAATGAAGGTCATTGCCACTGAACAGAGGTGTTTTGTTTTGTTTCTTTGCACAAAAAATGTGGTTTTCTCACAGTGGAGAACTGTAATGGACATCTTATCATCATCATCCTCATTCATTGTTCATTTCATTTACACAGTGGTGTATGTATTTGTTTGGAATTAATAGACTTTATATGAACTAAGCGTTTTATTTTAGATATGCACTTTAGATTTCTATTTTTATTAGCACTTTCTTTCTATGTGGATTTTACATAAGATTTGGGTATTATTTTTAACCCGTTGAGTACCAGAGGGGTATCCAAGGCATTGCTTCACAAAGGGTTAATCTCATGAGAAACGTGGTAATTGTCAGACTACTGAAAGCTGGAGAGCAAAGAGCAGAGTGTGGCTCAGGTATGATGCCAGCCACTGGTGTGAACATGATGTGGCCTAAGATGTAGTTAGTGGTGGTGGCCATGATGCAGGATGGAAACACCAGTAAGCCATGAGGTGGTAGTGCTGACATAACTACTGACACAACTCCAGTGGGGAAAACAAGACAGGAACCCAGAATAGTTGGATCCATTTGGTGGGATAAACAAGCAGAATCAGAGGACAGGCAGAGTTTGTGGCAGGTGGAGTTCATGCAGAATCAGGAGACAAGCCGAGGTTGGGACAGGCAGAATTCAAGCAGGATCAGGAGACAAATAAGGATGGGGCAGGTGGAGTTCAAGCAGAATCAAGAGATAGGCCAAGATCAAATAGAAAAATCAGAGTGGAATCAAGGAAATAAGTCTTCACCAAATGGCTAACAACTGAGCACTGAAGACATATTGAGATGCGTAGATATAGGTACAGAAACATGTGGTGAGTGATGTACCACTGGAAGTGCGTGTAAGTGTGTCCTCATACAAATGTGAGAATATTCCTGCTAGCACACGTGTACAAACATGAATGCAATGATCGACCCATGCAAAAGCATGGCCAGTTGGAAAAGAAAAGGAGTGACAGTTAAACACATATGGATTCTGTGCAAATCTGATAATTTTGTGGTTTTTATATTGCTAATGTGGTCACAATTTCTATTTCTGCATATTTTAAGTAAATTCTGAATTTATACAGTATTTTGTTGCTATTATAATTATTTAAAGCTTTGTGGTTATAGTTTGTTTTTTAGCTTTTAGTTTAATTTTTTGTTCCAATCATACCATCAAACACTGTTCATTTTTTTTCAAATATTTCTGAATAACACTGAGGCAATTATGTACGTATTAAACACAATGCAATATTTCAATAAATAAAAACTCTTTTAGGCTTTTTGCAGGACACTGTAACAAGTCTAAACTAAACATGGTTCAGTTGTGCTTTAGATTAATTGATCTGAAAATTGACAAAGAAAAAAAGAAAATAAATACATTGAGACATTAGAATCCCTATGCAAAACATTTAGACAGAAGGCACGTTCTAATGCAGTATAATACAACTGATAATCATAGCGAAAACCTTCTCCCATGGTATTTCATTCTACACGCCATCACATCAATGTACCATAATGCTTGTTCCAATAAATGCTGGAATAGTGACATAATTAAACTTAGATTTTCTCTGGCAGTTTATCATGAACACCACTTCTTTATCACATTATTTCCAAAATAACTTGTATGGAATTTGCATATCCACTTGTAAAGGATACATCTGCTTACATAAAATAACAAAGTGCTATTATATGTTCTTAAAGGGATAGTAATGGTTAATTTTAAGTTGATTTAATATTGTATTGTAGACATTAAAAAAGGTTAACATCGATGTAAGTCTTATCTCTCAAACCTTTATGGTTTGAGAGATATGACTTGCTAAAGTATCCTTTTCCTGGCTGTTTTACTCAAGTCTGCCATCTAGCTGACAGCTGCAGATTCTAGTCATTTGACCAGACAGAGGCTCTTCAGCAGAGCTGAAATCACGCTATTTAGAAAGAAATACTTCATTGGATTGGTCTACAAAGTATGCTTGCAAACCAGGCACACTTTGTAGACATTCTAAATGAAGTATTTGTCTTTAGATATTGTTATATCAGCGCTGCTGAAGAGTCACATCTGGTCACGCAACCAGAATCTGCTTCTGACAGCTTTACAGCTCGTCAAGCAGAAAGGGGAGGGGCCAAAGAACTTTATTTTCCTATATCTCTAAAACCATAATGGTTTGAGAGATACAAATAACTGCAAGTACTTTCTTTTAATTGTATCTACCATATAGTTAATATTTTTTTTCTGACATTACTATCCCTTTAAATATCTACTGAATGATGTAATTAGAAAATAACCAATATAAAATTATCTGTGTGTGTTGGTCATACATATTAAGTCTATGTAAATAGTGTTTCTTAAAATATTTTATACTAGCAGTGTGGGAAGGCACTGCCCGTCATGTTTTTGTATTACTGTATTTAGTAATGTAAAATATAACGTTAAAGTAGTTGGTACAGACCCACATATACAGTGTGTGAGAGCAGTGTTGTTCCACAGTGGCAGAAGAGCGGAAAGGATTCTGTAATCAGTGTTGCGCAGCAGAAGTCAAGTAAGGTGATGAAGATTCACACACACACAAATAATTGAACCCTTTAAATTATACTTTTCCTCAGTACGTCAACCTCCCTATATATACAAATGCCATATCCACATACATAGAAGCACACATTTGAATACAAAAAAAAATTGAAAGGAAAGAATTAAATTAACCCTATAAGGATATGAGAGGTTGCACAGCACTCAAGCGGTTAATGTGTTTACACCAGAGTGGGCAACATGTTGCTCTCCAGCAGCTTACTGCCACCTGTGGTGCACTCCGCCGCTATGTACATAGGTAGCAAGAAAAACACTGCACCCCATATACCGGACATAGGGTTCTCTGTGAACTCACATTGGCACTCCCCTCATTATCAGTAGAGCGCACAGGCAGGCAATAAGAATCTAAGGCTCGTGGCAAGGGACAGGAGGGCTGTGAGACAGTGCTGAACAGGTCAGAGTACAAATGGTTAAGACTGTTCTATAATGAATGGATCCTGTGCTGTACTTCCTCTCAGTAAAGTAGAACTGCAGTGCCATATTCTTGTACACCAAGGCAACTGCAAATCTTCTGACACAAAAAGTATTATGTTTATTACGTTTTTACAATAGGGTGAGTAATATATTTTGTAAACTGGAGTGTTACTGCTGAACGCCTGTATGTGTGGCAGATTGCACTGAACGGGTTGTAGCACAGGCACAAAGTACTTAGGATGAATGTCTTTGAGTGCCAGAGGGGTATGCATCGCATTGCAATGCATTGCGTACCTATCAGGCAGTCAAAGGGTTAAACAAATATATCATAGAAACCTTACTTTACAAAATGTTAACAGCTAGAGTTCCAGATGTGTCCCTCTTGCGCAAAAGAGATTAAACCTATATTGTTTGTCAATACTACGGACCAGAAGGCTGCACAACGCCATTTATTTTCCACTCATCTAGTCCTGAAACGTAACAATGTACTGTCAAAAAGGTGCCTAACACATAGTAAAGCCAGTGGAGTAACTAAAGGGGTCGCAGGGGTCGCACCTGCGACCAGGCCCATCACTCCAGGGGCCAGCCTCCCCCTGCGACCTCCTCACCTAACGCCCACAATTAACTAATGCAGAGCGCTGGGGCTCCACATTCGGAAAGTGCCGGTCTGCCAGAGGGAGATCAGTAGTGAAGAGGTCCGCGCGGGAGAAGAGGTCTGTGCAGAAGGAGGCACAGACCTGTCCTCTGCCACTGGACCACCAAGGAGGTAGGATATTTAGGATCATTGTGGTGATTGTGGGGCAATGTGGAGATTGCGGGGCATAGTAGAGATGGGGGCATTGTTCTAGGGGCAATGTGGAGATTGAGGGTGTAATGTGGAGATGGGGGCATTGTAGAAGGGGCAATATGGAGATTGAGGGGCAATGTGGCGATGGGGGGCAATGCGGAGGTGGCCAATGTGGTCGGGAGCCCATGACAATTCTTGCACCAGGGCCCCGTGGCTTCTAGTTATGACTGAGTAAAGCACTGTACCCTTACCACAACGCAAACTGTTAAAAAAGCAAAAAGGGTTAATTAAGTTATTCCCTGTTGGAAAGAAAAAAATGGGCAACTGTTGGCAGTGTAAAAACATACTGAATGCAGTAATTCAGTTCAATGTAAGTAAAGATGTGCTCTTACTTGAGCACTGTGTTCTCAGTGAATATCGGAGCAGGAGTGTGCAGAAACGCATTCAGTAGAAGAGAGTGAGTGGAAGAAATGGCGTACAACCGGAGGCATGTGGGATGCCAAGATCCTGACAGAAGCAGAGGACAGAAGGTCTTAGTAGGAGAGAGATACAGAGGAGGTGGGCCAAGATCAACAAAAATACTGAACAGTGGACAGGCAACTGTAATATGCACTGAGAACACAATGCTCAAGTAAGAGCACATATTTACTAAGACTGAAGTGACTTACTGCATTCATTCAGGTATATTGTGGCACATCTCTGAAGCAAGACAAACAATTAGGTAGTAGTTAAAAATGGAGCTCTATCACGTGGGAGTAAATAGATGTCTTAAGTGAAACAAAATGGAGCTCTATTATGTGGGGGTAAATATATATCTTAAAGGGATAGTAATGTTTCATGATAAAAACAGCTCTAATTAATCATCATAGTATTTGGACTTTGGAGAGTGTTATTTCAGTTCTGTCAGAGTTGTAGTTCAGGAGTAATTCAATGACAAAATTTCCCCCTCCTGCCCCTTTTACTGATGTAACACTGTTCAGCCAGATCAGAAGGGAGGTGCCCAGGTAGACTGCAGAGAGGGACAATCTTCAATTAAGATAAGGGAAAAACCTGAAAATCTTGCCAAGGGGGGAAGGGCTTTCATTGTTTTCATACAAAGAAGAGTGTCCCCTGCTGTTATCTGTCTGGTCTTACAACCAGACTCACATCTGAGAAGAGATGGCTTACACTAGGTAAAAGGGGCGGGAGGGGAATCTTTGCTTGTGAATATCTCTTAAACCATAAAGGTTTGAGAGATAAGACTTATATCGTTCTTCATGTTTTTTTAATGCCTACAAAATAAAATAAAGTTAAAACGAAGTATTACTATCCCTTTAAGTGAAACTGTGTGGTTGTGTGTGGGCCATTGTAAAAGGATACCGTGTTTGTTATAGGTGGATAGGACAGAAATTAGGTTGTGGAGTGTATGAGAGTATTTGAAGTTACCAGGTGAAATGATAAAAGCTCCAGATAATATTGCTCCATAGAGGGTGCAGTCACTGATAGCAGGACATAGGCGGGACATAGTGCTCAGTTAGCCATGTTGTAGATTTAAAGATACAATATTGATAGCGGGCCAAGTCCTTGCAGAAATTTTCACAGGAGCCAGCATGGGGCCAAAAGTCCAGTGAAAATGACTCCCCAGTGTAAAGTCCTAGCACAGATGTTATTAGGAGTGTGACTTGCTGCCCCATGAACACTCCTGTGAAAATCACACCCTTGTTAATGTTTGCAGCAATGTGAATGGTAGAGAGAGGCATAACTCCTCCTCCTGAGCAGCTAGGAGTGTGTGAAGAATTGATGGTCACATGAACAAGTTCTCCTTTATTGTACAGATAGGATTACTTAAAGAAACTAAAAGGATTTTAGTTATAAAAAAAATCCATTAAGTGAATTACATGAATTTACAAATGGTCTTTACACCCATAATAGCAACATTACTGGTACTAAAGGAGAGGTTTTTTAGATGCACAGTTTTCACCTAATTAGAAGTAGGAAGAAGAAGTATAGTACAGTAAAATTAATCATAGTTCTTAAGCTTGCATTAAAGTAGTAAACATTATAAATGTTCTTAACTATTGAACTTGGATTACTTCTGTTTTTTTATTGCAAGTAGAATTGTTGACTAGATGTACGGAATAGAAATTACTTATTGAAGTTTCCATGAAATGTTGTCTTTATTAGAAAGGTCATAATCATTATATGTTTAAAAAAATGTTGACTTCTTGACTGTACGATGGAAATGAGCCTCTACAGAGCCTCTTAACTTAATTGCAAATATAGTTGTTTCAACAATTACAGAAAATTATTGCTCCTACTATGACATTAAGTATTCTTATTAAAAAATGTATTTTTTGCTGATACTTTTTATTAAATCTGGTTTGTAGGAATATGTATTCATGGTCCCAGGAGACCAAAAAGTCACAAAACATAATATGCTGTATCAATTAGTTATAGAATAATTAACCCTTTCATTCACAGAAAAATAACTTTGATCTAAAAAAAACATGGTTAACTCAAAGTTTAACTGTGTGAGTGCAGCATATGTCGAAGTTTACCTGGGGGGGGGCAGCATATGTCTGTTTATCTGTGTTGCAACATATGTCAAAGTTTAACTGTGGGGGAAGTATGTTGAACATACGTATTGTGGGGCAACATGGGGAACATCACCATTGTCTGCTAGCCCCACATACACAGACTGACACTCCTCAGTCTTTTTCCCTTGCCCAAGCAGTGCCCATGGGGATTTGTGGCTACCAATAGGCAAAGAAACAAGTCTAAAGGGGGGGGGGGGTTGGACAGTGTACATGGGGATCTGTGGGTACCAGTGGGCAAATTAACAAGTCTGGGAGCCATGGGGTTCTATGGCTACTAGTGGGCAAGGGAATAAGTCTTGGGAGTACACATCATGTATGAAATATGATACAGAGCTAAGGGAATGATTATGTACTGCTTGGTGTACACTATGGCACTGAAAGGGTTAAAGGAGTGATGCTGTTCATGGTGCTGAAAGGATCCTCTCTACTCCCATCCTGAGCAAGTGGGGAAGCAGAAAGAATGTTCTCAGACTTCAGGATTGTCGTACTGCTGGTGAGGGAGGGCATCCCTTCCACATTTACAGCATTCTGACAGCCTGCTAATGAGGACCTTCTCCTACCCTTGTATCCTTAAATTGTAGTGCATATGGCAGCGTGTGTCTACATCGAAAAATCATAGTGCTTTGAACATATCGACAAAATTATATTGCCACAGCATCAACCTTTTGTGCATCTCGGTCAATATATTTCTAACCAGGACATTTTAAACTATATAGGAGCAAAATTGGAAGCTGGCCTGCTTAGCCTGGAAGCAACCCCCTTAGAGCCCAGAACAACATTGTTTCTATTGCAATACTGTCTAAAAGGCTGTACAGATCCCTGCCCTGACAAATATAAACTGCTGAATATAAAAGTGTGTATGAAAGGTTTATGAAAGGGTAGCATTGTATGGATTTGAGCACTCGGTAAAAAAAACTGGAGTAGGAATTAACCATTTTGACCAGGTCCTAGAAGTACCTTAGAACATCCCTCTCTCTATTATTAACCTTTCTGTAAAGATACACTTCTTAAAGGAATGTTTGAATTTGTCAGAACAAACTTTAATGTTTTTGGCACTCAAAACTCCAGAAGTGCAAAAATCCAATATGAGTTATACCACATTCTAACACTATATAATTCCTAAGAAAATGAATGAATTTAGAACTGATTTCCTCAGAGCAATTTTATTTCATGATGTACTAAGGTACTACAAGGTAAAGAGGAACTACACAGTCCAAAATAACAATACACTTCCAACACTATCCACCATTTGCCACAAGCATTGCAAAGTGCCCATATTTTGTACATGGGCCTTTAGTAAGTGTATAAGAAAACAGGAACAATATCAAAATACATCTAAATGGAAGTGGCATTGATTTTAAAAATCCAAATCACAATATATACAGTACTGTGCAAAAGTCTTAGGCAGGTATGACAAAATGCTGTAAAGTAAAATTGCTTTCCAAAATAGACATGTTTACAGTTTATTTTTATCAATTAACAAAATGCATAGTGAGTTAACAGAAGGAAAATCTAAAATAAATCAATATTTGATGTGACCACCCTTTGCCTTCAAAACAGCATCAGTTCTTCTTGGTACACTTGCACAAAGTCAGGGATTTTGTAGGCATATAGGGCTAGATTCTATTACAGGTGCTAATTTTATCTCTGCATTTATCTCCAGGTTTCCCCTTAGACTTCAGTAGGAAAATGTTTGATAAAACAGATGTTAACATTTATCGCCTGCAATAGAATCCAGCCCATAGTCAGGTGCATGATTAAACAGTGATACCAGACAGGTGATAATGATCATCAATGTAATATGTAAACCGAAACACAATAACTAACTGAAAAAAAGAAAAAGCTGTGTAGAAGGAATAGTCAAACTCAGATAACAAGGTGAGGTTGCTGAAAACAGTTTAATGTCAAAAGTTAACCCTTTGAATGCCAGAGGGGTACAGAATGCATTGCAAAGCAGTGCATCCCGTACCCCTCTGGCACTCAAAGGGTTAAACACCATAGCAAGACTGAGCACATAAACAAGACACAAGGTGGTTATAGTGCTGTCACAGTTTTCAGACAAAGAAGGACAGGCATGAATATAAAATATAAATCCACCTTTATTTAATAAGTACAGTAATAATAGTATAGCCCACGCAACCCCAGATCACAGGACGATAGGACCAAGGCTCCTACCCAGAGCTGCACACTGTGCTGTGCACTGCACTACAGCGAGATACTGGAGACTAGGACCGAGGTGCGGGTGGAACACCAGAGAGAATGGTAACTGAGGCACAAGTCTCCACCCTGGGTCACGCGACCAGAGGCAACAGGGAGCAAGATCAGGCCTGAACCATGAAACACTGATACTGATGGTCAGGCAAGTTTGGAGAGTACAGAGTAAGTAGTCAGCCAGAGCCACAGGTAAGACAGGCCAGGACTATATGGAGTGATAGGCAGCAAGAGCCAGAAGTCAGACAAACCGGGGGACTATACTGAGTGAGTTAGTCAGCCAGAGCCACAGGTCAGAACCAATGTGGGTAATCAGACAAGTTGGAATCATACACTGAGCGAGTTAGTCTGCCAGAGCCACAGGTCAGAACCAATGTGGGTAGTCAGACAAGCCAGGGTCATACACGCAGCATATTCTCAGAATAGCACAGGTCACAACGGAGCACAAGATACAATATCAGAAACACCACCTAAGGGCAATTACTCCCAGGCCCAGGGAGGTTTATAAAGGAGGAGGAGAAGGCGGGACCCAATTAGGCCATGCAGAATAGGCCCATAAACAGGTGTCCTAGCCAGTGCCTGTTTCATGATGTCAGCAATGTGGAAGTGGCTGCAACTATGCTGGCCGACACACCACAGACAAAGGAAGCACAACATAATCTGGCCTCTAAGGTAGACTGTGATAAGTGCATCATCATGGTCGCTACCAGGCAGAAATTTCAAAGAAGACAGGGGTTTGCAGTACTAGCCAAACTCTTTTAAAGAAGCACAAAGAATTTGGCTGTGTTGAGGACCACAGAGACAGTGGTCAGCCAAGGAGATGAAAGACACATAATGCTTACTTCCCTTTGCAATCTGAAGATGTCCACCAGTGCCATCAGCTCAGAACTGGCAGAAAAAGTGGGACCCTGGTACACCCATCTACTGTCTAGAAAAGCCTGTTCAGAAGTGGTCTATATGGAAGACTTGCAGCAAAAAAAGCCATACCTCCGACATGTAAAAGGCTAAAAGACTCAACCCTGCATGAAAACACAGTGACTGGGGTGCAGAAAAATGGCAGCGGGTGCTCTGGACTAAAGAGTCAAAATATGAAATATTTGGCTGTAGCAGAAGGCAGTTTGTTCGCTGAAGGGCTGGAGAGCAGTGCAAGAATGAGTATCTGTAGGCAACAGTGAAGTATGGTGGAGGTTTCTTTGCAAGTTTGGGGCTGCATTTCTGCAAATGAAATTGTTGATTTGGTCAGAATTAATTGCCTCCTAAATGCTGAGAAGTACAGGCTGATACTTATCCATCATCCAATAACATCAGGAAGGCATCTGATCTGCCCAAAATTTGTTCTGCAGCATGACAATGACTCCACACATATAGCCAAAGTCAAACTATATTCAGCATAAAGAAGAAGAATGAGTCCTGGAAGTGATAGTATGGCCCACACAGAGCCCTGATCTCAACATCATCAAGTTTGTCTGGGATAGAAAAGCAACTGAGACTGCCTAAATCCACAGAACTGATTTTAGTTCTCCAAGAAATTTGGAACAACTTACCTGCTGAGTTTCTTAACAAACTGTGTACAAATGTATCTGGAAGAATTGATGCTGTTATGACAGCAAAGGATGGTCACACCACATATTGGTTTGATTTAGATTTTTATTCTGTTCACTTACTATGCATTCTGTTAATTGATAAAAATAAAGTATTAACATGCCTATTTTTAAAGCATTCTTACTTTACAGCATTTTTTTCACACCTGCCTAAGACTTTTGCACAGTACTGTACTTATAGGTATGAATGGGAGAAAAGTAAAACATTTTTCTGTGGGAAATTTCATGTAAAACCAGCAATTTCCTACTTTTACTTTGAAATTTCAAACCCATAGAAAATAAATTAAATGTCCTCCTTTTCTAACCCCAATTTCTCACAAGAGCATTGACATTTCTCAGCTATGTTTTTATGGCTTAAAGTGGAGATAAAATTAAAAGTTACTAGGAAGCTGAGTCATACAGCAAAATATACAAGGCTTCATCCTCTGCCCATGACCCTAACCACCTGCTTATACAACTCTTGCACAGCCATACTTGAAAAATAACTGTAGTTTGGCATATGCTAGCAGGGTGCAGCACATGACATCTGTTCTTTAAAAACTCAGTTTTCAACAAAAGAAAAGAGCAACATGTCAGCCACCAACAAACTGAATAAAGTTTCTTTTAACACCATAACTCCTTGTAATGGAGGTATTGGTGGCAGTGGTTGTGAGGACTATATAAACCCTTTCACCTCCAACTAACTCAGTCATCCTCCCCCATGCCTTGCACTTGCATTGCAATAGCAGTAGTGGCATTGGTATTATTCTTACAGAGGAAAGTATTGTTACTTTCCCTGAGGCCGTTTGGCACTGAACAGTTTTAGGATTGCTTCTATTGCTGCTAGTTATGACACCTCGGATGTACTGCTCGTGTGTCTCACAATCAGACCTGTGGTGGTGTTTCAGGTGGGAACTCTCCAACGATGTGCCTACTAGATGGGATCCTGCTTTCCTCCTTCTCACATGACTTTTACACAGAAAAAAGATAGCAGCATGTTAAGCTTTTGGATTGTGAGTGAAGTATCTCCATACTGTAGATTTAATAGAATGAGAGATTCCTGAGGGACTACTAAAAATGTAAGGGCTAAATGTTACAATTGCACTAACTGTAGTTGTCAATGGTATTGTTCTTCCATCAGCGGCAGAAGCACTTATCATAGCTTTGGTTGTGGATGTGAATGATGGATTGTGTTTCTGTTTACTCAATAGTAGTGTGGGTGGGGACTGAACTTAGAAGCAGTGACAGTGATGATGACTGACAGATGACTTGTTAATTTTTACTAAGCCAGAGTCAGACTTTCCAATTGATCTCTCAAAGAGTTTCTGAGTATGCATGCTATTAATTTTCAGTGGTAGAAAAATGAGCCTTTTCCTTTCAGCTAATTTTATTGCCATGTCATTCCCCTTTCTCATTTTCTACTTCATCTATATCAGAAGAAGGGGAGGACAGTGGAGGGATATATACTAGATCAATATGATAATTAATTATAAGGTCCTCACCTCACCAACTCCACCCACTACCTTCCCACTATGCTTAGAGTTTCTTTTTACTTATTCCTTCCCCTAGTAGCCTTGCTGGACATATTGAAAATTATGTTCATTTTACTGTTATGTACACATCAGAACTTTTGTTTGTGGAATGATATCTCACCCCTCTCAAAATAATGTATCATGTACATTTGTGCGTGTGTCTGTATCTGTCATGTAAAAAGAGTTTTTTTGCTAAACAGTCCCTATCTTTCACTGTCACCGTCTAGTATCTGCAAAGAAATCACACTCACTCTCCATGCAGCCACAAGCAATACCGTCTACCCTGCTTTTCCTGTCTATATGCCTGTACATGAAGCTAACATGAAAATGTCATCATCATCTTTTTCTTTCTCTCCCAACACCACTGCAATCTTAATGTTTTTTATAGAACTGTGAAGAGTGCAGATAAACCTGTTAGCATCAGAATCATCAGTTGGCAGTAATGGATAAATTGTGCTACACAACAGCTGCTGTAAGCAAGCAACACCACAACAGATATAGAAGAGTCAAGTAAATTGTACTTGTCTTCCTCCTTAGTGAGGAGAAGAGGCACAGCCAGCTCAGGTAGGACATTTTTTCACCTGCCTATCTGACTGTTAAAAATCAAAAAGTTTCTTTTTCTCCCTAAAGTACCCCAGAGAACAACTTGGCTGGCATCAAGACTCCTAAAAATAAACTCTTTGCATATATTTGCATATCTCCTCTAGCATGAAGACTTTGCTGCTTTTTTTCACTTTCACAAACACAGATGGGCCGCTGTTTTATACTATCTTGGTCGGGATTCAAGAGAAACTCTCTTCATCATAACTTTTATCATTGATTTCACTGACAAAGGAGGCGAATATCAGAAAAGCATAAAAGCAGAAAAACTCAGTCACACTATGGCTAGTGCTGTTTTTCTCCCGTTTCACCTTTGAGTTGAACATTTTCACTAATCCCTACTAAACATATTCAGTTAGCTGTCTTTATTTCTTCTCTCTCCTTACAAAAAAAACGAACAACATTAAGTAAATGCTCTCTGAAAAGGACAATTTATGCATGTGTTAAAAAGCAAGTTTAGAATCATATTTTAGGGATTTAACATGAATAATTAACATTTATATATGCTAGCTGTAAGTATGTGGTAGTAAAAGTTATATCAACCTATTTCATTTTTTGGTGTTAATGTTCCTTTAGCACGGGCTACATGTTTTTTTTGCTGTGTAATTATCTTTATAGCTATTTTATACTTACATGTAACTTGAATTTTATTGTCCTGTTTATTCGTATATGAACCTGATAGAGTAAATAACAAATGTTACTGTATTATTACGCAACATTGATCGAATAACCTTCATTATCCTTGTAGCAAATGTAGCAAATTATAATTGAAGTACAGCATCATATAGTTTTAGTTGATCTATAAACTACATAGAACAATGTATATATATATATATATATATATATATATATATATATAAAATATCATCATTTTCAGCCGTTGTCAATCCACTGCATGTGGTGCAAGTGATGAAGGTTCATTGAAGGGACAGAAAACATTTTGTGATTTCAAGAAGTGCCATATTAAACACTACTTTCTGAAGACTACATTGTGTGCTGTCTCCTTACTGGAAGCCCAGGCTGAATATAATAAATTTCATATAATCATCATCCTCAGCAGTTGGATCCACTGCAGGATGAAGGCCTCCTCAGTAGGGATGGGTGAAATCTTTCACCATTTTCCAGAGGGAAATTCCACGAAAACCATGTTTTTGTCCGCTTTTTCACGGGAAAATTCACTTCAAAACTAGTGATTAAAATTTTCTAATTTTTCACCCACTGGCCAAAATTTTTCGCCATTTTTTCAATGGCTATAAAGTTTCCACCCATTGATTTACATTGATTTCACCTTTTCGTTATAAAAATGTGACATATTTGCAGAAATCAAACATACTAGAAGCAGCTACAGAGTGATGTAGACGTGCTGTGCTGTTTTGTTGTGATATTTTGGCAAAATTGAGGCAGGAGAGGCTCATAGTGACTGCTATTACTATGAACAGATTGAAAAATAATCAGTGGAGGAGTTGGAAGGACCCTTTTGTGTCCACTGAGTCTGAGGAGGAGGAGGAAGTGAGCACTACTGAAGCAATGCTGTCCAGTCCCCCTATATCACCCCAGTTTTTGGGGAATTTAAAGGGATAGTATTTCTTTAAAATTACTGTCCCTCATATTGTAGCCCTTAATAAACTGAGTTAAATGACACCAGCGGCATCTCTCAAACCTTTATGGTTTAAGAGATAGCCACTTTCAAAGTTTCCTCTCCCCTGCTGTCAGCGTTCTGCTGCCAGCAGGGGAATCCGGTCCCGGGACAGGCAGAGGCTCTTAAACAGAGCTGATATCTCGTTATGGAAGGAAAAATGATTCATTGAAACAGTATTCTACATGTGCTTGGTTACCAAGCACACGTAGAAAACTGTTTCATTTAATCATTTTTCCTTCCATAACGAGGTATCGGTTCTGCTGAAGAGCCTCCGCTTGATTCAGAGACCGGATTCTCCTGCTGGCAGCAGAACGCTGTCAGCAGGGGAGAGGAAACTTTGAAAGTGGCTATCTCTTAAACCATAAATGTTTGAGAGATGCCACTGGTGTCATTTAACTCAGTTTATTAAGGGCTACAATATGAGGGATAGTAATTTTGAAGTAATACTATCCCTTTAATGGGAAGGGAGGGAGAAAAGGGACTGGGAAGGGAAGGAGAAAAGGGAATGGGAAGGGAGGGAGAAAATGGTAGTACTAGTGAGAGCAGGACAGGTCAGCTGCCTGTGCCTGCTGCTAGACGTGCTGCCTCTGTTGCCACCATTGCTGCCCCTGTTGAAACCAGTGCAGTGCCTGCTGCCAGTGCTCAACCTGCTGCCACCAGTACTGTATCTGCTGTCAGACGTGCTGGCCCTATTGCCAGTGCCACCAATGCTGTGCCTGCTGCCAGTGTTGAAGCTGCTAGTGTGTCTTGTAAGACTCAGAAGGGGGTAAGGAGAAGATGATGCCAAGTGTGACAGCATGGGACCCTAAGTCACACTTGCCATCCCCGAGCAGTCCTACCAGTGCAAGTACTACCACTACTAAGAAGGTCCAGCAGCTTGTTAGTGTTAGGAATGAAAGAGGGGGTAATCAATATCCTCATATTACTAGTGACTGTGAGGTGGAGGACTCTGGGGCTGAACTTGGTGTGCATGGTGTTAGTAGTAGTAGGACAGCCAATGGGACAAGTGTTTGGGGAGTTGTATGGGAAGCATGTGAGGGCTTAAATATCTCAGCAGCAGCAGCAGCAGCAGCAAGAACGGCAGTTGCAAATTCCGCAATTATGGACTCAGACTCAGGATGGAGGACATTTGACAATGGCCAGTGGCCACTGGTCAACATGACCTGCTGGCACTAGGTCAGTAGGGCATATTTTTTCCCTCAGGGCTTGTGCTTTAAAAAAAACAAAAAAAACCATAGTCCTACAAAAAAAAAATAAAGAATTTTTGGGGGTTTGTTTCTAAGAAACCAAAGTCCTACAAATCAATGTATCCTCAGGGCTTGGGCCTCTAACAAGAAATATAACAAATCAACCTTTACAAAATACTCTATTGAGTCAAGTGGCAGCTTATGTCAGGGGGTTTTGTCTCTATCACTTTACATACAAATTTCTTATTTTATTTTTTTATTAACTGTCCCCCTAATTCCACTCAAGAAACCCCCTCAAAACAAATTGACTTTTCAACTGATTCATTCCCCAGAATCCACCCACCAACACAGTCACCCTCCTTAGACCCCTTTTATACCATTTATGTTTTTTTTTTATTATTTTATTTAGGATTTATTTTTATTAATTGCCCCCCCCAATCCCAGTAAACAACCCCCCAAAAGTCATCCCCTGTTCAAATGATTCTTTCCCCACACCCCACCAACACAGGTACCCTCATGCCCCTTTTATACAATACCTTTGAGAAATAAAATAATATTTGTTATGTGTTGTGTGTAACTTCAATGTTCCCATTGACTTCAATGGAATGAGCTAGACGAAAAAAGAATGAAAAAGCGGAAAATTAGCACTTTTCTCAGGAAATTTTTTGCCAAGCGGAAAGTGCCATTTTTTGACGATTTTCAAAAAGTTTCGCCCATCCCTACTCCTCAGCAAGCCTGCAACAGCTATGGTCCAGTGCCCTTGTAGCCACTGTGTACCAGCTAATATAGTAACTTCATCTACATATCTTGTCTTTTTCTTCTTCTTGGGTATTTAGTTTCAAGTGGAATCCTTTTCAGAATTAGTTTGGTCCATCTACCATCAGATCTTCTTACTATGTGGCCTGCCCATTTTCCTTTTAGGAGCTTTACTATTTCAATTACATCACAGACCTTTGTTTGCTGATGGATCCAAACACACATTTTTCGGTCTCTTTTTTTATGTTTAGAAATTACCGATCCGTACTTGTCTGTGTAACCTTACATTTTTGCTTGGCTTTGACATTCAGTGTCCATGTTTCACAGCCATACATAAGGACTGTCAAAAATCTTTCACTTGAGGCAGAGTGGTAAATTTGTCTTAAAGACAATACTACTGAGTTTTCCAAATGCTTGCCATCCCAGTTTTATTTGTTGCTCAATTTCTAATTAAGTGATATTAGTGTAGCCCTCACATTTTTCCTATTCGCATGACTGGGACTATTGAACTTTGACTTCCTGAAACTTATGACAGGAAATGACTTGGTAGTTTCTATCACAGTCTATGGAGAACTTGACTGCAAAGGATGTTGGTCATGTGACTAATCCAGCCAACCGGAAGAGCCCTGGGCTGGAACTTTCCAGAACAGTGTGAGAGACAGAGGGAGAATGATTGGCTGCAGCAGTGAAGGTGTGTGTGAGGCTTAAATCTACTGATTCAGTGTGTGCTGCTGTGCTAATCCAGGGAAAGAGCTGTGGAGCAGGATGCAGACACAGCAAATGGCTGACAGCCCCTGGAGCTTTTCCTCTGTTATGTAAATCTGAGTGGTAAGAAGTATCTACTCCTCCTGTCCCACTGACAGGGCAGTCTTTCCATCACTGACACTAATAAAACATATCAAGGACACTTCCTGTGTATATTAGCTGCTTAAAACTTGTGGATTTACTTAAAGGGCCCAAACACTTCTGTGCACTGGTACCCTTCAGCCATTAGGATGAAGCCTGAGGGTGGGTCTTCAGGTGGTTTGGGGAGGGTGCTGGGCCTGGTTAGATAGATTTAGGTGTGTTAGTCAATCACTTTATTACCTGCCTTACTCTATTCTTTTAATACATGTTCATATCAGGGCTCAAAATTTCAAGTCCTGAGCTACTAGCCAGGCCTGAAAAGTTACTCGCCACCAGTTTCCACTCCTAGCCCCACCCATATCCCTGCCTTGAACCCCACATATCTCAAGTTCTCTTTGATGAAATGACGCTGTTCTATGTTTTATTCAGAATAAAATGAACAAAAATATTCCCACTCTATTTCTCTTAATAATGAGGATGTTGCACTATGTATATACATTTTTTATGGTACTGTTTAGAGGTAAGAGTATTTCCATACTGTACTTGGGCAGCTTTATTAGAAAGTGGTAATGTAAGTATCTACACACACAACCTGTGCCTCTGTATTAGTAGACTACCTTGCTATATCGGTAACGCTATGCATAGAACTTAAAGGGATAGTAATACTTTAATATTACTAATCCCCATAGTGTAGCTTTTTAAAAAATAATTCAATTGCCCCCATGTTCATCTCTCAAACCTTTATGGTTTGAGTGAAAACCGTAAGCAAAGTTTCCCCCTCCCTCCCCCTTCCCTGAATTCAGCGTTGTACTGACTGCAGGGGATGTCTGTCGTACAACAGGCTTGCGGCTCTGCAGCTGAGCTGAGATTGCGTTAATGAGAAAGAATTATATCACTGAAAAGGTCTTCTTCATGTGCTTGGTTTGCAAGCTCACATAGAAGACCATTTCAGTGAAATATTTTTTTTTTACTAACTCGATCGCAGCTCTGCTGAAGTGCTGCCTGTTGAAAAATAAAACAGGATATCCCTGCAGTCAGTACAACGCTGACTTCAGGTAAGGGAGGGGGGAAGTTTGCTTACGGTTTTCTCTCAAACCATAAAGGATTGAGATATGAACCTGTGAGCAATTTAATTATTTTTTAAAGCACTACACTTGGGAATTAGTAATATTAAAGTATTACTATCCCTTTAAGTATGGCATAGGCTTTTGTCCTGCAATAAGATTGGCAATATGCCTACTGTGTACTCTGTAAGACTGGCTCTGTGCAAGTGCTTACATACCAGCCATGTACCTCTGTATTGTGAGACTGTCTCAGTAAGAATGCCAATGTGTCAATGGAGTACATTTGTATTGTAAGGCTGTCCCTGTAAAACTGCCAATATGCCTACCATGTACCTCTGTATTGTCAGACTTTAGTTGGTCACTAAATCTCTCTTGTATCATTGTATTGTGAGTCTGTCAATGCAGGAGTGCCTATGTAATATGTGCCTTCATATTAGTTTGCTACCCGTAGTATGAGTTATGTCTGCATGCCATCCCACCCTGTATCAATGTATTGTAGGCTGTCCATTTACGAGTCATATGTAGTTCTATAATAATCATACAGAGTGTAGATGAGTTAAACAAATCCTTCACTTCCAATGGTAAATATAAATAAATACTCAAAATAAAATACACTATATCACAACTGTATAAAATATACAGGATTAATTATATGTCATCCTAATTGTGCATCCATAATTTGGATACAACAGAGAGAGTAAACAGTCCAATATCAAATCTCAATGTATGTTGGGGATTATAGTGATGGCATCTCACCACAATTTTCTACTTCTGGTTGTGCAATCACAAGCAACCACTGCGATGGAGCGTAAATACCTGTATCGTCACGCTATGATATAACTTACCCCTAAATTCTATGTCATTGCCTTAATCACAATTAATTGTTGAAGCTCCAGCACATTCACTGGCTAAATGGAACAGACCAATGTTCCATATATCTAGCGCACCTGAATCTTGTGTGTGCAGAACACCTAAAAATAATGAAGCACAACAACATATTTGGCTTAATTTGTGATATTACATTTGCCTTACAGTGATCGCAATGTTGCTGAGCGCTGCTCCAGCCTCTCTCTCCCCAGAGAAGTGCTTAGCAACATTGCGATCATGGTAAGGCAAATGTAATATTGCAGGTTAAGCCAAATATGCTTTTGTGCAATGTTATTCTTGATATAGAGGTCCACTTTGAAAAACAACTATTTGTAACGCAGTGAAAAAGAGGCCACCTTCCACTATTCCACTATTCATCTGACTTAATTCTACAACGAACAAAACTCCTCACATACTCCGCATTACATGCATCAGAGGCAATGTCAATGTTGTCGGAAAGGCATTCACAGAAAATCATTACTTAACCCTTTGAGTTCCAGAGTGGTACGTAAAGGGTTAAGTAATGATTTTCTGTGCATTCCTTTCAGACAACATTGACGTTGCCTCTGCTGCATGTAATGCAGAGTATGTGAGGAGTTTTGTTCGTTGTAGAATAATTTAAGTCAGATGAATAGTGGAAAGTGGCCTCTTCACTGCATTGCGAGTGGAACTCACCCTGTACCTACAACACTCAGCGAGTGGAGGAAGAATTAATTTTGCATTATTGCAGGGAGAGAAAGCGCATCTGTCCTGTGGACTAATCCGATCCCCTGCTTCTTCCTTCCCTCCTGATGGTGTGGTAGAGAAAGGCCACCATTTTTATACAGGGCTTCAATTTCCACTCTCCCTCACTCAATTTCTCCTCGCCAAATGAGAGGGGGCAAGTGGAAATTTTGAGCGCTGTTTATATTGTTTTGACTGTTCTTGCTGTGTGCTGTAATTATTTACTATGTCTCTGCCTGGGAAACCTGTTCATGCCCTGGATTCCCAGTCAGGTGGAGGCACTGACAACACTATATATCCCAACCCCCACAAAAAGGAGGCTCAGGAAGATGTAACCACAGATAAGGGGCCCGAGGGTTTCAGCCCCCTGGGGCGAAAGTCCATTACATTAGCTTCCTGGGTTTTTGGGATTTTGTTAGTATAGGGAAGAGTTAGACACCTATATATGATAGGGCAATAACTTCCAAGTATTAAGATCTTACTGAGGAAGAAGCCAGATGACTCTAAAATGCTTTGGAGTACGATGTGCACAGTGTTGACAGTGTGATTTAAGAAGGAGGAAATTGCAGATACTTTTAACATCAATTAAAGCTTCACTAGGAAAGTTCCAAATTTCCATCATTGCATTATATCGCTTATCTGGCAGGGAATACAAACTCCAGAATTCACGGAGCATAAAAAAACCAGATGAAACATAGCGCCGAATGAGTCTGGTTAAGAAGACACATAATTGTATGCAGAGGCGCTGATATCAAAGTTACTGGTGAGAACGTTTCATATTATTATATGATTGACTGCTTTTTATTGTGACCAGTTTAAGAGTTAAAGGGATAGTAATACTTAAGATGTAAAAAAAATTTGTTGTAGGGTTTATGTCCCCGAATAAAACAATGGTACTCCCACTTCTGAGAGATATTTTACTAGAAAATTATAACAGCTCAAACTTGAATTTTTTAGGTGCAATATCACAGTGGCCTGAAAATTTACAGTGGCACTGTTGCTACACCATCCTATGGAGATTTATGGTCTATGGACCAGAGCAGTCCATAGGATGGTGTAGCAACAGCGCCACTGTAAATTTTCAGGTCATTGTGATATTGCACATAAAAAACTCAAGTTTGAGCTGTTGTAATTTTTTAATAAAACATCTCTCAGCAGTGGGAGTACCCTTGGTTTACTCAGGGGGATAAACCCTACAACATATATTTTTTACATTTTAAGTATTACTATCCATTTAATGGCCCTTTAAATATAACAAGTGCAGCAACACAAATGTTTAATAATTACCTTCATACATTTTTTCATATAAATACATTTTCCTAAATAACAGATGGGTAAAAATGTATTTGTGAATAAAGGAAAACACTTCTGTATTTTGGATAAAAGCAAATAACTTCACACAAGACCTATTAATTGGTGCACTCACATCACTTCAGTTATTTAGCTTCGAGCACCAAATAATGTAGAGTATATTGTGTGTTTTTTTTGGATATAGAAGCAAGGATTCTTTATTCTTGACAGCTGTCTACAACATCCAGTTTTGCGCCACTTCAGTTTCTACACATAGACTGAATGATGAATACTCAAATGAGATTTATATAATGATTCCTGCTGACTAGACCAGTCTCTGTTGTTTCAGGGGAGAATATCCCTAGCTGATAACTGTATAAGTAGCTGTTCAGAGACTATAAAATATCTGCAACATATTTCAAATGTAAAGCCTACAATTGTGTAGTCAAATGTCAGATGTCAGACAGAACTAGGACAGATACAGATTACATAGGATGATTTTAAATGAAGCTCACAAAAAAATCGAGGACCCAACTGATGGATAATACTGTTTTTGATATCATTTTATCAAAAGGCATGTCTACACCACAAATAAACATTTTGATTCTGGTGGATATGTGCATATGACATGACAGTACTTCTCTGTTCCTCTATGACAGAATATATTTATTTGCAATTTTCCATCTCCTATAAAATTACATGTGGGAACGTATTTTTCAGTGTTCTTCCATAATTTTACTTGTTGCTTCCTCTAAACTAGTGAAAGGTGATTATTTGTCTTGTGTGTTTTCAACTGGTAAATGAATAGTGCTTTTATTTTGCTTGTCACTGCTGCCTACAGAGCCACTGAATGGCAGAATGACTACTATATAGACTTAATGCTTGACAATACTTCTCCCATCTTCTGCATGCAGAAAAGTAAGATAAGCAATCACAGGTGCAGGATGTGTAACAGTATGGAGTGCATTTCCTGAAAGAACCCATAATGATGATGTGTATTGTAAGTATAGTTTTCCCTTCATAGTTACCATATGTTGTAATAGTGTTTGGATGATATCCAGCCAAGAGCATTATTCATCTGGAGCTTGTAGATAGTAGTGGTATTGTCTTATGAGGACTGTATTTCAGTCCTGTCAGGAGTGTTTTTCCTTTTCATATTAGTTCAAGTACCTGTGAGGACAGAGTTATAATTTACCCAATCTGTTTGCAGTATGTTATGTAGCCCATTGTAAGAATAAGGAGCTGCATAAAGTAGACTTGCCATGCAATATCTTTTTACAATACTGAATCAGGAGTGTAGGACATAGGAGTCGGGATACCTAACTTGACTACAAGTCCACCCAGTTGTCCAAATAATAATTGTATTGAATATGTCCTTTGAAAATCAAACCCGGCCAGAGGAATCAGTCCTGGCTACACAGAGAGCCTTACATACAAAGAAAGAGGAGTAATTCTGGAGCAAATCAACCAAATACAACTTTCAGCTGATTTAAAATAGAATTTTTAACCCGTTGAATGTTAGAGAGGTCTCCAACACATTGAATAGCAATGTATTTGGAGACATTTCTAGCAGGCAAGGGATTAGAAGCACAACTTTAACCCTTTCAGTGCATTGCAATGCGGCAGATACATCTCTGCGATGCAAAAGTTTAATCAGTAGGACATTTGGAAGTTGGTTTGCTTCTCTTTTCTTTTTTACATTAGGTCCAATGTACGTGTGTGTGCATGTGTATATGTGTGTGTGTATGTATGTGTGTGTGTGTGTGTGTGTGTGTGTGTGTGTGTGTGTGTGTGCATTTTTAACGCTTTGAGTGCCAGAAGGGTGTGCAACACATTGCAACCCTTCTGGCACACATAGGGTTACAGTATTATTACATTTCCTTGAAATGTATAAAGTTTTGTAATTCTTATTATTTTTAAACTACTTCATGTATAACCATTTAATAGCAAGTCATTTAAGGTTATTGAATAACTTCCTTATCTACTATATAAAGTAACAATGTTTTGACCACTGGGTAGATTCTACACGTTTGCATATTTTAAAGAGTAACAACATATTGAATACTGAATTATTCTAGTTTCCTAGCACTTGTTTTCTATGATCTTTCTTTCTTTTGTGTAATCTGTCAAGTGAATGGTTTCAGTTGCTCATTTATCTATTTTTGTGTATTTATATTAAAGCTATCAATCCTGTCTCCCTTAGTGAATATTTAGGAATTCTTCCCATGAATATAAATTACTAATATTAAACTTGTGAATCTTCTGAATAGAGCATAGTCTTAAAGACAGAAGTTGTTACTTTTTTCACATTTCTGAATCGTTGATATAGCGCGTATAATACTATAAGCACAAACATTAAAATGACAGAGTATTTGAACATGTATAAGTTTTAAAATTATGAAATACTAGTGTAAAAGCCCGTGTACACGGGCCAATGTCCAGGTGGTATTAACCCTTTGAGTGCCAGAGGAGTAAGCAACGCATTGCTTTGTAATGTGTTGTGTACCCCTCTGGCACTCGAAGGGTTAAGAGGCCAGTCCTGCTCTGTGTCCTGCCACCGATGCAGTTGTGCACTGTAGAGACTGACTGAAAGCACAGAATGCTCTCAGCACAGAACTCCCAGCATTCTGTGCGTTCGGGCAGTCTGTACTGCGCATGACTGCTTCTGACAAACATCCTAGCGAATTATTATATAGGATGGTCTATCTAAGATGAATATGAAATATTATATCATACAAAGTCATCTGAAGATTCAAAGTTAACGTTTTAACCCTTTGAGTGCCAGAGGGGTATGCAATGCATTGCTTTCCAATGCATTGCGTACCCCTCTGGTACTCAAAGGGTTAAGGATCAGAAGGGTGTGTAAAGCAATTCTTTGCCCACCCATATGGTCATTAAAGGGTTAACGTTTCTGCTTTGGTTTTTGTGACATGTTCCAAGTAAAACTGTCCACATTTAGTTGAAAGGTCATTTAAAATAAGCAAATCCACAAAGGGGGGAGAAGGAAGGGAAGGGGCAGGTAGGGTGAAGAGTGGAAACTTGAGATGTAGGATACATTTTTGCATCTGTCATGTGTCAATGGAGAGAGACAATCAAAGGTCCAGTGAGTCCCAGTAAGAATGCCATGGCCTCCATTCAGAGGAAAATCTATCCATTTTATGAGATGAAAAGACATGGAGTGTCTCTAAGTCAGCCATCTGATAAACCTTGTTGTATCAATGCTGAAGGGTCAGTGGAAAGGATGACATAATTCAGAGCGATTAGTCTTCTGGCAGTGTTAGTAAGGAAACAAAATAATGTCATGTTTGCAGAAGTAAGGGGAGGAGAAGAGGGAAGGTGCATGGTGAAGAGGAGGACCAGTGGGTCAGTGGGGAGGTTAGTAGCAAGCATGGTGTTAACAGCAGAGAAAAAAGTCCCCTCAGAATGGGATGATTAGGGGACAGGATTAGTGATGGGCAAAAATGTTTGCCTCAAACCAAAATCAGCAAAAAAATGGCACTTCCTGCTTGGTTAAAAATTTCCAGTGAAAAGTGCCATTTTCTTGCTTTTTTTGCCTAGCTCATTGCATTGAAATCAATGGGAAGACTGAATTTTTCCCCACAACATGGCAATTTTCTCTTCTTTTCCTGCAGGCTCTCACAGAATGTGATTCTGTGTTTGTGAGAGGTGAAAGCAGCACATTTTTGAGTTTGAGAAGATAGGCAAATAAAGGGGAATTGAGGGAGTCTTTTAGGCAGGACATTTGTTCCCTGTATTAGGGGAGTCTCGGGCACTCTGAGGGAGAAGAAGAGAGGAAAGAGGTTGACACCAATTACCCCAAAATTCGGGGTGACTCAATGGCAAAACAATGGGTCTAATTTTCTTGCAGATCTTGCTGTTATTGTCTCTGTGGTGGGGAAGTATGGGGAAAGTTGATGATTTTGTTTTTTAGAAACATTCAAGAGTGTCCAGACTAGCGGCCAAGGGAGCCCGCACCATTCCTCTGGCTCTGGCAGTCCCCTTCCCTTCACTACAGTGTCCAAGTTGAACATGATGCTTAAGAGGCCAGAACTGGTGTTGGGAGGAGAGGAGAGCAGGCTGAGAATTAATACCACCACCACCAGCAAGAGCACAGATCAGCTGCCTGTGCCTGCTGCTACTTCTGCTAGTGCTAGTCTGCCTTCTTCTTCAGGTCTAAAGACAATGGTAAGTGTGACATTAGGGGACCCTCTGTAACATTGCTCGTCACCTCCTCCAAACAACAGTGAGATGTCTGGAATAGAGCAGCATCAGCAACAACAGCATGTAGGTACTTGCGGTGGTAGTGATGATGATGCTGGAGAAGCTGGGGTGGAAGAGACATTGATGGCCTTTTTAGCAGAAACTGAGAAGGAATAGGAGACAGGAATGAGGTTGGGCATCACCCCACCACCATTAGCAAGGACATCTTGGAATTAGAGGAATTTGCAACTGCTCTAATTCCTTCTGATGCTGAGATGAAAGGGCAGCAGGATGCTGAGGAGCAGGTTAGTGTGCCACAGACCATCGTGGACACAGTGGGAATGGGGTCAACAAGCAATGCAGGGCTAGGACAGGTTCCACTTGCCAGCAGTAGCAATACTCCTGATCCTAGTTGCAGTGCTGACTGAGGAAGTAGCAGCAACAGCAGCAACATTATCCGCTGTCACAGACAATGGAGGGGAATGTGGAGGACAAGAAGGAGGAGGCCATTCTTCTCCACCTTTCACCTTCCCTCTGAAGTCATCATGGGTGTGGGACTATTTTTCTGTTGGGGCAGGCACAGTGCAGTCATCCACAACAGCTCTGTGCATAATTTGTGACAAGTCAGTGAAAAGAGGAAAGGAGGGAACACACCTTGGCACAAGCACCCTCATATCACACATGAAATTCAGAAACCATGACATTTACTCCAAACATGTTAAAGCCAAACACCCAACACAGAAATCAGGCAGTCCGGGGTCATACACTGGTATCAAACAAACGGAACTAGCACTAGGCATCAGGTACACCACGAAAGGGCAAACTCTAAGTGACAGCCCAGGGTATATAAAGGCTGTCACTGGGAGGAGCTGTACAGCACAGCCAATGAGAAGGCACCAGTAAAATAAGCCTGTCAATATGTTGCATAATCACGGGCGCCGTGATACCAGATTAGTTAGCAATATCCTGCAGCAATATCTAGAACACAACCTGATAAATTCACTCTATATAATTGTATTATCATCCAACCTTATATAATGTAGCTAGTGCTAATTCAATGTAAACATAAAAACCAGTTAGTATCGTACCCAGTTCATAAGTATTAATTTAATTATTTTTAAGCTGCATAGTTGTAGCTTTTTCCCAATCAATATTGTTTAGATTCAGACAGCTAAAATTGGCGTCTGTCTCCCTGACGCAAGTTTCGCCAAATGGCGGCTTTATCAAAGAGTTTAGTGTTTAGATGTGTCCAGCTGGTTACCAAAACAACTGCTGTATTTCACAATGTGAGTAATGGGAAAAAGGAAAAACTAAATTGTTTAAGACTTCAAAAAGCCTATAGAAATCTGAAAGTAGTGGGAAAAAGTGTCAAACAATGTGCAGGATGACTTAATTATTGATGATGATCATGATGTTGGTCTGAAATATATCCTTCCAGTGTCCTCCTCTTTTTTTGATGCAGATGAAGTCGAGAGAGAGAGAGAAGAGGACATGGCCCAAAATTAGCTGAAAGGAAAAGGCTTCCATCACTGAAAAGGAGTACTAAGCCAGTTATAAACTGAGTGATCAATTGGAAAGTCTGACTTTGGACAATTAAAGATGGTTAAAAATACACAATAATTATGTCAGTCATTGCCACAGTCACTGCTTCGAAGTATAACTTCCGCTACCCAGCTAAAAACACATATTGAGTAAGCAGCAATACAGGTCTTCAACATGCATAATACTAAAATCATGAGAGTTTTTGCTGCTGTTGGAAGTGCAGCACCACTGACACCCACTACTGGTACATTTGCAACATCTATCACCAGTAGAAGTAGTATCCCTTTAGCAACCCCTCAGTGTATGAAGTATGAAGATACTTCTCTCATGATCTAACCAAAAGCTAAGTATGTTGCTATCAATTGTCTGTGTAAAACGCATGTGAGCAGGATGTAATCCAGATGGCACCTAGGCACATTCTTATTGAGTTCTCACCTGAATCATACCCACAGGTCTGACTAGGAGACACACCATCAACATGTCAGAGGTGCCATGACTAGCAGCAGTAGAAGCACTCCTTAAAATTCATGGGGCTCTGGATCACCTACAACTAGTGCCGTTGATGTTTCAGAGAGTGTGCTAATGTTTTCTTCATTTGGAATAAAACTTATAGCTCCTGCTGCTGTCCTTCAAATGTAAAACACAGAAGATTATGACCACTGAAGGAGATGAGTGCATGCACATGCTAATGCCATCCATCTCCACAAGTTATGTTGTTAGGACAGTAAAGTTACATACGTCTTCTGCTATATCCTGTTTTATCATACTTACTGAGTTCTTGGGAAGTAGTTAAAAATGTCACAAAAAATACCCAAAGTACACTTATGGAATGCCAAGTTACCAAAATTCCAGCAGTTGACAGTGTACCTTACACTTTTGTAGAAAACAGATATTTTAAAGAACTGATGATATGTTGTGCATCCTACTGGCTGTACCAGAATTGTACAAGCAGGTGGGTAATTCTGTAGGCAAAGAGCTGGAAACCTCATATGGCAAGAAAATTAATCTGACAACAGATATGTGGATAATAAATGGACAGAGAACAAACTATATTACTGTAACATTTCTTTGGATTTCTTTCCCATCAGTCACAGGTCACAGGTAATCAAGATTCTAGTAGTATTATTAAAAGACTGCAGCAGAGTAGCCCACACCATTGGAAAGCATGTCACTTTGTGCAAACAACATTTTACATCATATATCCTAACAGAGTAGCCTGCCTTACACTAAAGTGCGATCAATTTCTACTATTAATGTTTCCTTCAAGGGAGTAAACATCTCAGTGCTCTAGAAACCCAGACCTTTCCTGCTTACACATAATATCCCCACTCCTTCCTGGTGTAACATGTGGTACTAGTAATTTTTCAGAGAACACTCTTTTAATAGTCCTTAGCTTAAGCTTGTTACATAAATGCGTGAACTCATTCTCAATGAACCTACATCTCCTATTGACTTTGTCATTGGCACCAACATGTTCTAAGACAGTAAGAAGAAATAGGGAAGATATAATATGGCAAAAGAGAAATAAAATCATGTATACATAAACAAAAAGGATTTTGAAAAGTAAAATGAGTAATATCCATTGAATTCATACTTTACAATTGTTGCCAGAAGAAAATAGTCCAAAACAATATTGTGTAAGTATTTGGTTTGACTTTTGTGAATAATGCATATATGTATGGGTATATATACGTGCCATCTTTCTTAGTTAAGCTGTCTTGAAATAATAAGCAGCTTCCACTGACTTGGATGCGGATATTTGTTTACTCAAGAAAGAAAAGTTACTGATAACAGAGGAAAATCATGGACAATGATTACTGAGCTGAGATCTGATGCTGTAGACCTAATCCAGTCTGCACTCAGACTAAGATCCCTTGAGTAATAGTGGGCAAAAGGTCCAGTTGTGTTCCTGTGAAAAAAATCTACAGGAACCACATGGTTCTTCGCCTTAAACAAATGCCTTAAAATTGTCCCCTTTTTTGCCTACTGTTAAAATGTTTTCACTATTTTTGGCAGTATTAAGGCATTTGTTTAAGGAACACAAACATGTGGTTCTTGTGGATTTTTTTTTAGCAGAAACACAATGGGAGCTCACACCCACACTGAAAAATGAAATATCATTATACTTGATGCTTTGTTGCATCCATTTTTATTGGAGAACATTTTGCCCTGTAGAAATTAGTTAAATTATAACTATTCTGCAACTTTGTATCATAGACATCTGGCAAGAGATAAAAGGGCTTTTTCAGGGTCATTAATACCTTTAGAATTTTTTGTAGACTTTTGTTACACTATTTGTTTCTTCAGGTTCAAGATTCATACATCTTGTGATTTTGTTTACTGCAAAAATATTTTCAACTATAAGCATTTTCCTTTTTGGTTCCTTCTAGTGTTGTGTTGAATAAAAGCCAGACAGTGATGTTTTTATTTAAAAACATTTTTAAAACCTCCTAATAAAATACCCAACTGACCTTACTATGGCCAGAAAATCCTAAGGAACTTTTTCCTTCCTCCTTGATTCAAGACAACATATTCAGTCGGGCCTGAATTTCATGTCCATGGAGATGGACATGACAGTTGCTAGCAGTTTTTTCAAACTGAAGCAGGCATCATGCATGAGTCTACTTAACACTTTAAGGACCAGAGTGGTGCTCAGCAATGTGTTGCTCACTTTAAGATTACCATGGACAGTGGGTGGAGCTGCTATAATTTTTTTCTAGAAATTGGCATGTCCACCTCTATGGACATAACATTCAGGACTGTCTGACAATGTTTTCTCTTGACTCAAGAAGCAAGGAGAAATTGAGATGGACCATTAGGATGTTCTGGCAATAGTAAAGTGAGTGGGGGTTATTTTTAGGAGATGTTACTTTAACTTTAAATTTAGGAAGACAGGGGCTTGGGATACGTTTATTTCTTGTACTAGAATGAAATATCCAAATTATATCAACTTAATAATTCATTAGAGTTGATCGTTAAATAGCATATTGAAAATGCTCAAGAAATTATGCTTAACCCCTTAGGCAGTTAAGGACCATAGGGAATTTTTCTTTTTGCCGCATTGGATTCAGGTGTCCCCTGAGCAGCATGCAGCCACGTGGGGACCCCTGAATTCCATGACGTGCCAGAACCATCACTTGTCCTTAAGGGAAGTTTACCCATGACGGTACTTGCGTGTCATGGGTCCTTAAGGGGTTAATAACAATTATGTCTTATTTGAACCCATACAATTATAATGCAGCTCTTAATTATTATATAGACTATATGGGCAATATGAATCTTCAGATGTTAATATATTTCTTGTCTTTATCATGCACAAGTAATATAGTGATCCCAGACACCAGCAAATATATATATTTGACTGTCTTGTTTTTAAAGGTAAAAATGCCTTTAGTTTATGTTGCTCAGAATTAAATTTTAAAAATTAAAATAACTATGTAAGTCTTACCTATCTACATTTAGTTTCAGAGAATCATTATTATTACCTAATCCACTGAAAGGCAAACTGATTCACCCAAAGGGCCACACATGTGGTCTTTAAAAGCACCAAAGGGCAACATGTTATGGTAAAAATATTTGTAATAATGTTAAAAAAATTAAGTTCTGGAGATATAATGTGTTGTACACCTGTGTAGCACACAAGGGGTTAAGGTGGAACAGTCGAAATGTAAAGGGAGGAAATGCTCTGAGGCAAAAGACATGGAATCTGTTGCTATTCAGGGTGAAAATAGGAGGTCTGTGATATGGGAGAGGAAAATGATCTTCTTACTGTTTCAGAGAACAGACTGCTGGAAGCCCTGGAGCATCTGTTGTCCATAGATGGGCCCTGGGTCATCAGTTGCCAACCACTGCCTTTTTTCAAGCATCAAATCCAATGTCAAAAACAGCAACAATATGGAACAGCAATTAAGTTGGCCTCAGTATATAACAAATCAAAGTAGTGCACCAAAAACCCTAGGACCATTAATATCACATGGTGCACCACAAGAGGTTTAGTTGAAACAGTAAAACAAACAGTAGGCAATTGGCCCTTTAATTAAAAAAAGATTGTCTTGCCATTGGAGAGATATTACACACTTGCCTTTAAGTTACCAAATGGACATCAAACCAACAGATGATTATTATCCAATTATACTAATAACAGTTGGAAAGGTTATGGTCAATGAAGTGGCACATCTAGAAATGTACTCTTACAATAACAATTCTATTACCACATCTCATCAGCCTTTTAATTATATTTCTTTTATAAATTCCAGATAAAATAGCTATAGACACAATTTTTGTACCATATATTATCAGTAAATCTAATCTTTTCAGTTGTCTTAATACATGAAAAAGGATTGCAGATATAAGAAAAATTGTATAGTGCATTTTTTATTTTTAATAGCAGTAATAAATTGAATCCAGTGTGGATATTTTATAACATATTACAAGCTAAAAAGATTTTATTGTTTAAAAGAAATCATTAAGACATATCTTCAAATCAAAAGCATAATGAAAACATTACAAGGGAAAATTCATATTGTTTCTTAAATTGAATTTTTTATATAAACAAATAAATAGTAAAATGGAGTATGTTCTTTAACACCTAAACGACCGTCCAATCTGGGGTTGAGTGGCCATTAAGGACAAAGTCACTTTTTCTTTTCACAATGAATTCTGAGATGTCAGCTCTGCCATCCCAGAATTCCATAATGTGCCAGGACCATCACTGGTCCATAATGTCCGGACAGGTGTGATGGTCCTGACATGTCATGTGACACTAAGGTGTTTTAAAAAAAATGTAAATTGTGTTCCCTCTATGGTGAATACCGTTGAGCAGCCCAGCACTTTAAGAGTTAAAGAGGACTGTTTATACAAGGGTTGTTTTAGAATAATAGATGCACCATGCAGCTCAACCACATTTTAATTACTCTTTTAACTCTTTCAGTTATAGGTTGTTTTCTTACCTTATTGCAGAGTGTAGTCAGCTGGAGGTCTGCAATCAGCTATGACTTCTTTAAAGGGAAAACTGGTTCTGACATTCATAACTGAATTAATGATTTATAGGATTTTTCCTATGCTGTCATCAATATGGTATTAAACTTACTAGGATTGAAAAGGCAAAAAAGTGCTCTTTTGTATAGAAATGTAATTATTGTATTCTGTATTAATTTCCCGATTTATTTTAATTTGTCAAATAAACCAATAAACAAATCAATTAAAAATTTAATTGTTGTGCAGCCCCTCTAATCCATATTTTTCCAAATCAGGTTCCTTATTAACGTATGTCAGGCTATAAATATAGATGAATACAAAAGTATATTTAAGGATGCACATTGCCATGGAGTGAAAATAAGATAATAGCTCTGTGAAGAACAGGATTCTAAACATATTGTATATACAATATATATTTTTAAATATGTATAGCATTGCATAAAGCAGCTCTCTGAGGCTTTGTTTCAACATATCCTGCATGGAGTATTTCATCATTTATGAAGTGGTCCTGTCAAAAAAGAGACCTGTTACCAGTAGCTACAAAGAGTTATCAAAGGGTGAATCTATGATTGGTGACCCACATGCCACCATGTCCCAAGTTACCTCCCACTGATCTACAGATGTAACCAACATGGATTTTCTGTGTGGCTGATGTAAGCAACTCACTTAAAGGCAGCACAAGAAAATTTTCATTATGTATTGCAGTTTAGGAGATAGCAAAGAGTTACAGAATGTTCAACTGATTTTGTTTGTTAAGACAAGAAAGTTGATTTTGAGTTTGTTTGTTATTGATTACTTGTATAATAGAGTTTGCAGAAATTCCTGTTGAAAAAAAAAAAAAAACAGGACTTTTTACCCATGCCTTGTCATAATGTATGATGGCAGTAGGCTAGAAATATGGTGATGCAGTGCTGATAGAGCAGTGTCATATTATACTGTTGCTTTGTTTGATTTTCAGTATTAGAAGGGTCATTTATGATGTCACCAGTGATACAATTGATAATGTAAGTTGTGACATCATATGTGATATCGTCAGTATGTCATTGATTATGTCATTTGTGACGTCATGTCTGATGTCAATAGCTAAGTGAATATGGAGATAAGTTGGAAAAACTTCAGCTGGCTTCTGTACATTTGAGTAAATACATACCACAAGCTAAAAAAACAAGACCTGGACATTTGAGCATGAGATCTGGGACTTTATCCCCTTCAATCATAATGCAAACAATATATAAATACATACACCTGACTGCAGAGTGAAGGTTACTTACATTTGTAAGACAACATGTAAAACAAATTAAGAGCATCTTACTCCTAGGTTAAATTTCCCCTTCAAAGGAAAATGGAGTACGCTGCTATTTTCTCTTTGATTCATAAAAATGTCATTGTCCCTTATCAATTTTTGTGAATTTAGCACTGTCACTTAATGAATTAGTGATCAAGGCACACCATATTGCATTGTAAACAGATTTTCCTGTTTGTGTTCCTTTATTTAAATACTAATTGCATTATATTTAGAAGTTGTAATGCATAGTTTTGTATTTCTAATTCCCTTTTGTGAAGGTGACATCTCCCATTTACATATAATAACATTGTTATTATTATTTAGTGCTACTAATTTGTACCCAGTGCTCTACACAGCATTTTTCAGGCACAGCAAGTCCTTGTCCACAGAGCTCACAATCTAAGTTTTGGTAAATGAGGCATAGGGAGATAATCTCCCAAGAAGCTGTGACAAGAATTGAACCAGGTTTGCTTTGCTTCACAGTTACAATTTTGGTTTCAGTCAGTCAATTATGTGTGAGCAAAAAAATTAAATTTTGGAATAGTGGGAAAGTCAGTAAAATATATTTTTTTTCCAATTCTCCCATGGTAAGTTCCACCCATAGATAAGGGTGGGGGAGAGACAGTGCATATGACATCGAAGTGTAGAATAAAAGATGTCCTATGAGCTGTCTCTCCCCCACCCTTATCTCTTTTGCATGACTATGATCACACGGACATTGTACTGCTTTTTATTCTGAGGCCAACAGCAAGGAGTTGTTGAAAGAGGCTGTTTTCATTAAGATTGTTCTTTTAGGGGTAGTTTATATTATATATTTATCATAATTGTCACCTAATCATTATCATATATTTGCAAATATATGGGTATATACAGACTGCACCTACTTATTTATAAGTTACCTGTACTGAAATTTTGTTCTACACTAATGAAAGGGATTGAATCCTGCCACAACTACACCTCTATAGCATGCTTATATATCCATTTTAGTGTAATAATACACTGAGTGGCACTGTGTGTTTACCATTTCTCTAAAGTTCCACCCATAGATACATTATTTCTGCTAATGCTTGAAATGTTCTTGAGATGTTTGACATTTTCTGCCCATGCTTCTCAATGGGGAGGTATTTTCTGCCACCACACAATTAAAATCCTGAACTTCCCACCATACTAAATTTAAAGGGGTAGTAATACTTCGTTTTAACTTTATTTTATTTTGTAGGCATTAAAAAAACATGAAGAACGATATAAGTCTTATCTCTCAAACCTTTATGGTTTAAGAGATATTCACAAGCAAAGTTTCCCCCTCCCGCCCCTTTTTTCTAGTGTAAGCCATCTCTTCTCAGATGTGAATCTGGTTGTAAGACAAGAAAGATAACAGCAGGGGACACTCTTCTTTGTATGAAAACAATGAAAGCCCTTCCCCCCTTGACAAGTTTTTCAGCTTTTTCCCTTATCTTAATTGAAGATTGTCCCTCTCTGCAGTCTACCTGGGCACCTCCCTTCTGATCTGGCTGAAGAGGGGGGGGAATACTTTGCTTGTGAATATCTCTTAAACCATAAAGGTTTGAGAGATAAGACTTATATCGTTCTTCATGTTTTTTTAATGCCTACAAAATAAAATAAAGATAAAATGAAGTATTACTATCCCTTTAAACAGAGAAAAAGAGAGAGCATGATAGAACAATTAAAGAGTGAGCACAGTGACCAGTAGAAGCAGTTGGAGGGGTGCTGCTGCCATTGCAGAGGATGATACTCCCACATCAAGTAACAGCAGTCAGTATTCAAGCCCAGAGTGTTCCACAGAGCCCAACCAAGCCTATCCTGCTGCCACTGGTTTCAGCAGCAGAACCCTAGTAGTAAAGTGGGGCAAAATAGTGAAGAAAGATCAGCTGGGAAATGTGTTTCAATCCAGTGTTCCCTCTAAGATGTACACCAGTAAGTAAACCTGCCCTGAAATATTTACAGAGGACTGTAAAGCTGCAAAGGAATAACAGAAGCACCATTCAGTCCTGTCCAGGTTTAATTGCTCTTTTAACTCTTTCAGTGCTGAGTCACTCATTCTTACTCACCTTAAAGGGAACACTGTATTCATCCCTACCAACCAGTCACCCATGGTGTCCCAGTCCATTGCTGAGTTCCTTATGACCCCCACTGTGTCCATCTGCCACTCCATCATAGTGTCCCATTACCACTATGAGTCCCTTACCACGTCTTACTAAAAGTCTCACCAGCAGTGCCAGTATTAAAATAGTGCAGCTGCCTCAAGTTAATACAGCTACATTGTGTGATGAAGAGTCACTTGCGCCTGCAACAGCTGCATTGATGTAGAGTGTGAGTGGACTTACCACTAGTAAAGCAGAAGGGAGAGACTGGTGGTGATGGTGATGATGCTACCCTGCAGGATGTTATTTATAGTGTGGTAAGCATCAGAGTAGGGGTGGGCAAAAGGTCCCGTTGTGACCCCATGAAAACCTTGTGGTTGTCTGCTTTTTTGTGGGAAAATCAGCTTTAAACACAGCAATTAAAATCTTCGCCGTTTTCACCTATTGGGAAAAATTCTTAGCTCTTTTTTTAATGACTACAAAGTTTTCGACCCTTTAATAATGTGTTTTTTGCCTTTTTGCTAAAATAGTACCATTTTCCAGCAAGTGAAACATAATACCAGCAGCTATAGAGCGAGAGATAGGTGCTAGACTGTTGTGCTTTGAAATTAATAGCAAAATTGAGGCAGGAGAAGTTTATAGTGACTGCTATCACTATGAGCATGTTTACTATCAATAAAAGGAGGGCCTGGAAGAACTGTTATGCATCCAGTGAGTCTGAGGATGAGGAAGTGAACGCTACCACCAACATGGAAGGGTCTGGATGCCTCTGCTATCACTATGAGCATGTTTACTATCAATAAAAGGAGGGCCTGGAAGAACCGTTATGCATCCAGTGATTCTGAGGAGGAGGAAGTGACCACTACCACCAACATGAAAGGGTCTGAATGCCCTGGTTCCCCAGACCCAATGCTGGCCATTTCTCAAACATCTCCCCTAGGGATCTTGGGGAAATTTATCTCACAGGTGGAAGAAGAGGTTAGTAGTGTGAGCAGGACAGGTCAGCTACTTATGCCTGCTGCCATTGCTGCCCCTGCTACCACCAGTGCTGCTCTTGCTGTCAGTGCGGAACCTGTTGCCAATGTATCTTGTAATTCTCAGGAGGGGGGAGGAGGAAATGATGCATCTATAAAATTGCTATCAGCTGGTGGGGAAAGTAATGTTGGCGGAGGTGGTATGCCAGAAGAGGAAGAGGTAGAGGACACTGAGGGTGCCTGGCAGGGTCAGCTGCTACGTCTTCCTGCTTTCGGACCCTATCACAAGAAGCTGATGATGATGCATCTTCTAACTTTCTGGATTTCTCTACTCTTCCTCTTTGGTTTTCTTTGACATTCTTTGTGGCTTTGGAGGAACAGGGAGTACAGCAACAGAAGCTCTCAGTTTATTTTGTGGGGGTTTGGCCTTAATATGCTTCACATAAACATCATGGTGTCTGTACTTCATGTGTTTAAGAGGGCATTTGTGCCAAGGTGTGTCCCCTACTTTCCAAATTTCTCTGACTTGCCAAACATTGTGTACAGTGCAGTTGCTGATGGCTGCACTGTGCATGTCCCAAGCCTGTATATAGGCTTATAGCAGGTGCAGCCTTTTTGTGCCAAGTTGCAGGCCAATCCATTCACAATCTTCTAGAACATAGTTAGTACATGCCCCACACTAATACATCTAGACATGTTGTACGGATGTTTTTGTTATTAAGTAAATCCTAAGATGACATTTCATTACCCAGGCCTGCAGAATCAGCAATGTACCCAACTAAAATGTAGCCTATGTGATAAATTTATCATTTTGCATTTATATGTTTTCAGCTTACAAATATTGTATATCAATAATCCACCTGAACGCCCTATCATTTCAGGGATAAACTCATTAACCAGTAATCTATCACAATTTGAAGATTTCTACCTACAACCTTATGTATAAAAACTTCATTTGTATACCAAAGACTCCACACATGTTAAAGGGGAACCACTGTAAACTTCTTCCCTCCTTTTGGGGTGACTGGGACACCTCTTCTGCAGAAAGGCTTTAACCACTCCCCGGGGAGAGTTTTCTCCTACACCTCCAGATCTTCACCCCAGAATACAGGTCTCAAGCGCTTGGAGCAGCATTCAAATGAATTGACACCACACAAGTATCAATGCACAAAATATTGCTAAATTTATTCAACATCCACCAAACTTTTATACTGGGAGAACTGGGTGGGTCTGCAGAGTGGAAAATTACAAGCTTCACCTAGTATATTCTCTAAAGGTCATACAAATATGGTAAAGAGGAAAATAGGTAGTGAGGGGGCATGGATCTCTTGGTTCTAATGGAATTAATGACATTCTACAATTATATGCAACAGTAAAAATTATACTTATCTCTTGTCTACATCAAGGCCTCTGGGAAGGGCACTAAGTAACCTTCTGGTGTAGAACAAGCTGCTAGTTAAAAGTATAATTTAACCCATATCGCTCTTGTTAGTGTATTAAAGCAATTGCCTACTTATAAATGTCCATTTTAACCCTTTCACATGTTCTCAATAAACTCTCAGAAATCGTGTGGAATCCTGAATCTTGGTGGATAACGTGCGATGTTACTTCACTGTACACAGTGATTGACCACAAGCAAGGTTTATCTGCAATACAATACTGTTTTGAAAAATATCATGATCTTCCATCTATCAAACAGTCTTTCATTATTCAATCAATTCAGTTTATTCTGGAACATAAGAATTTCATTTTCAATCAGAATAATTATTTACAAAAACGCGGGACCGCTATGGGGATGAGGTTTGCCCCTAGCTACGCTAACATCTTTATGGGATATTGGGAAGATCACCATCTATACACCCAATTTGGGGGCAACCTCATCCTCTATTTACAATATATAGATGATCTGTTAATCATATGGAGGGGAAATGAAGAATCGATTCATACATTTCACACTTGCATCAATCAAAACTCTTTAGGTCTCAAATTTATAGTTGAATATAACAGACAAGAAATTATCTTTTTGGATCTTCATCATCCCAATTGGTTAAAAAGTATACCATATGGTCAATTAGAATGGATTAAAAGAAATTGTACGTATAATGAAACGTTTGAAGAACAAGCGACAATCATGCAAAATAGATTTAAAGAAAAAGGATATGATAATAATCTCTTATCTAATGCAATGAAAAGAGTACAGTCCATACCAAGATCCCAATTACTCCAAGGAAAACAGAATATGAAAAAACGGTCCCTTTCATTACTAAATATAATTCAGCCCCGAAAAAAATCCAACAGATTTTAAATAAGAATTAGGGTATACTATTGAGCGATAAGCATTTGGCAAATACTATACCTAAAAAAGCAGAAATAATTTTCAAAAAAACATTGAACCTTAAAATTAAGCTAGCCCCTAGTACATTAAGAAGAACAAGTTCTAATTCATATAATCATATTACACCTACGAATATAAGTATGGGGGAGAAACTAGTAGGTAATTTTAGATGTGGACATACTTCTTGTATCACCTGCAAATTTGTCCAACATGGAATACACCAATTTACCAGCACCACCACAGGAGTAGTATATCCCATTAAAGGTTTTTATAACTGTACTACCAAATACATCATAAATTTACTAGAATGTCCCTGTCACTTTCAATACATTGGTAGAACCATCAGACCAGCCAAAGAAAGATTCCTTGAACATAGAAGAAATATCCTTCAAGGTAAAATAAATCATTCTATACCACGTAATTTTCATCAATGCCATAATAATAATCCAAGTGTCCTCAAATTTACAATTATTGACCACGTACATCCACAAGAGAGAGGAGGAAATAGACATCAATTATTAGCAAAACAAGAATCATACTGGATTTTCCACTTACAAAGTCTAGCTCCACATGGGTTAAAATAAGATATAGACATCTGGTGTCTTCAATAACTTTGCTATTTTGTGACTTGTCACAAGATGTTAACTAAATCAAAAATTAAATATAATAAATTAAATATGTGATTTAGACACACTATTATAAGATGGGGGATTATGTGTATTTGTTGTTATTCATATTACATATTTATGATCTACATTTTATTGCTATTTGCCATATTTCATTGCATTTCAGCAAAGAAGATTATTTCATCTCTATACCACTTTAAATATGCTGTAATATACACTTTTTATTATTTAACTTAACTGATGACAAATGGAATTAAGAAATGAGCCCTATATCCTATGCTATTGTATTCTTTCTTGGACATGACCATATTTTATTCATTTATGTGAATCGTTTTTATTACTGTGATTCACCAGTACCACGAAACTCAAGTGATTTGTATTACACTACTTCTGTCTCTGAACCCTTAAAATATTAGTAAATTGTTTAGCATGCTTTATCAGTATCACAGCGATATATACTGTAGCGTTGCGATGTGGAGGAGATCCACATCAATGATTTCTATTCATAATATATATTTCAAATACAATGAGTCATTTTCAATGCAGCAAATGTATGGAATGGAGGAGAGAGACTTATATGCTATTTTTATTTTAGATTTATTTAAACCAAATAGACATTTTTTATACCAATTAACGGTTGCTGACTGTTGATTGGCTAATGGACTTTTAAATAGCGATTAGCATCGGCCTGGCACCCCACGATCCAGATGAAGAAGCATATTTGGCGCCGAAATGCGTTGAGCCTTTTTGACCTATTATTGGACTACCATATCCAGTTGATAAGCAGTATTGGATTTCCATTTGGATTGAACTATTGTACATCATACTCCAAATGTCCAGAGGAGGTTGTTACAAGGAGGACTGTGCGTCTCATCCTGAAAGCGGAGATGCTGATCACTACTGCGGGAACATCTGATGGAGTCAGTATAATCGGACAGCGAGTAAGGCTGCAAGTACCTCTGTTCAAGGCTATCATACTCTGGAAATCAAGTTAGGGGGCATCCATTTATCCAAGTGGATACACACTGCTTAAATGTATTAACCTGGATTCCATATTTACATTGTAACCATAGCAAACTTATTGCTATATTGTGACACTGTATCCGTGGTAAGGGTACATAGAACATTATCTAGTCACTATACTAAGATTACGTTCTATTCAGCAGATCTAGTGACTTTTTTGGTTTTTATATATAGTCTATTTTATATGTTTGATTTTCATATATATTTTTTTTTTTTTATCAATAAACCTGTATTAGTCTTTCTATATTTACTGTTTATATTGACAAGAATTATTTATCCACCAATATAATTAGAGTATATTATATTGAGTATTTACTCACCTGCACTCATAATATATTTTTTGAAGTGATCACTCTTACTACTACACTTAGAAGGTCGTTTTTGCGCTTTCCCCTTCCTTTCTTGTTTTACAAATATTGTATGTTGTAGCATTTCATCAACCTACAATTTAAGTGCTTTCAAAAGGAGTATTGTGTTCCCAGCAGCAGCTGAAGATGGGAGCAGGCTGTTAGTAACAGAAAGTCAGCATTCCTTATTACTGTAGGAAGCAGCTTAGAGAGGTTCCCTATCATCTGGGAGTTTTAACCCACTGTGGTAAAATCTACATAGCACTCCTGTGTGCGCCAATATAGATGGGAGGCACCTATCTTACTGTTGGAAACCAATTGTAAATGAGCTGAGGAATGATCATGTATGTACCTCAGAATGAGGTGACTGCATGTTGAAGGAAACCTATAACCTTCAAATGAATAAAGCATACAACTTTTTAAAAAAAATAATAATACAGAATGTCAACAAGTGATTTGCTATTTTGAATAATGAGATGAGGACCTTGTAATATTTACTTGATAATTGCAAAAGGGCACAGACAACCCACACATATGGAGTATTTCTGTAAAAATGCAAACAAGGCAAATTCATGTTAGGGTATTTAACAACTAACATGCAAATAATTAAAGACAGGACCATGATTAAAAAAAAAGTTTCTCAATGTAATACATATTACAAAAATATTTTAATATATCTACCTTTTAAAATAGAAAATAGCCCTTAAAGCAAATATCATGTTTTCCTAAGTCCTGTATTATATGAGTAATATTTGCAAAAAGTATGAGGTTACACTCTGCAGCCTCTGAACAGCTCCTATCAGTTATTTTGGGGTAGAGGTGTTAGAAAACTGCCTCCTTGACTGGAATGCAACCTAAAAGTATGCAACTTTCATCTCTAAACTTCTGGGTTGTGTGTGGTCCCCATACAATCCAAACATAGAGGTTCTATGGGGCCTACATCAGTAGGACCGTCAATTCAACTGTGAGACTTTGATCTTGTAATTTAATCTATTCCCATGGAAGCAATGAGAATGCACAAAGGATTTCTTTTCAGACCCCCATACCCCCATTGTGTTCCTCTGTTATTCAGATAGGGCTCACAATGTGGCCCAGGCTTCACCTCAAGGGAGCAGATCAGCTGATGGGGCACTATCCTAAGGATAGTGACCCTTCAAGGAGTAAATTATAACTAATTCCTACCTTCACAATTCATAAGAATGCTATATTTATTTCTGTAATATATGTTTGTTCAAATTACAGATGTCAAATCTCTTAATACAATACTTTTTCTATACGTATTTAGTTTAAGTAGAAAAATGTATTCAAAGTATAAAGCTAAAATATCATGAAGCCATACTGATTCTGAATTTAACTTTTTAATTTTCGAAAGCTAAAGGGTAATAAATAGCTGAGTTGCATAGGTTATTTGTGTAATCTATAATGGAAAGGATATCTAGTTTTTTTTTAACAATTTTGTACTCCGAATTTCATTTATATGAATATAAAAAATCTTTATAATGTGACAATAATAAGTCTACAAAATATGTATATTTTTATGAGTCTTTGGAAAACTCAATAAAAATTTTAATTAGGATAAAGAAACAATAGTAACAAAACACAAGAGTAACATTCACCAGGATACTTTATAAAGAAATGTTTAGCGTGTTCGTGTTTTTTATGACCAAAAACAAATTTCATTATAATAAAATAGAACTGTTGGGGAGCAGATTTCCCTTTGTTGCCTGTAATAACACTAACATGCTGTACAAAAATCTTTGCATTGTCAAATGTTACTAATAAAAATGTCATAATTGTAATTACATAGTACATGGTAAGAAAACAGAGGGACAGGTAAATGCAAGTAAATGTGTAAATTACAATACACATACTGAATTGCATGATTACTTCCCACGAGACATTCATACCTAAAACTTATCTGTGGGTCTGCATCCTGTTAAATTCTGTCTAGACAAAAGAAATTCCAAGTGAAATTTCATACGTTTAAAACATTGGGTTAATTTTTAATTATGTATTGGTCATGATACTCTACAATTTAACTCATCATGTAGGTTATTAATATTTTGAGTTTTTTAACTTAAATTGAAAACAGTCCATGAGAAAAATTGTAGTACATATGGTAAAGCTTAACTAGCATTAGCCAGTGAATAACTAAAACAAGAACTTATCTGCCAAGATATATATGTGCTGTAATTTTTTATAAGCATAGTATCTTGAAAGATTTCTCATCCAAAGTAGCATATAGATGAGTGAAGTGTCTATAATCCTAATATAGATTATTTAAAAAAATCAAAAATTCTGAACTAGCCAATCATTTTCTATAAATTACAAATCATAAAGCTGCAGTAACAGCATCTTCTTGCTTCCAGAAAATCAAAAGCCTGAACAACACTTGGAACACATTATTTTAAATGATGAAAACCAGAAGAGAAAAAGAGTTAAAACTAATTTTATTTGATACCTACTAGATGTACAATTGCAACATCTAGCTCCAACAGTTGTAGTAGTATTAGCCCCTCAGTAACCAGTAGTGCATGATGTTTACAGGTGGATCACACCTTGAATCATCCTCATTGAGATCCCATTTAAAGTACAACCACAGTTCTGATCAACATGTCAGAAGTGCCATGACTGGCAGCAGTAGAATCGTTCCTAAAAATTCCAGATGCTTTGGAACATGTAATAATAGTGTGACAGAGAATGTGCTAAGATTTCCTTCATTTTCAGTAACACCTATTGCTCTAGCTACTGTACTTCAAATGCTAAGCACGGAGGAGATGACAGTGGTCACAGAGAGCCCACTTATGCTGATGTTTAAGATAATAGCTCCAACATACCAGCAGCCTTGAGAAATGGTGATATAGTGCATTTACCCCACTTTCATAATATCCTAAATTTAGTTGTGACTAAAGAATCATAAACCCTCAGAGTGATGTTAATAAAACCTTCAACATTAGGGATGGGTCAAAATTGTAACCACAAAAGAGAAACAGGCTGAAAATGGCACTTCCTTCCAAGTGGGACATTTACATGAAAAGTGCTGATTTACCACTTTTCCCACCCTAGCTATCTCATTGCATTGAAATAAATGGTAAGATTGAATTTCCCCCAACTGCTGGCAAGTTTCCCTTCTTTTCCTCAGGTATAGTATAAAAGGGGTGTCAAGTTCTCAGAGTATGCCATTTGTAGTTTTGAGAAACAGAGAAAGCAGCACAATAGAAACATAGAAACATAGAATTTGACGGCAGATAAGAACCATTCGGCCCATCTAGTCTGCCCAATTTCCTACTGTGTAAAAAAAAAAAAAAAAAACACACACAACCTCAAACCTTTTTTGGTCCTTGGTCTTTTCTTATGTTAAGGACAGCCTTATGCCTATCCCATGCATGCTTAAATTCTGTCACTGTATTGACATCTATCACTTCTGCTGGTAGGCTATTCCACTTGTCTACTACCCTCTCAGTGAAGTAAAACTTTCTTACATTACATCTAAACCTGTGTCCCTCTAGTTTTAGACTATGGCCTCTTGTCCTAACGTTTTTACTCTTTTGAAATATACTTCCATCCTGTACTTTGTTGAATCCCTTCATGTATTTGAATGTTTCTATCATATCCCCTCTCTCTCTTCTCTCCTCCAAGCTATACATATTCAGATCCTTTAGTCTATCCTGATATTTCTTTTCCTGTAGACCAGTCACCATTTTAGTAAAGTGAATAAAGTGAAAAATAAAGTGAAACTGGAGTGTAGTTTAGAGAGTCTTGTTGGTAGACAATTTATTCTTTGTGTTAGGGGAGTCTGGAGAACTCTGGGGGATGGTGGAGGGAGAATGTAGGTTGATTGAAAATACCCAGAAATCTTTGTTGTCTGAGACAGGCAAATGTTATCTCTGTGCTAGGAGAGTCTGGGGTGTGAGAAGGGAGCCAAGAAAATTTGCCATATAAACCCTATAATTCTGTGTGACTAATCTGTAAAAAACAGACAGCTGTTATCCAAGATCCTTCTTGATCTGGCTGTTATCTTTGTGCTAGCAGAGTCTGGAGGCGTGAGAAGGGAGCAAAGGAGATTTGCCCCACGTATCCCAAACTTCTGTGTGACTTACTGGAAAGGCACAAGCAGGTGTGATTCAAGCACCACCTCAGTTAGCACCTACACCACTTCAGGTGTATCTAGAGAGAAGAAGCTGGCTAATTATGCTTTTCCTACTGCACCACATCTAAAATCATTGGTTGTCTTGTACTAGTTTTTCACTTGAGAGCAAGCTGTAAAGAACTGTGTTTTTCATCAGCAACATCAATGTGCATAGTGTGCACAAGAAAACATTGTGAAATAGGATAAGTGATGGGAGTGGGGAGTATCATAACAATTAACACATCTGCAGTCATACTTAGCAGCACAACAGAAACAATTGCAACCAAACACCTTGATGCTTAGGCCAACAATATAAAACCATTGCCCAATAAACCAAGTAGTGATGTCACTTTGGCTTTTGTCCATTCTTCTAAGGATACATGATGCTAAGATACAATACTTAATAAAAATATTGAATCATCCTTGCCACCAGCTCAGTGGATTCAGTGGGTGGAATGTCGAAGATGCTCCCTGATATCATGCATTCAATTGCTCTCTACCACATTTCCATGTGTGGTCAGAACACCACACAATGTGCAACTGGTTGACACAAATTGCCAGATCCTCATGTACAGACTCACTGTCAGCTGGTAGGGGAGGTAATGAAGGCAAAGGTGGTACACTAGAGGGTGAGGTGGAGGATGCTGAGTGTGCTGGTGCAGGGACAGTGAATATATCTTCCCACATCCAGGCCCTAGTACAAGAAGATGATGGCAGTGCAGCTGTTATGCTCATCATCAAACTTCCAGTCTGTCTTTCTCTAGTCTTCCTCTGGGCTTTTTGCCCATATTCTTTGTGCACTTGGGGAAGAACAAGGAGCACAGTGACAAAGGCTCTTGATTTATTTTTGTGTAGTCTGACTTTCAAATTCTTAGCTTAGTGTCTATTTTGAATGTGTTCCATGAGGGCAGATATGCCAGGGTATGCTCCCTTATTTTCCCTCTTCATTACCTTTTACGCAAAGTGCACAGTACAGTCACTGGTGGTTACACTGTTTGAGAACAAGGGAAAATATTACCACACCAATGATTTCAGTGAGGGTACAGGTGGAGAAGAATGGCCTTCTTCTTCTTCTCCAGAATCATCTTCACTGGCTAGGGCAGTTGATGCTTTTGCCTCAAAATCATCACTGGAGTTAAGACCTGGAGTATTGGAGGCAAATGGAGCAAGTCCTGTTACCATATCACTGCTTGAAGAGGTCAGTCACATGGTGAACATAGTGGTCTCTAGAATAACCTCTGCCTCAGGCATCACAGCAGCAGGAATTACAGAAGTAGCATATTCCTTATTCCGCCAAAACTCTTTCACACTCAGTCTCCTCTATATACAGGTGCTCCACCATCATCCTCAGTCTCACCACCATTCACCCCACCAGTCTGTTGCTGCTCTTTGGGACTGGTTTGGGCTGCCATATATGTCAGAGGAAGAAGGCACACTGGCAGCATATTGCCAGCCAGTTCTGTTTCCTTCAATATGGTTTCAAAGAGGAACAATGCCAGTTTGGGATTAGGAGTAATTGGGACATGGGTATGTGGGCTCCCTTGATCATTGCTACTGCTGAATTCCACCTCTGCACCTGTATGATCAGCAAGGTCCATCCAGATTCTCTTGTTGGTCAAAGTGTTAGCCAGCACTTTAAGCAAATTTGATTGCAATATTTAACTTTTTTCTTTTTTTCTCTCACTACCTGTTTCTATTAGGTTTGTCTCCTAAACCACACTGGATTGCAGTAAATTCTGGTTTATTATACTATTGAGGCTTGAAGGTTTGCCCCCATTGTAAATCATAAGCAGAAAATGGAAAATTTCTGTGGTGGTAGCAAAACGGTGGAAACTAAATGGGTTTCACATGGAGGAAATTCCCATGGAAAAAAGCAGAGAAACATGCTTTTTTTCATGAAAATGTCCAAGGGAACAAAACTGAACTTTTAAGTCATCCCTTCACAACATCTTTGCCCATTTTAGCCTCTCCTACAGAGTTTGCAATTAAGGATGGGTGAAAGTTTTCACCTCAACAGAGAAACAGAAGAAATATGGCAGGTGGGAAATATTTTGTGAAAAGTTAATTTTTTTTCTCTTAGCTCATTGCAATGAAATCAGTGGGAATTTTTCCCCACCATATGGCAAGTTTCTCTGCTTTTGCCACAGGCATATAAAACGGTTTCAGGTTCTCACAGCATGATATTATGGGCGAGAGGAAGAGAAAGCAGCACATTTTGAGCTAGACAAGATAGGCTAATAAAGTGGAGTTGAAACTTAGTTTAGGGAATCTTGTAGGCAGGAAATATGTTCTCTGTATTTTGTGGGGGTCTGAGGGACAGGAAGGGAGAATGGATTTTGACTCCAAATACCCCAAAATTCAGTGTGACTAACTGGGAAGACACATGAAGCTGTGTTCTAAGTTTCTTCCTGATGTGGCTGTTATCTCTGTTCTAGGGGATTCTGGGGATGTGAGAAGGGAGCAATGGAGGTTTACCCCAACTGCCCCCAAATTTTGTATGACCAAGTAGTCACAGGTGGCTGTGATCAAAGTTCCTTTTTGATCTGGCTGCTATCTCTTTGTCTGGTGGTGTGAGAAGAGAGCAAAGGAGAAATAACCCAAATACCCCAAACGTTTGTGTGACAAACTGGGAACACACAAGCAGAGGCTATACAAGTTTCTTTCTGCTCTGGCTGTTATATCTGTCCTAGGGGAGTCTGCTGGTGTGAGATGGGAGCAAAGGAGGTTTACGCCAAATACCCCAAATTGTGTGTGACCAAGTAAACACATGCAGCTGTGATCCAAGTTCCTTCCTGGCTGTTATCTCTGAACTAGGGGACGGTAGCAGTGTGAGAATTAGCCCAAGTACCTCAAAATTCTGAGTGACTGACTGTGAGCCAAGTTTCTTCCTGATTAAGCTATTATCTCTGTACTAGGGGAGTATGGGGAAAGAAGCAGTTGAACAGGGGTGTATGTTTTTATTTTTTGTTGACAGTAATAGGGATGGAGGCAGTTAATTAAAATAAATAAACAAATACATCCTATAATATAAAAAGCCAGATTTATGTTTGTCCGATGCAGTCATGCACAGTAGAGACTGCACAAATGCAGGACACTCATGCTCAGTAGATACTGCTTGAATGCACAGAATGCTAGCCAGATGTATGTTTCTCTGATGCAGTCATGTGCAGTAGAGACTGCGTGAATGCAAGGAAGTCATGCACAGTAGAGACTGCCCAAATGCACAGAATGCTGGCCCATATACATGGGCTTTTACACTAGTAAATAAATAAATACAAAAGATGACAGAGACAAGGACCCTGATGTGAGCTCTGACTGAGGCAGACTGATACTAGATGAGATAGAGTATTTTGCAAAGATACAAAGCAAGACATCACACACAATCCTTTCTATTGTGTACTTTACAGTAAAACACACACAGCAGATGAGTAATGTCCAGCAAACACACAGGGGTTAAGGGGAGAGTGAAAGGATTAGGAGCAGTGCAGAGACATGTGACTAAAGTGGTAGTCCAAAAACTGACTGCAGCCATGGTTGTCCTAGTCTCGAATCACTAATACTTGAAGTTGACCCCATTCCCACTGTGGCCACAGTGGTCTGTGGCACACTAGCCTACTTATCTTCATCCTGCTGCTACTGAGGCAGATCAGCATCTGGCCCTTGCAACTCCACAGCAGCAGAAATTACAGCAGCAGGAAACACAACAAGATCACTGCTGGTTGTGGTGGTGATACCCATCTTTGTCTCCACCATGATCCTCAACACCACCACCACCAATTCACTGCTTTGTTTAAAGAGAGTTGCACTGGGTGGCGATGATGACAAATATAACAGAGGGTACCCTACTGTCACACTTGCCATCTCTTCTTCAGGTGGAGAAGGCAGACTGGCATCAATAGCAGTCAGCAGAGGCAGCAGATGTGTGCTGATGCTAATACTTCTAGCCATTTCTGCCTTCTTCATCATCATGTCCAAAAGGGACAATACCAGGGAAAGGGGAATCAAAGGGTGAGGAGGATGTTGTGGGCTACATTGACTGGCTGCTTGTCATCATTTCCCCTTCCACCTCCACATTAGGAGGATCAACAATGAACTTAGGCCCAGCAGCTGCTTCACACTCAATATCATCACCACCAAAACTGCCCTCATCCACTGCACTTTCTAGCTCCTGTGTGGTAGTAGTGGCACTGCTTGGGGATGACAAGTATGACTTAGGATCCCCTGCTGTCACAGTTGCCATCATCTCCTCCTCCTCCGGAGTATCACAAGTCACAATGGCAGCATTAGCAGTAGACACAGGAAGCTGACATGTCCTGTTCACATTGTTACCCACTTCTTCTTCCTGTGCCTTTGCTGAAGATGACAACATTTTCCTCCAGATACCAAGGGGAGATGTAGGGGGACTACGCATCACTGGATCTGGGGAATCAAGGCTACCAGACTTTCCATGCCAGTGGTGGCAACTTCAGGGGCGGATGAAAATTTTCACCTCAAACTGAAATCTGCTAATAATGGGACTTCCTGCTTGGTGACTAATTTCTCGAGAAAATTGCAGTTTTTCCACTTTTTTGCCTAGCTCATTCTATTGAAATCAGTGGGAACACTGATTTTACACACAACACATAGCAAATATTCTTTTATTTCCCAAAGGCATAGTATAAAAGGGGTATGAGGGTGCCTGTGTTGGTGGGGTGTGGAGAAAGAATCAGTTGAACAGGAAAGTTTTTGGGGGGGTCTGTTTACTGTGATTGGGGTCAGTTAATAAAAAATAATTCCTAAATAAAATTAAAAAACTCCATAAAGAGATGTTAGAAAAGGGCCTGAGGAGGGTGCTTGTGTTGGTGGGTGGAGTCTAGGGAATTAATCAAGTGAACAGGGAATTTGTTTTGGGGGTTTCTTGACTGGTATTGGGGGGACAGTTAATAAATATAAAAAAGAAGAAATTTGTTTGCAAAGTGATAAAGACAGGAACCCCCTGACATAAGTTGCCACTGGGGTGGACTGATACTTGACTTGATAGAGCATTTTGAAGAGGATCATTTGTCAGATTTGTTGTTAGAGGAAACGTTGATTTGTAGGACTTAGAATTTTTAGAGGCACAAGCCCTTAAGAAACATTGATTTGTATTTTGTATTTTTAAAGCACAATCCCTGAGGGAAAAAAATGCCCTAGTGCCAGCAGGTCATGTTGACCAGTGACCACTGGCCATTGTCAAATGTCTTCCAGTCCTGAGTCCACAATTGTGGAATTTGCAACTGCTTTTCTTGCTGCTGCTGAGTTATTTAAAAAACATGATGAATAGGCAGCTGAAAGGGAATGGGATCAACAATAGCAGTAACATGGGTTATGGATGATGAAGGTTCTACTTGCCATCACTATCTCCAGTGATCCACCTGAGGCAGTAGCAGCACAATAAGTAGCCCCCAGTCTATGTGGGGAAAAGAAGAAGTTGGCCAATAATGACCCCAAATACTACAAAATTCCATGTGACTGACTGGCAAGACACAGGCAGCTGGGGACCTATTTGCTTGCTGATCTTGCTGTTATTGTCTCTGTGCTGGGTGGGGAAGTCTGAGGAAAGAAGTTGTTGATTTTGTTTTTCAGTTATAATTTTTTTTGGACAGACTATGATAAGGCAACAAAGTGGACATCTAAAAAAAAAAAATAATAAATGAATAAAAAAGAATAAAGAACTAAATATATTACGTGACAGTGACAGACAGCTGACTGGGCTTAGGCAAGGCATCATACAGCTTTATCAGTTGTGTTGTGTACCGTACAGTAAAAAAACACAGTGTGATTGAGTAATGTCCAGCAAAAGCACAAGGCGAAGGGGAAGGGAGAAGGGTGGAGCAGTGCAGAGACATGAGAGTAAAGTAGTTGATCAAAAACTGACTGCAGCAATGAAATTGTTTGAGACCTCCAAAAGCTTAGAGGAATATAAGGGTAGTAGTGGGCAAGAGCTGTCGGGTGATGCTGATGCTGCTGAGGATGACCTAATGATAACTGATGATAATGATGCAGATCCAGAATGAGTGAGGATGATGACAGGGCTATAAGGTTAACAGAAATTCAAATCTGAATCTTCCACCACTTTTAAGGAGCACTGTGCTTGTCTATAAACTGTTTGAGAAAGCCATTGGAAAGTCTGACCCTGGACAGGCACATATATCAAAAAGCACACAGTCACCCTATCAGTCATCAAGCAGCAATGTTGGGAGACTAACATTCTTAAAAATGAACCAACATCTTATCCCATCTGAGTATCAGGTAGCAGAAACCATACATGACAGACAAAGCCAGGCCAAATATATTAACAGCAGCACAGATGAGGAGGTGGAGGAGGAACATGAAGAAGGTTTGCCACTATCTACCCCACTTGGGACCACTGCTATGACTGATAAGTAATGTGAGTCAATGATCTGAGAAGGAGGATAGCTTATGACAATGGTAAAAATACAGACACAAATCACACCATGCCAGCCCCCCCCCCCACACCACCACCACCACTACAATACACATCTGCCATATTGTAGGTTGTATTATTTTTTTATTACTTGACATCATCATGAATATGTGCCAGTGTCACTTAAGCAAGAAGTTAGTGTTGTGGGCAAAGGGCAAATGCTCTCTGCATGCTAACACATTTTTCAAGCCAAATGTTGCCTTTGACTTTCAGCGACTTATTTCTAAACTTCAGCCCTCAGAATAAGTAATATTACAGTGGGAAATGTAGTACCTATAGGAAATATAAGAGAAAACTGTGTTAAATTAGGTGAAAAATTTGTTAAAATAGGCAATAAGGAGGACATTTTTTACATAGGCAGAAAGGTGAAAACTTTTGTGGAAAGAGCAAAAAAATCGGCAAGTTTTCACAAAAAGTCATACAGGAAATGTTTCACAATTTTCACCCACCCCTACAGCAGGATACTGAGGAGCATGCTAGTATGTCATAGACCACTGTGGATACAGTGGGAATGGGGTCAATAAGTGATGCAAGAATTGGACATGTTCCACTTGCCAGTCACAGCAATACTCCTGGTCCTAGCTGCAATGCTTATTTTGAGGCAGTAACAGCAACAGAAGCAACATCATCCTCTACCCTAACTACTGAAGGGGAATGTGAAGGAAAAGATGAAAGAGGCAATTCTTCTCCACCTTTCCCCTTCCCTCAGAGGTCATGGGTGTGGGACTATTTTTCTCTTGGGGCAGGCATAGAGAAGTTATCAACAATGGCACTGTGCAGAACTTGTGACAGGGGGAAAGGAGGGAACACCCCTTGGCACAACTGCCCTGATAACAAACATGAAACACGGACACCATGACATTTATGTGAAGCATGAAGCCAAATGCTCACCACAGAAAATGAGAATGGCTGTTGCGGTACCTCTGACTCTCCTAAACAAGTAGGCAACAACAAGCGAGTCAGAGATCAAAAAAGAGGAAGAATAGAGGCAGAAAGTTTGATGATGAGCAAAACAACTAACTCATCCTCCCCTTCTTGCTCTAGGGTAATTACATCTATTGCCAGTCTTCCTTGTTCATCGTTACCTCCCATGTCAAGTGATAGCCATTTGTAGATGTTAGGATGTGGCAGTTTGTGTCCACCTATTGCACACTGTGTGGTGTACTGACAACAAATGGCAGTGTGGTGGAGGAGAATTGCAAGCAGGGCATCGAGCAACATCTAAGGAGTTTACGTCCAACAGAATATGCTAAGCTGTTGGCAGAAAGTTGTCAAATGCCCTTAGCGGGGTATCGACAAGGGGCATAACGACAGCAGAAGTTCTTGGTTTCTGGTGGGGGGATTTCACATTGGGGACCCTAAGTGTCATGGTGTTTGGATAGAGGTGTGCCAGGTATTTCATGTGTGTGCAGAAGTACCCATTTTTCCCAGTCCTTCTCTTCTTCACAATGTACACATTGCAGTTGCTGATATAAGAGGCACAGTTTCCTCTAACAAGGGAAACATTTCTATTCTCAACAAACACATATTTTAAATAAAAGAAAACAGAAGAAAAGAGAAAGAGAGAAAATATTCAATACCTCAGAGGGTTAATTTTTTTACCCCCTTAGTATCTTTAAGACCAGTTCAGTACTTTATTAGCCGTTGTTATCCTAATTACAACAACCACATACATTAAATATTTTGTTAATGTGAGTGTTAGCACTTTAAAATTTCTTATACTTTATTAACATGAAATCTATTAAGAAGTATACATTTAAAAAGTACAGATCGTCAAATACTTATATATGTATGATCCTAAAAACCTCTATGTAGAACAAGGTTTGGGTTTAGAAGCGATTGTGTATGTTGGAAGCCGTTCAAATTAATATTGGCTTCAATTAGTCAAACGGGAAAGGCTTAAATCCCCATTGGCATTAACTTTTAGTCAGATTCTGCTAAAAGTGCAATGCAAATAAACAAAGACTCTTTTTATAATGATATTTGGATTATATTAAGAATAGGTTCCTCAAACCTCGTTCGACATAGAGGTTTTTAGGATTGTACATATATATTTGACGATCTGTACTTTTTAAATGTATACGTCTTAATAGATTTCATGTTAATAAAGTATAAGAAATTTTAAAGTGCTAACACTCCCATTAACAAAATATTTAATGTATGTGGTTGTTGTAATTAGGATAACAATGGCTAATAAAGTACTGAACTGGTCTTAAAGGTACCGAGGGGGTAAACAATTAACCCTCTGAGGTATTGAATATTTTCTCTCTTTCTCTTTTCTTCTATTTTCTTTTATTTAAAATATAAATTTTTTTTAGACCTACGGTACGGACCAACTGTACTCTGAAATATTTGAATATACTCAACACACCCATGATTTTGGAGGAGGGGCAGGTGGAAAAGTGTTAGTGGCCAACTTCTTCTTTTCTCTATATATACTTGACATGGTGGGGGCTAGATATGATACTGCTACTGCCTCAGGCGCATCACTGGAGCTAGTCATGGCAAGTGGAACCTTCATCCATTTCCAATGTTACTGCTGTTGTTGATTCCATTCCCTTTGAGCGGCCTAATTATTCTTCTGCTTAAACAATGCAAGAACAGCAGTTGTAAAATTCCACAATTATATCAGGGCGTTTGACAATGGCCAGTGGCCACTGACCAGCACGACATGACCTGCTTCCACTAGGCTAGTAGGGCATTTTTTTTCTCAGGGTTTATGCTTTAAAAAAAAAAAAAATAGGTCTACAAAAATAATAAACACATTTTGGGGGCTTGTTTCTAACAAGTCTAAGTCCTACAAATCAAGGGCTTGGGCCTCTAACATTCCCCCTGGAGATGTAGAAGGTGAAACTTTTATCCAAGTTTTCTTGATTATAATCCCTCAAAGCTGTGAGTTGAGATTATAAAAGGGGAAATCTGTGCCTAGTATGAATAATGGTAAATAGTAAGATGGATAAGGCTTACATGTAATGTAGAGTTTGAGGATATGCTTTTTTCATACTGAACACTAGGGGTGAGGAAGAAAATGAGAACAAATTACTGCATGGTTTTTCGAGAGAAACAGATTACTTTTCTTGTTTTTCAAAAAGTTTTCTCTTTTACTTCAATGCAAAATTTTAATTCTTTTCGCCTATTCCAGCAAATTTTTTCTTCTATTCTTCTATTGTAACACATTTTTCTCCTATTCTAAAACATTTTTTTTCCTATTCCAACACA